>JARHVA010000591.1:200000-675000 GCA_037957365.1 Torreya grandis
GAGATAGACATAAAGAGCACCCACCTACCCCATATATAGACAAGATCTTGATTGATGACCTATGTATACATATAGGGGGTAAAAACCCACCTATGCCCCATGTATATATAAGGGATCATTCACCACTTAGCCCCATAAAATAGAAATGCTCCCACTTGACCTATATATAGATATATATAGGCAAGGGAATATAGATAAGGACAAAGGACACTACCCTACTCTATGATTTTGTAATGTATGGGATAATCTAGATAGAATAGACATTAGGATTTAGGCTTTAGGATCCTGCCCCGCTATCTCTATGTAAGCCAAGTAGCGAACTAGATATATCCTCCAATCTACCCTCTATAGATAGATAGATAATACATAGATATATAGGCCCACCACCCCATATATATAGAGGGGGTCGAGGGCCTCCCTCTCTAAATTAATATATGGCTCAGCCTCTTGAGATAACCCTTGATGTCATCGTGAATGGAATATAAAGATAGGGGTTCCTCCTTGGTAGGGTCCCTAGCTAAGTTATATAGTGGAGGCCATTGGTTGATTCACTTGTGCCTATATATAGATTGGAAAGGTGCTTTTATATAGATTTTTTGGCCAACCCAATTATATCTAGTAGTTGACTAGTGGGCAAAGACATATATTAAACCTTCTCTACTAATCCACATAAATATACATGAATCAAACACATAAGGTCACATATATTTATCTTTATATTTATATTATATGGGGATGGGGGTCTCATATATATAGATACTTTTGCCCTTGAATCCCCATATAAAGAGAGAGGGATCCCAACCCTTTCCCTTATATTAAAGGGTATGATATCTAATCTATATTATATATGACCTATATAAATAAAGGGGTAATAGATGGGTCTATCTAGACTCTCTCTCTTAGATTGATAACACAACTACATAGATTGATCCCTCTCTTTGTGCCACACACATCCCCTATTCTTGAAATCCTATATCTATAGACTTGCCATCTATTGATATCAATATAAGGTAGAATATTATACTTTGGTAGGGCCCTATCTATATATTTATGGTTCTAGATAAATTCTTCTATAAATAGGGGGTAGTTGGGATCCATATCCCATATATGGGGTAGGGATAGGTGTCTTAGATATGTGATGAGTCCCTCCCTATAGCTAGTGATACATTCTTATGGATTGGATGGGGGTTGGATATTATATGTATATAGGGTGATCAACCCACCCTATTCATTCAATAGGTAGATAAATATATAGGCATTATGAATGAGATTATATATCTATATGGGTTTAATGGCTCCATACTAACTAAATTGGCTTATAGCCTATAGATATAGGGGCCACCATATGGTATGGATATGTGTGTATGTATGTATGTATAGTAATTATAGCCTAATATCCCTTATAACCCCCCCAAATATCCCCTTTATTCTATTTGGGTACATATATTCTATCTCCATATAGAGATGAGATATGTGGTTAGAGAGAAGAGAACAATCCAAACTGTTTGAAGATTAGTGTATAGATATAGGGGCATCTCATTCCTATATATGGGGTAAAAATCCATCTATATGGGGGAAGGTTCAGTCACTCAACTTTTGAGGAGTGACTAAAAAGACTTCTGAAGAGTGACTCTAAATAGGATGAATGCCTACCCCTACTCCATATAGCTTGCCCATATAGAATATAGGGGATAGTGGAAAGGGAATAACTAGTTACTAGTTGGCACCCTATATATATGGAAATGAAGGAGGTCAAAGAACAGTAGATATACATAGTATATATTCTATAATATCTAATTATGTCCCCTCAAGATGTATATGGCCTATATATATCTATGGATTTAGATAGGCCCTACCCCTAGAGATATAGAGTTTGGAAGGCCCCTATATCTACTCTACTCTATACTCATCTCATCGATCAACTTCCCCCAATAGATATAGACATAGATATGGAGTAGATATATTTTATCACCCCCATCCCCATCCCATATATAGATAGGGATAGGCCCCTCCCCCCTCTCTCTATATATGGTCCCATATAGAGAGATAGATTTTAAATATAGAGGGGCTCGACCCCATTCTATATGTATCCTACCCACCCTCCACTAATTCCATACTTTTATTTAACCACCAATAGTGGGTAAATGGATAACCACTACAATTTTTAGAATGGGAATATTATATAATAGATAATCATCACTAGATTTCATAGTCCCCCTTTGTTGCATAGGAACTTTTCAAGATCTTTAGTCTAGCCTCACTACCCTTTCTTTCCACTCTATCCTCCCTTTACCAAGGGGATAACTACCTTTATTTATTCACACATTTAATATAATTATCATATTATGAATCTAGACAACTCTATGTACCCTAAAGCTACATGTAATCTAGTTCCGCTTATAGTTATCCTTACACTTCTAGTCTTGTGCTCATTATTTATGATAGGGAGTGATGAGGAGCAGGAGGTGGGGAGTGGGGTGGGATCTATAGGTATTCCTATGGAATGGAGGAGAGTTGATAGTTGTTATGTAGGATTGATTGGACACTAAGTAACTATATATCATGAGCCTATCAACTCATATGGTATATTATGCTACTCATTTTAGAATTTACTGATCCTTAGTCTCCAAGTGATCTCTCTTGGCCACCACAAACCTATATTTTTTGGTAATCCTTATCATGTGCATTTATGTTTACTTTCATCTCAACAGTCCATTAGGTTTTTATCCCCTTATAGTTATAAGTGTCTTATTGGATAGTTATAGTGGCCCATAGGTGTAGGATGTACCTTTGTGCGGGTGGAACATCTTGGACATATAATTATTAGACAGTGGTCACTTAGTCCATGGTTTATTAAATGTTTAGTGCAAGGCCAAAATTTGGAATGCACTACCACCCACATTCTCATTCTTTGCTTAAGGGCATTTTCCTTAGTGTGTTTAGTACTAAATACTATGGGGAAAGTGGAAAATATTACATGTATTACATGATTCCATTCACCATGGCCTCTTTTCTCTTCCATTTTATGCTCAGTCTTGTGTGAATTGCCAAAGATTTTGAGAGTTGATTGAGCATCTCATCCATTATCAAGATTTTTTCCTGCATTCAATCCCTAATACTTAATCACCCTAGAAAAAACTTATGGGTACCTCTTACGATCATATTAGGTGAACAACAACCACTTTGTCATAGTATATAGTACTTATGGTTATGGGATAATGGGTCACATTTTGGACAAGTATCCTATAGAAATAAATCTAGAATGATTAAAGGAATGGCCATAAGAAGGGGTGCATCATTACATGAGATTTATTACTCGAATGGATCAGTTGGTGATATAAATTTCAAAAAAATTGAATAGAAAGAGTAGTGGAAAGTGGAAAGTACAAAGACACTTCCAAACTAGAAAATGACGTTACCACTGATGGAATATTTGGTGTAAGTGAGAGCTATATGAGATCACATCTTTGGAATAGAATCCACTAAGAAAAGGAAATATAATTAAAGATAAGATTCATATGAGCATCATGGAATAGGTAAAGAGTAATGGGGAAGTAAGAGCCCCCATATTTCACATATCTTGCTCATCCTACATGGCATGAATCACCAAACCTACACTCGAGAATGATACTTCTTTGGAAAATACATTTTTCATTAAGTGAAAGATGATAAGTGAATAGCTAGGAATGTCATAAGTAGATATCATATAGCCTAATTGACTACATGTTGAATAAGATGTGAGCCTATTTATATAATTTTGTAATATTTTAGTGGTTTCCACAAATAATGATGTCATATCCCCTATAAAATCAATCATGAATAACATTGTGGGTGGGTATTCATATATAGCAAAACACATTGTTATCATGTAGATTACTATTGTTGCCATAGTAGTTTCATAAATCAAAGTAGATACTAGAGTGTGACCCTCTATTACATCAAGTAATCTAGTATGGAATCCTATCTATGTGTATTTTCCAACATAACCAATAGGGAGTGATATACAAATCATGGTTATTGTTAATGTTTAAATTTACACCCTTGAGGAAATGCTCAATTTTCCTCATCCAAGTGGCATAATGGAATAATATATCTTGCTGTGGGTGACAATTATGTTAAGATGAGTCTCTAGATGAGGGGCTAGCTCCCCTTGATGCACCTTAAAAATATTTCTTAACTAATAATTATGAATGAAAAGAGAGAAGGAAAACAATTGGGAAAAAATGGTCATGTACCAATATTTGATATCCTCTTAAGACTAAAAACACTACTTAAATATAAACAAGGGTGTTTCACATAAAGTCACAACAAAGACATTGCTGAAAAAATATCTCATAAGTTATATTTAGGAAGTTATTTGACATTTATGAGGGCGATGAATAATTCTACAAAGAGAATACACATATACCACTTCTAAGACATTTATACACTTAGTAAAGAATGCTAACAAAGACCTACAAAATCATCTTTTCCAACCATTGTTAAGTGACCATAGATTGATATTATATAAAATAACCTTTTCACTAGTCATTATTAACAAGATTTGAAATTATAATCAATAGTGCAATTTGAAAATTGGTGAAATCACTTGTATATTTCTTCAAGAGTTATAATACAAATCTGGCTAGAGTTTTATCATAACTAATAGAGACCCCTCAATGAATAGAATGAATACATATATATAGCCTTGATAAAGAGATTGACCAAAGGGAAGTCTAAAAATAATTTAGACATGTGTCAACTTGAGAATGGAATAATTACACTACATTTTGTAAGATGTTTTCTTTTGGATAATGCCAAAAAAATCAAGATGCTCCAAACTGTGTTTTGCCATAAATGGGTCCATTGGTTGGAAATTTATTTGGATGGTAGTTGTTCCTTATTAGCTTATTAAGATATTAAATAGTATATCAACTCACTCTATCAACTTACTCATTTTTTTTGCTTGTGCACATATGTTCAAGATTCTACCATGTGTCACTTCCATATTTTTTTCAAGTTCCCACCAAACTCCTTTTAAACTCCAAGGCCTATTTTCATAGTTTAAAGTTGACATCCTATGGGCTATCACTCTTCTTCAAGTATTTATTCATAATTTTTGTCCTCGACACTTATCTTTTCAACATTCTTTTAGATAATTTGTTTGAGAGAATTCATTTGAACTCTTCTTCCTTTCATTTGAACTCTTCTTTGGTGACTCTATGAACTCCTTCATTCAAAAAATTTCTTCAAAAAAAATTTATAAAGGAATTTGATCTTTCAAGCCTTTTCTTTTGTAAACTTCCTTTAGACAAAATTTTTGAAGGAATTCTTTCCTTTAAAAATTTCCCTTTGGGATTTTTGAAAAGAATGCTCCAGCTTCTCCGAACGATCTCTTTCTCTTCAGCCTTCCTATGGATACCCTTTAGAAAAAACAACATACTCTTTAGTATTTTTAAATGGTCCTTCGAGAAAAATGAAATGGTCTACCTTTTCTCTGAAACAATCCTTCAAATGTTTTGTGAAGTACCCTTTAGAATGGAAGTGACCTTTCAAAAGAATTGTTTGGACCTTCATAAAAGTTATTTCAGACATTTTATCTAAAAAAATTATTTCCTTTGTTTTTTTAAGTGCCCTCCAAAAAGGCAAATGTCCACTTTATAAAGAAAAATACCCTTTGGGAAAGTTGTTAATGTACCCATTCAAAAAGAATGTAAGTGTCCTTCAAAAAACCTATAGTTATCCTTCATACTTTTGGAAATAGTCCACTTAGCCTTAAAGATACCCTTCAAAAAAGTGTAAAGGTCCTTTTTAGCTTGAAACATCCCTTCAAAAAAAATTCACCTACCCTTCAGGAAAATTACTTCAAATAAAATGTTCAAAATAATTCACCTAAGTAAAAGGCTTCAGACAAAAATTATGAAAGAATTTGATAAGGACTTTAGAACAAAATCCCAAAAAAATATACTTAGTGAAGGACCAAAACAAACCTTCTGAAAGGATTCATTTGCAAGGACTTATCCAAAAGACTAAAGAATAAATCTATCAAAAGGAAAAAACTTGGGTTTTTACATGTAAAAGACTTTAGCTTTGTATGAGAACACTTCTTGTATACTATACATGGAACCTACATGTTGGATTTGGACAAAGGTATAGACTCAAACATGTTGTTCATGTTAAGTTGTGGAGCTAAAACCTTCACATGTATGAAAATGTGGAGGTTGCTAAGTGTTATAGTAACCAACGTCAGTTAGGCCAACTGACATTGGTCATATCTTTAGCTACACAATAATCGACATCGGTTATGGTTGGTTGGCATTGGTTAGACAGGAACTGATGTCAGTCACCTGTGTGTTTCCAGAACTATTGTTCTAATTATAGATGAATAGTCAGTTTGCATGTAAAGACTAATTTTAGTCTTGAGTTTGTGTTTCTAATTATTGTTTGGTTTGGGATCTATTTAAGAGACCCATGGGGCTATATTGTAATCAAGGACTAAGGACTAAAAATGATTAGATCCTTCAACTTTAAGATCTAGAAGGAGGTCTACAAGAGTGAAAGACTAGGAAGATCTATAGGTAAGCAAGGTTAGTTGATTTTCGATGTAGCAAGATCAAGAAGATCTATGGGTGTGTGTGTGTAAGGTCAGTTAGATCTACAGGGTAGCAAGATCAAGGAGATCTGCAACACAACAAGGAGCAAGATCAAGGAGATCTGATGTTGGAGGGAACAAAAACTTAGTATTGAGTTGATTGTTAGTTTTAATTGATTGAGAGAGAGAACTCTTGAGGGAGAATTACTGTACACCTATGAGGTGTGGGAAGAAGAGATTTATTCATTGTATTTCCTTTTAGAAGAGTGTTAATACATATTGTATTATTTCTCGTATCACCTATTCTTTGTTGTTTCTAATTTCTAGTTACTCATTACTTTTGGTTTAATTCTATGTTTATTTTCTTATACAAAGGTAATCAATTGTACTCTTAGGAGAGGATCCTGACATTTGGTATCAGAGCTTGGTTCACTACTAGGATCACTAACAGTTGGTATCAAAGCTTGGTTCACTACTAGGATCACTAACAAGTGGTAGAGTGGGTTAGTGTTTGTTGATTACAAGTCACTCATAGGGGTTTCTATTTGAGTGGGAGTAAAGCAATGGCAGAAGAAAGTAGACTAAGAATGGATAAATTCAATGGCAAGAATTATCAATTATGGAGGATGCAGATAGAGGATTATCTATATTAGAAAGATTTGTACTTACTGTTGGGTGGGAGTAAGCCCACATATATGCAAGATGAAGAATGGAATGTTCTTGATAGAAAGGCTCTTGGTGCTATAAGGTTGAGCTTGGCATCATCTGTGATTTCTAACTTATCACAGGCAAAGACAATGGTAGAGTTAATGGAATCTTTGGCAAACTTATATGAAAAACCCTCAGCTTTGAATAAGGTATTTCTTATGAAGCAATAATTTAATTTGCAAATGCAGGAAGGTGGATTGGTATATAGTCATCTTAGTGATTTCGATAGTTTAGTAAACCAGTTAAATTTAGTCAAAATAGTTCTTGATGATGAAATTAAGGCACTCTTAATATTATGCTCTTTACTTGAAATTTGGAATAGTTTGGTAATGACAGTTAGTAATACTGCGTCTGCTTCAAATATCTTGAAAGTTGATGATGTTGTTAGTGTAATCTTGAATGAAGAAATTTGTAGGAAAAGCATAGGGGAAACATCAGGTAATGCTTTAAGTGTTGAAAGTAGGGGAAAGCAAAGAGAGAAGATCGAGCAAGGGAAATCAAGGTCAAAGATAGGCAGTAGATCCAAATCTAGAAATGGAGGTATAACCTACTGTAATTGTGGAAAGAAAGGGCATGTAAAGAAAGATTGTTGGTTGGTAGAAGATTAGCATGAAGGAAATAAAGAAGCAAAAGATGCAGGTATTGTTGCACAGGATGCTCTTATATGTTCCTTGGATAAAGTAGAATCTTGGGTTTTAGATTTTGGTGCCTCTTTCCATGCAACCCCAAATAGAGAATTTTTTTCATGATTATGTCCATGGAGACTTTGGAAAAGTTTATTTAGGGGATGGTAAGTATTGTAAAATTATTGGCAAAGGGAAAGTGCAGCTGAAATTGTAGATTGGCAACATATGGGTGTTGAAGGATGTCATGCATGTTCCCATCCTAAAGAGGAGTCTAATTTCTATAGGAAAGTTGGGTGATGAGGGTTGTATAGTAACTCTCACAATAGAATCTTGGAAAGTTTCCAAGGGTGCACTTGTATTAACAAGAGGTAAGAAAGTAGGTACACTTTATCTATCTACTTGTATTACTGATTCTCCTTCTATTTTATCTACTTCAAATGTAGATGTAAAGATGTGGCTCTATAGGCTTGGTCACATGAGTGAGAAGGGAATGAATGTTCTTAAGTCAAAAGGTAAGCTTTTAGATTTGATAGACTAAGATTTTTGTGAGCATTGTATTTTTGGGAAATAGGTGAAAGTGAGGTTTCTCACAATTGGGTCAACAAATAAGAAGCACAGGTTGGAGCTTGTTCACACAAACGTGTGGAGACTAGCTCAGGGAGCTTCTATTGGAGGATCACAGTTTTATGCTACAAGAAAGGATTGGCTTTATTGCATAAAGATGAAATCTGATGTTTTTGACAAATTTAAGAACTAGAAAGCCTTGGTTTTCAAGGAAAATATGATGGATAGAGATCAACTCAAGAGGCTAAATAATTTTGAGTAGGGAAATTCTTATTTGGACAAGGTTATGATCCAAAATGAGCTTACAGGTAAAAATCATCACTCACAAGAAAACATAGACACCGACGTCAGTCAGGCATAGACCAACGTCGAACAGGCAGGAACTGATGACAATCTAGTGGAGACCAAAGTCAGTGATGTCAGGCAAGTGGAAATTGATGTCAGTCAGGTAAGAATTGATGTCAGCTAGGTTGGTCACATGGAACTAACATCAATCGGGTGTAGACTGAGAGATGACCGAGATCAGTCACTGTTAAAATAAAATTTGGGTGGACAACAAGCTTTCAATGAGTCTTAAACGCCCATGAGGAGGTCTAAAAGGGTAAGTAAGCCTCAAATTTGTTATTCCCCTTCTTTATACTAATTGTTGCTCACTGATGGTGGAAAACTAGGAATTTTTGAAGAGGCAATGTAGGTAGAATCCAAGAAATAGTGGGAGCATGGCATGAATGAGGAAATTGATTCCTTGGAAAAGAACCAAATGTGGAATTTGGTAGAGTTTCCAACCAGAAAGAAAGCACTAAAATATGAATGGATTCATAGGTTAAAGAAAGGAGAGAATGGATAGGTGAGATAGAAGTCCAGGTTATATGATCTTGAGCAAGCTCTAAGACAGTGGTATTTGAGGTTTGATAGGTTTATGACAAAGCATGGCTTTAGTCAATGTCAATGTGACCATTGTGTTTATTTTACCAGGTTGGATAATGATAGCTACATTATCCTATTATTGTATATAGTGTATATGCTTGTTGTAGGGTCACACATGTAGGGAATTGCTGAGCTAAAGTTAAAAGTAGCTCAGACATTTTCCATGAAGGATTTGGGAGTAGTGAAGAAAATCCTTGGCATGAGTATTTCTAGAGACAGGGAAAATCATAGGTTGATTTTGTCTCAAGAGGATTATGTGAATAAGGTAGTGGAGAGGTTCAATTTACAAGATGTAAAACTGGTAAGCACACCTATGGTTAGATAGTTCAAGTTGAGCAAAGAACAATGTCCTAAATCACATAATGAGGTTGGGTACATGATATGTACTAGACCTGATATTGCCCAAGCAGTGGGAGTTGTTAGCAAGTTTATGGCCAATCTAGGAAAGGAGCACTGCAAAGCAGTTTAGTGGATTCTCAGGTATCTAAGAGGGACCAATAGCAGGTATTTATGCTATGCAGGGTCAAACACTTCTCTACATGGGTATGTAGATTTGGATATGGTAGGTGACTTGAATGATAGGAGAAGCACCACATGATATGTGTTCACTATTGGTTGAATGGCAATTAGCTGGATTTTAGAGTTACAGAAGGTTGTTGCAGTCATAGAGGCTAGCAAGGAAATGATATGGATGACTTGGTTCATGGAAGAGTTGGGAAAGGAGCAAGAGAGTTGTAGATTGTATAGTGATAGTCAAAGAGCAATTCATTTGGCAAAGGATTCAACCTTTCATTCAAGAATCAAATATATACATCTTAAGTACCACTTCATTAGATAGGTATTAGAGGATGGACAATTGAAGCTGGAAAAGATCCATAGAGATAGGAACCCTGCATATATGCTAACAAAGCCAAGAATAAAGGAGAAGTTGAATCTTCATTCAACTTCTGTTGGTCTTCAAGATTGAGCTTGAAGATGGGGATACAAGCCAAAAAAATATTAGAGGATGTACAAGTATAGGTACAGGTGCAACTGTTTATCTCCAAGTGGGAGATTGTTAAGTTGTGGAGCTAAAAGCTTCATAGGTATGCAAATGTGGAGGTTGCTAAGTGTTATAGTAACTGATGTCAATTAGGCCAACTGAGATCATTCATATCTTTAGCTACATAATAATCAATATCAGTTATAGTCAACCGGCATTGGTCAGACAGGAACCTACATCGATCACCTGTATGTTTCCAGAATTGTTCTAATTTTAGACAAACAGTCAATTTGCATGTAAAGACTAATTTTAGTCTTGAGTCTATGTTTCTAATTATTGTTTGGTTTGGGATCTATTTAAGAGACCCATGGGGCTATATTGTAATCAAGGACTAAGGACTAAAAAGGATTAGATCCTTCAAGTGTAAGATCTAGAAGGAGGTCTGGAAGAGTGCAAGACCAAGAAGATCTATAGGTAAGCAAGGTTAGTTGATCTGTGGTGTAGCAATATCAAGGAGATCTATGGGTGTGTGTGTGTGTGTGCAAGGTCAGTTAGATCTGTAGGGTTGCAAGATCAAGGAGATCTGTAACACAATAAGGAGCAAGATCAAGGAGATTTGTTGCTGGAGGGAACAACAACTCGGTATTGAGTTGATTGTTGGTTGTAATTGATTGAGAGAGAGAAATATTGAGGGTGAATTATTGTACACCTATGAGGTGTGGGAAGAAGAGATTTTTTCATCGTATTTCCTTTTGGAAGAGTGTTAATATAGATTGTATTATTTCTCGTATCACCTATTCTTTGTTGTTTCTGATTTCTAGTTACTTATTACTTTTGGTTTAATTCTGTGTTGAGTTGCTTATACAAAGGTAATCAATTGTACTCTTAGGAGAGGATCCTAATAGTTCAAAAGGGATGCCCAATTATGGCCTAAAAGACCAAAATTTGGTCAAGAAATTGGTGACTCATAGGGGTAGTGTTCCTGCTACATTGATCAAACTAGTAGCTTTATCCAACTAAGGGCCAATGGATTCAATGGATTGTTGGAAATATTGTCATTGATGTCAAAGGTTTAGTATTATTGGTGATAAAGGCCCCATTGCATTTAATGTTGTTGGTAATAAATATATCTTGGCTAATATGAGTTAATATATATTTAATATTAACAAACATTTTTTTGGTTGCATATGAGACAAAAGAAGAGCCCATGGAGAAGTCAAAGAGCCATAGGGTAAAGACAAAAGAAGGATGGGATGCATTTTTCCATGAAGAGTCATCTTGGGGAATACCAAGAGTCACCAAGTGAAGAAAAAAGAGGAAGGGAAAATTTCTCATGAAGGGACACTTTAAGGAATATGAAAAGTCACCAAAGATAAGGACAAAAGTGGGAAAGATGTTTTTGGTCATGAAGGGTTACCACATGACTTTTCAAATGCTTGGATATGAAGGGTCATCCAAGATTGGCACCATTTTCCATGAGGATTAAAAGGCCACAAAGGGGGAAGGCCAAAGGTCATTTGGAAAGCTATAAATAAAGTCTTGAGTAGCCATTTGTAATGTGGAATTGAGAGGTTGATTTGATATTATAATATCTAGCTTAGAAGAGTAATTGTGAGAGATGATTTATATTTTTTATATCTAGCTTAGAAGAGCAAAAGTGAGAGAGAGGAAGAAGATGTTGTATTGATCTATCATTTGTTGAGATAGAAACATTGAGAGATAAGTGTGTGGTATACACAAAGGGGTTGGTGATTCTGTGGGTTGGTGCTCATGAATTGTTGTTGAGTTGGTGCTCTTGTGGGTTGTTGCTCACAAATTGTTGTTGGGTTGGTGCTCACGAATAGGTGCTAGGTTGGTGCTCGACAAAGGGGTTTGAAGCTCCTGTGGGTTGGTGCTCACAAATTATAGCTAAGGTTTGTACTTGGCAAAGGGGTATGGTGCTCTCGTGGGGTTATTCTCATGAATATATTTGAGATTGATTCTCCATGTTTTTTCCCACATTGGGTTTCCACATTATATCAGGTGTCTCTATCTTGTGTGAATGTTTATTGTTTGAGTTGTATTACATATCTTTAATGTTTGATTAAATGGAATTTGGTTAAAGGAAAGATTTATAAGATATATAATATACTGGTTTGCCCCCCCTCTTAGTATATTTTGTGCTTAACAATTGGTCTCAGAGCAGGTTCCTTTAGAAAGGGTTTAACAACTTGAAGGTAGATCAAAGGAAAAGCACAGATGGCCAAGCAGCTAAAGAAGGAGAATCAAGAATTGAAATCTATGGTTAAAGCTCTTAAGGAGAAGGTGTGTATCTTGGATTCTAAGTTGGCTATAGAAGTAAAAGAAAATAAGATATTTATTTAGGATCTTAAAAATCAGTTAGAGGTTGCAACTTCAATTTTAACATCAAAAGAAGAAGAGTGTAATCATTTGAAGGTTGAGTTAGATTCTTTAAAGGATAATCATGAGAAGCTTATAATCAAGGTTGAGAAAGATCATGAAATATTAGTCCAAGGAAAGAAGGATGTAGGTTTTGAAGGCAAATCAAAGAAGCTGATCAGGCAGCCTAATGCTTTCAAGTTTTCAAATTATTTTCATGGCTGTTGTTTTGTTTGTCATCATGTTGGTCATAGGGCAAGAGACTGTATGAGGAGAAGCAATTAGTCAAATTGAGATCTCAGTCACATTCAATAAAAAGGTATGAGAAATATTGTTTGCTTTTATTGCAATGAGGTTGGCCATATTGCTAGATTATGTCAAAATAAAGTAGAGAGATATTCAAGGTATGACAAAGGATATAGAGCCTCTAGAAAATATGAGAAAAGACAAATTTAGGTTTGGAGACCTAAAATAGTAAAGGTTGATCAAGTTGAGTTTAAGAATGAAAATGAAGTACTTGTTATAGTAGACAAAGAATCAAAAAGGAAGGATTGTGTAGAATCTCTTGTTACATTTGAGCATGAGCTTTGTCAAGATAAGATAGTTGCAAAATTTGAGAAAAAGAAAAACATCATAAATGATAAGTTTAGTAAGTAAAAAAGGTTAGACATGCTTAAACAGATTCTAAAAGAAAAACACAAGAAGATCAAGGAAGAAATAGAGGAGATGTGGGAATCTCCTAGGATTTATTTCTAAAACCCTATTGTGTGGGGGTGTCTCTTCTAGGCTTCAAGGAGACACTTTTAAGAAAATTGACGCATGGTGGATGCTATTGGGTCTTGGATATTTTGCATGATAAGAAGGTGAGTTGGTAGATTAATTTGTATATCTTTTGAGGGAATATATTTTTGAAGAAAATTTTGCATCAGTATTATGGTTTGAGGCTATTAGAATGATTCTTACATATGCAGTGTTTTAAATGATTATGGTCATAAGAAATTAGAATGTTGAAAAAGAGCTAACAGTTTTAGAAAGAAGTAAAAGATTACTCATGTAGATTCAATGAACAAGGATCAAAGTTTCAAAGTTCCATTCATCAGGAAGAAGGTTTAGACATATTCATGGTAGAGGAAACAACCTGAAGATTCTATGATGGTGCAGACAGCTCTGCATGTGAGAGGTAAAAATCAGCCATGGTTCGTTGATAGCAGATGTTTGAGGCATATGATAGGAGATAAGAGTAAATAAGATCAATGGTGGTACAGTGAGATTCAGAGATAAAACCATTGCTAGGATAGCTAGAAAAGGTACTTTAATTTTAAATAATGGTAGAACTAAGACTAAGAATGTTTTATAAGCATAATCTATTAAGTGTAAGGAAAATATATGATCAAGGATACACAATAAAGTTTCATGCGAAAGGTTGTGATATTAGAATAAAATATTCAAATGAGTTGATTGCAGATTCTCAAAGGATCGGTAAAATTAGATATCTTCTCAAAGATCAACGAGAGGAGTTGGGAGTAATTTCTATTACTTCCTGCCATTGATGTTCAGCATCAAATGAGGGGGAGCTAAGTATTAGCTCCAGGTAGGCCCTTTGCCACTGATGTCAAAGGGGGAGAATAATAGGTATAGGTATAGGTGCAAAAAATAGGTATAAGGAATAGGTACAAGTTGCTATAGTAAGGGGGAGTTACTATATGTTTTCAGATGATGGTATGTGCAGGTGACAGGATGTGGCACTTTTAGGATTGAGGTTGCCATCAATGACAATGGGGGAAATTGTTGAAAATATTGTCATTGATGTCAAAGGTTTAGTATTATTGGTGATAAAGGCCCCATTGCATTTAATGGTCTTGGTAATAAATATATCTTGGCTAATATGAGTTAATATTTATTTAATATTAACAAATATATTTTTGGTTGCATATGAGACAAAAGAAGGGCCCATGGAGAAGTCTAAGAGCCACAGGGTAAAGACAAAAGAAGGATGGGATGCATTTTCCCATGAAGAGTCATCTTGGGGAGTACCAAGAGTCACCAAGTGAAGACAAAAGAGGAAGAGCGAATTTCTCATGGACAATTTAAGGAATACGAAAAGTCACCAAAGATAAGGAGAAAAGTGGGAAAGACATTTTTGGTCATGAAGGGTCACCACATGACTTTTCAAATGCTTGGATATGAAGGGTCATCCAAGATTGGCACCATTTTCCATGAGGATTGAAAGGTCACAAAGGGAAAAGGCCAAAGGTCATTTGGAAAGCTATAAATAAAGGCTTGAGTAGCCATTTGTAATGTGGAAGTGAGAGGTTGATTTGATATTGTAATATCTAGCTTAGAAGAGCAAAAGTGATAGAGATGAAGAAGATGTTGTATTGATCTATCATTTGTTGAGATAGCAACATTGAGAGATAGGTGTGTGGTATACACAAAGGGGTTGGTGCTCTTGTGGGTTGGTGCTCACAAATTGTTGCTAAGTTGGTGCTTGGCAAAGGGGTTGGTGCTCATGAATTATTGTTGGGTTGGTGCTCGACAAAGGGGTTGGTGCTTTTGTGGGTTGGTGCTCATGAATAGGTGTTGGGTTGGTACTCAACGAAGGGGTTTGAAGCTCATGTGGGTTGGTGCTCACGAATTATAGCTAAGGTTTGTATTTGGCAAAGGGGTATGGTGCTCTTGTGGGGTTGTTCTCATGAATATATTTGAGATTGATTCTCCATGGTTTTTCCCACATTGGGTTTCCACATTATATCTAGTGTCTCTCTCTATCTTGTGTGGATGTTTATTGTTTGAGTTGTATTGCATATCTTTAATGTTTGATTAAGTGGAATTTGGTTAAAGGAAAGATTTATAAGATATATAAGATACTGATTCACCCCCCCCTCTCAGTATATTCTATGCTTAACATGGGTTTCTTGAAGATAACAAGCAAGGATTGTGCCAAAACAAAACATAAGGAAACATACCAAACAACAATAGAAAGACCAAAAAAATAATAGGATAACTCACACATGTGAAAAATCACTTAGGGAACACAAGAAAAATAACAAATTATGTACAATAGAAATAAGACAACCATTATTAATAATGTTTTAAATATATCCCATTGACTAGGATATGCAGCTCCTCTCCATCCAAATTTGAAAGTTAAAAAGCATTGTCCTATTTACACTATGTAATTACATATGGGCCACTCCACAAAACATCAAACTTTGTGTGTTTTCTAGGCTTAGACCTATCTTCAACCCATTTTAGAACAATGTCTCCTTCCTTAAAACTCCTTGGCATGGAATTCCTATCAAAATACTTCTTTGTTTGATATTGGTGAGTAGACATGGTGTGCATAACTTGATCTCTTATTTTCTCAAGCTCTATCATCTCACATAATCTAGTCTCCATACTATCATTTTCCATCAATTTTATTTGATAGGTGAGGTCTAAGGCTAGTAGCTCAAGTTAAATAGGAAGTATAGCTTAAATTTCATACATAACTGTGTATGGTGAGTTCCCAATTGCTCTCATTGGGGTGATCTTATCATCCCAAAGAACTACTTTCAACATGGTGTGCCAAGTCCTTTGATTCTCTTCCATAATCCTCTTTATGATCTTGATTAAATTCTTGTTTGTAGAATAAACTATTCCATTCCCTTGGGGGTAGTAGTTGGAGGAGGTGTTAAGGTAGATGCTATGCTTTAAATCCCATTCACTTATCATTGCTCTTAGAAAGGGCAATGCATTATCTAAGATGATTGTTGAAGGAGCTCCAAATCTGGTTACTATACCTTCATATAAGTTTAGGACTGAGTTCTAATTTACCTCCTTAAGAGAGACATCTTTCACACATCTTGTAAACTAATTAGTGGTTGTCAACACCCACTTGTGACTAGAATTAGAAGGATTGATTAGACCTATGAAATCTAAACCCCATTGCATAAATGGTTATTCAACCTAGATTGGGTGAAGAGGCACAGTAGCTAGATTTTTTTTGCCATCAAAAAGAGCACACTTCTAGCATTTTCTCATCCAACCATCAGTGTCTTTGAATAGGCTAGGCCAAAAGTAACCAACTCTCATAATCTTGTCAAATGTGGTTCTTAGAGAAAAGTAACCACCAGCTAGTCCATCATGGAACTCATGCAATATGTTGTCAATCTGATCTGAATCAATGCATCTTAAAAGCACACCTAAATTTTTTTTCTAAATAGTACTCCATTAACCAACACATAGGGAATGGATTGTAGCTTAAAGTACCTCCTCTTGGCCCTATGAAGACCTTGTAGACACTCATTAATTTGAAGGAAATGAATCTTATCTTATGTCCAACTCCTTTTGGCTAAAGGTAAAACTACTATAGGATCATCATGAAGTGATAAAATAACCTCCTTTTGCTCTTTCAAATATGAAGCAACATAATCACATAGTCCTTTTCCTTTTACTAACTTAGTTTTCTTGATCTCAAAATCATATTTCATCACTTTGGTGATCCAACCTGACCTTTTATCATTCAAATATTTTCTCAAAAAAAATCTTTTGCGCTAGGATGAGACAAAAAATATGAATCTTGTTATTAGATAACACATGTTTGAACTTCTTTAAGCTCCTTAGAAATGAAAGCACTTGTTTCTCTACATATGTATATCTTGTCTCATAAACTTCTAAACCTTGACTAAAAAAGGTAATAGGTTGTTCCCAATTTTCATCATTAGCTTGAGTAAGCATGGTAGAGATTACCTCTTCATTTCCAAAAGTATACAAGTTGAAGTCCTTGGATAAGTTACGACTTGCAATAGTAGGAGCTTAGGCAATGGTTTTCTTGATCTCTTCAAAACTTTCTTTTCTCTTTCCTATCCAAGTGAATATCTCATCCTTCTTTAGCATATATGTCAAGGGATTGACCATGTTATCAAAATCAAGAATAAACCTCCTAATGAAATTTACCTTTCTAAAGAAAATTTTCAAACCTTTCTTATGCTTAGGTAAAGACAATGCTAAAATAACATTCACTCTCTCTTGATCAATAGATAGACCTTTCTTGGAAATAATGTGGCCTAAGATTTTACCTTCATGAATATCAAACACACACTTTTTTGGGTTTAGAGAGATCCCAAAATCTCTACACCTCTCAAAATCCTACCTTAGGTGCTTTAAGTGATCCTTTGCTTCCTTGGAGAAAATTGTCACATCATCAAGATATACCAATATAATGTCATTGATTAGTCCTTGGAAAGCCATATCCATTGCATATTAAAAAGTAGCTCCAAAATTTGAAAATTCAAAAGGCATAATCTTATAGGCATATGTGCCCCATTTGGTGGTAAAGGCTATCTTATATTGGTCACTTTATTTTACCAAAATCTGATTGTACCTAGAATAACCATCTAGGAGAGAAAACCTTTCACTGCCTACCACCACTTATAGAATTGGCTCCATAAAAGGAAGGGGATAATAATATCTTAAAGATAATTTATTTAGGTCCCTAAATTACACACATAATTTCATCTCCACATTTTTATTTCTAACAGGGAATAAGTTGGCCAGCTAAGAAGAATGCTTGATAGGAAAGATGATTCTAGACTCAATCAACTTAGTGAGTTATTTTTTCACGAGTGGTTCAATATTGGGATTGATTGTTATTTTTCTTTGTTTTATGGGTTTGAAATTTTCATCTAGCTCTATAGTATGTTGAGCTAAGATTGGGTCAAAACCCTTCAAATCATTATACTCCCATGCAAAAATATCATAAAACTCTTTGCATAGTTTAATGAAATCATGCTTATCTTGACTTGTTCATACCTTTCCATGTGTGAGTAACTTATCTTTGAAGATATCTACCATTTTATAGTTTTCTTTATTGGTTTACATGATTACCTTCTCCTTATTGAGATGGTCATCCTCATTGAATATGATTTCAAGAGTCACTAAGCCTTTGGGAAGTTTGTTAGACTTTAGTTGGATAATCTACCCTTCATATTACTATTGAAGCTTATACTGATTCTTTTTAGAGAACTAAAATTATTGTAGGAAGAGAGATATATGTTGGTCAATATAAAAAACCTACCAATTAGTGACATTATTTGGTATAGAAGGTCTCACACTCACCTTTAGATGAGGTTGACTCTTGTCTTCTCTTATGCCTTTTGGAACATCAAACTGAGCTTCAATTGTTGCTATCCTATCAACATATTCGTTATCTTCTCTTGAGATAGAAGTGATGTTAAATTCCATGAAGTATTCTACAAGTTCCCAAAATCTATGTTTGTAGGACTTGATCAAGGATTTCTTAGTCAAATTCTACCCTCTAACTTGATTGATAATGAGCTCGCTATTACCAAACAACTATAATTCTTTGACACCTCTTTTCTTTGCCCACTCTAGGCCATGAACGAGGGCCTCATATTCAAATACATTAAAAGTAAAAGAGAACTAAAACTTAAAAGTTGAAAATAACCTTTCCTTTGAAGGTGAAACCAACATAGCTCCACCACTTGCCCCAATATTACATCTAGATCCATCAAAGAAGAGCTACCAAAAACCATTCACATATTCATTTGACTTCATAAAATTGGGTATGGGAAATTCCTTATCATGTATATAATACACCATAAGAACATATTCTTCAATAAACTTGTAAGGATAATGCACATAGTTATCATCTCCCTACTCATCTAAGAACAAATCAGAAACTCCATCAAGGGAAGATGATGTAGATTGATCAATTTGAAACTCCTCGTCATCAATGATAACATAATTAAAAAAATTTACCATAGATGAATATGGATCAAAGTGAAATTTATGAATATGTTTTGACTTAATATTCACCTTAGTGCCATACTTTATTCTAAACACCATGTAGAATCAGTTAGCTACCAAGTATCCACCAATTTTGGATGTGAAGTCTCTTGAAAAGCAAAGAGAAAAATAGGGAGGTAAATATGCTAGTACCACATCATGAGGAATTTAAAAGGTAGGAAAATAATGAAGGATCATGTTCAAACCTTTCACAATACCTAAAGTCTTGGTTGGTGATTTGTCCAATTGCAAAACTCCTTTAGTCATTGGCTTGTATCTGATGCCTAGCTTATCTGCTATGAATTTAGGCATAACTAATATGATTTCTCCACTATATATGATGCAATTATGAACCAATAAATCAAAAATAATTAATAATAGGTAGAAAAGAGGAGGATTCTCATCTTTCTTTTCATGACCATCTATATTCTAGATGGGTCATTTTGTGTACCCAGTCCATGCAATTCCTTTTGGAGCATATCTTTCTACCATGGTAATGATAGATAATCCCATAATGAGATGGTCATATGAAGATTATTCATATATTCCAAAACATTAATGGGAGGATTACTTACCTTGGGGTTATTTTTATGAACATTTACACCTTGTGATGTACCTTGTGGAGGTAGGGTTATAGAAGCTATCCTAAAATTTGGAATCCTCTAATTTTTTTATGCTTTAGGAACTGAATTAGGTCCTCCCATCCAAACTAATGTAGGAGTAAAAATAGGTCCCTGATTGGTTCTATGGACTTCTTCAATGGCCCTTTTCTTTGATCTAGTGTTGGCAGCCACACTAGCATTTTGATTGCTTGTATTCCCCACATAATTAATGGCACAAAATTCACCCTCCAAATGATTCATGAGAGTGGAATCAGTTTGAGGTTATCCATTTTCTAGTCTACCTTACATAGGTCCTTAAAAATTTGATGTTTGGAAAGATTGGCTACCTTGCATTATCATGCCTTGATTGTGCATCTCATTTACATAAGCAACATGTTCTTAGCCTGATTCAAAAGAAGAGTAAATGGGTTGTTCCTAGACTAAATTGTTTTTAATGGGAATAAGGGATTTAGAGGATGAGGGAACATTAGGATTATAAATGTGATAAGGCTTGACATGGGTGATTTGACCTTATCTTTGTGAAATACCTTAAAAAGGTCTATTTGTTTTTCCAAACTGATTGTAGGACTGATAAGGCCTATAATTTTAGGTTTATTACCTTTCGAGAGCAACCAATTCATTAGCAACACTTTGAAGTAGTATTTTGACTTCATGTATTTCATTGGTAGGGGAAATGGTAGATTTTTATTGAACAGGCAAAGGAGTTAAAGTGGGCAATACATTTTGAATAGGATAATGTAAATTAGGGAATAGTGGCATTAGAGGTTTAGGAGCTATCTTTCCTACATGAAAAATACAATTTTCATAATTTATGGATATTTCATAGGTAGTAGGAAATGTGTTTCCACCCATAGACTAAATCATCATGGCAATTTCACTATTTAATGCTTTTAAGTAGAACAAAAATACAAATTTTGTAGTTGGCCTCATAAGAATTGGGATTTTGTCCCAAGTTTTCTAAACCTAGTATTGAAATCTTGCATGAATTCATGTGGTGCCCTCTTTATTTTGGTCAATTGATTATCTATAGACAAGTGATAACTCTTTTACCCAAACCTATCAGTCAATAGGGTCCCCAACTCATCCCATGTTGCAATAGAATTTACAGGTAGGGTCTCATACCAATCCAAAGCTTTTCCTTTAAAAGACAAGGCCAAAAACCTAATGGAAACATTTTCTTGAGTGATGTTATGGATATTTAAAAAGTTTTATATATTCCTGATGTGCTCAATGATAGTAATTAGACCATCTCCATTAAAATATGGGACACTTTTGAGGGCATCTCCTGGAATTTGATCCTATTGGGCAAGATGTAAGGGAGATGCCCCTTGGAAAGGCAAAATAGGTTATCTTTTAGCCATATTGGGAATATTACTATATATGTTAGGAGAAGTGTGCAACATAAATTTGGAAGGTTTAAACTCAAAATTTCTTTTTTAGGGATGAGTGTTGACAAACCTAAACCTTTTGGTGGAATATGGAGGTAATTCCAGAAACATGAAGTGTACACCTTTAGCAGTAGATCTAGTGGTCACTTTTGGAATGGAAAGAAAGATTGATCATCAACCAAATACTTTAAATTATTTAATGGAGTCACCAGGTACTGAATGTAAATGTTATTTTTTCTAAAATAATGTCAAGAGTAGCACCAATCTTGAATAATCTTGTAGGACTTAGTGTCCCATTAGGCATGCCAAAAACAATTGATGCTTAGATTTGCACCCTTAAGTAAATTCTCAAATTTTTCTCATACAAGAAGCAAAATGGAATTATCTTTCTTATTGTGGGTGACAATTCTACTGAGATGAGTCTCTAGATTAGGGGCTACCTCCCCTTGATGAACCTTGAAACTCTTTCTAAACTAAAAATTGTGAATGAAAAGGGAGAAAGAAAACTACTAGGAAAACAAGTAGTGATTCACCAATATTTGATATCCTCTTAAGACTGAAAACACTACTTAAAGATAAATAAGGGTATTTCACACAAAGTCACAACAAAGACATTGTTGCATTAGTATTTCATAAGTTAGATTCAAGAAGGTATTTTACATTTAGGAGGGTGATGAATGATTCTACAAAGAGAATACAAATATAACACTTCTAAGATGTTTATACACTTAGTAAAGAATGCTAACAGAGACTTGCAACATCATCTTTTCTACACATTGGTAAGTGACCATAGATTTATATGCTAGAAAATAACCTTTTCACTAGTCATTATCACCAAGATTCAAAGTTATACTCAATAGTGTAATGTGAAAAATGGCAAAATCCCTTGTATATTAATTCAAGTGTTATAATACAAATCTAGCTAGATTTTTATCATAACTAGTAGAGGCCCCTTAATGTATAGAATTAATACATATACATACATACATACATACATATATATATATATATATACATATATATATACATATATATGTATATTTATATATGTATATATATATATATATATATATACATATATATATATACATATATAAATATACATATATATGTATATATATATGTATATATACATATATACATATATATATATATATATATATATCCTTGAGAAAGATATTGAGGAAAGGGAAGTCTAAACATGATTCAAACATGTGTCAACTTGAGAATGGAATAGTTACACAACATTCTGTAAGATGTTTTCTTTTTTATTATGCCATCAAGATCAAAATGATTTGAACTGAATTTTTCCATAAATGGGTCCATTGGTTTGAAATTCATTTGGATGCTAGCTATTCCTTATTAGCTTACCAAGCTATGAAACAATATACCAACTCACTCTGTCAACCTACCTATTTCTATTTGCTTGTGTACATATGTTCAAGATTCTACCATGTGTCACTTCCATATTTGTTTTTAGGGTCCCACCAAACTCTTTTTAAACTCTAATGACTATTTTCATAGTTTTTAGTTGATGTTTTGTAGGTTTTCACTCTCCTTTAGGTATTTCTTCTAACTTCTTGTCCTCATCACTTGTGTTTTCAACATTCTTTCAAATAATTTGTCTAAAAAAATCCATTTGAATTTTTCTTCCTTTCATTTGAAATCTTATTTGGTGACTTTTTGGACTCCTTCATTTGAATAATTTCTTCAAACAAAATGTCCAAAGGAATTCAGTCTTTCAGGCCTTTTGACAAGCCTTTTCCTTTGTAAACTTCCTTCAAATTTTTTTTGAAGGAATTCTTTCCTTTTCAAATTTCCCTTCAAGATTTTTGAAAAGAACCCTTTGACTTCTTAGAATGATCTCTTTCTCTTCAGCATTCCTATGGATACCCTTTGGAAAAAACAACATACCCTTTGGGATTTTGAAATGGTCCTTCAGGAAAAATGAAATGGTCCACCTTTTCTCTGAAACAATCTTTTAGACTTTCTGTGAAGTGTCCATTTAGAATAATTGTGTATCCCTTCAAAAAATTTATTTCAGACATTTTGTCTTAAACAATTCTTTCCTTCAGTTTTTTTTAAAGTGCTCTCCGGAAAGGCAAGTGTCCACTTTCTAAAGAAAAATGACCTTTGGTAAATTTGCCAATGTATCCTTTAGAAATAATGTAAGTGTCCTTCGAAAAACCTATAGTTATCTTTCAAATTTTTTGAAATGGTCCACTTAGCCTCAAGGATACCCTTTAGAAAAGAGAAAAGGTCCTTTTCAGCTTGAACGATCCCTTCAAAAAGTTGTCACCTACCCTTTGGGAAAATTACTTCAGATAAATTTTTTGAAAGAATTCACCTAAGTAAAAGGATTCAGACAAAAAATGTAAAATAATTTGATAAGGACTTGAATAAAATCCCAAAAGAAATATACTTAGCAAAGGACCAAAAAAAACCTTCCAAAAGAATTCATTTGCAAGGACTTAGCCAAAAGACTAAATAACAAAGCTATCAAAAGGAAAACACTTGGGTTTTTACATGTAAAAGACTTCAAATTTGTATGAGAACACTTCTTGCATACTATACATGAAACATACATGCTGGATTTGGACAAAAGTATAGACTTAGACATTTTATGGAAAAGGGGTGCCTAATTTTGGCCTAAAAGATCAAAATTTGGTTAAAATTTATGTCATGAAATCTCACATTGTATAAAATGAAATAATTGTAGGGTTTGGAGAAGGCACTAGCACGAGTGGAAATGGTCAAGGATTCCACTATTTGAAATATAGTGAAATCACATAAAACACTGAGAACTAATCCAAAATCACCCATTGAATTGAAAATCATAGTTTTTATATTTTTTTAATCTACCTGAAGTCATGTGAACCAAACTTTGATTAGAAAGGGAAAGCAAGACTTACTCCCTCACATCCCAAGAATAATTAAATCAAGTTATACCCAATAACTAACATGAGCATGAAGAATGTGGAAATGGATGAATAACAAATAAATTGATAGCTATGTGGATCTTCAGACATATAGGAGATAAAATAGAGATGGACTGAGCTACTTGTAAATGTAACCATGATTAACATCACTATGGTTAGGTTATCAAACAAAAGGTCAAAAGTGAATTCTTAGTCAAAATGAATAGATTAAGCTTTATTACCTATGGTTGAGGTAGTGGTGAACCCCACTCAAATTGAATTAAGTGTTCTCTAAACCATGTAGGGAGGTATCCTAGCACATGGCTCACCAACTTGATATTATGGTGGTAGGCCAATCAAGTGTATGACATCTATCAACTCAGGACCCTTCTCCCCATACTGATCTTCACTATCGTTAAGTCCCCCCTATATCCCTATTTAAATATATGGGGTTCCCTCCTCTATAGAATAAAGCTATATAGAGGTATAGGTGGGGGGGTTGGGGTCTTTACCCTAGAAAAATAGAGGTTGAGGGATAGTGATAGGCCCCTCTCCCAATACCATATATATAGGGGGTCACTATATATATATATATGCCCCCCACCCTATAGATTATTAATTATATATAGGGTATAGATAGGTATATAGGGCATCGATCAATAGTTGAGGTATTATGATCCCTCTTCCCCATGAAACTAATGACTCATACACGGTTCATTGGTTCCACTAAATCTTCTAATTACTCACTAATATAGAGGTTAAAAGTGGTGTGCTACTCTTGGCCTCATTATAGGGCTAGGCCCATCATAAGATCCCAATTTCTACCCATATGTGAGGTGTCTTATCTCCTAGATATCCCCTATATATAATTGGCACTCAGTCAATTTTTATACTATATTCATAGATGGGGATCAACCCTCAACCATACATAAATGACCTTGAATAATGGGAGAGGTCATTTAATCAGTACTTGACTAAGATATATGACTCTCTAGTCTGACTTCAACCATTAGGGCATTTCTTGATTGATAGAATATGTATTCAAGGTTGACTCTCTATAATTGGTACTTAGAAGATAGGTTAAGGGAAATTTATATAATCTCTCTCCCTCAATGGTCAAGAACTTCCCTATCAGTTGAGGTCCTTCAGATCCTCATCCTCCTCTCCCTCTTACCTAAATTATTTGTCTAGAGCTATATAAATTAGTGTAGGACATTTCCCCCTATATATATGTATGTATGTATACATACGTGTGTGTGTGTGTGTGTGTGTTTACATACATACATACACATACACACATATATACATACATACATATACATATATACATATATATATATATATACATATATATATACATACATATATATATATGTATATGTATATATATGTGTATATATATATGTATATGTATATATATATGTATATGTATGTGTGTGTGTGTGTATGTATATATATACCCTCTACCCTAACTATAAGACTACTTATATAGAGTGGGGGTCCATCCCCCATCTCTATCTATCATAGTGAATATTTACAATGGACCGCACAATATATATATTTTTTGCCCCATAGAGATATATTATATTATATAAGGGATATGGTGGTAGCCCATAAATATATATTCTATTATATTAGGGATATGGTGTTACCTCACCACCCTATATATAGCCATATACGGTTTAATGGGGATTTCCATATATAGTTATGGGATATTTAATATATAAACTCAATTATATACTTTAGGGGTAGGGATAGGCCATCAAGCCCCTATTTATATATGGGCCCGTAATTATATCTATATGGCCCCATATAATAAATAGGGGTACTTTAGAGAGTTCCTCTCCCCATATAGTTATAGGGGGTCCCTATATATCTATATGCCCCACATGGTTTAGATTCACTATGTCTATGGGGCGCCCCATATATATATTCTATTTTCTTATCACCACACCCTATAAATCTGATCTAATCTAATTTATATGACCTATGGTTTGGGTTGTGTAATGATAGGTTTACTAATAGGTTATAGTGTAGGTGATGATGAGATGATGATTATGATGATGAGTATTGATGCTAAAATAGAGATATAATAATAATGATTTATATATTATTATATGTAAATTAGATTATATAAATCATTATAAGTCATTATTATTATATCTCTATCTCAACAACAATACTCATCAACATCAACATCAACATATCATCATTACCTAAACTATAACCTATCACTAAACCTATCTCTACACAGCCTAAACCATAGGTCATATACAAGTACTAGGATCTCAACATCAGTTTGTCAAGACTAGTTTTAAATCTATATAGGGTAGGGGTGCCCTATGAGCCTTCCCAATAAATATATCTATATGGGGCATGGGTACCCTTTAGGTATATGGGTTAAGGGTAACCTCCAAGTATATGGGGTAGGAGTGACCTCCAAGCCTTCCCAATATATATAGATGGGTTCCATCTTCCACTCCCCACCCTTCCCTAGGTGGGAGATGGGGGACGTGTATCTAGATTATTTATAGATTTTATCTCTCTAATGATTCTAGGTATATATAATGTTTTTAGGTAGAACTCACCATACCTCATAAAACTCCTTTAACTTTGGGGGAGGGGTAAATTAGAGCTTGGGTAAGGTAGGAGGGGCCCCAAATACCCAAGCTAACCCTACCTACGTCTAAGTCTCATAGGGTTCTACCACTATCATTTGACTTTGGGGGAGGGGTGACTTAGAGATTGAATAGGAGAAGTGGGTCCCAAATGGCCCAATATAACCCTACCTACCTTTAAGTCTCCCCAAGCCCCACCCTTATAATCCCTAATACAAATACCTATAATGGCTAGTAGGGTTGAGGCCAATTCTCCATGTCTATCTCTATAGATTGGATCCCACCCAAGCCCACTTAACATCCAAATATATGATAAATAAGCACCCCATTTCTCCTTTATGGGGAGGCCTACTTTATTTTCTTAATAATATAACTCAAAGATCACCATATCCCCTTATAAATCAATGCTTTTTTGCTCACCCCATCAAACCTTGAAAAACATCCCCTTCCCCACTCCCCCCTATAAACTCACACTTTCACCCCTACCATGACAAATATTATCCCCAAAAATAATGTTTCCTCCCCCAAAAAATAATATTATACCCAATCCCATAAACTACATATTTTACCATTCCCCCCTCCTACATACTATTTTTGCTTGGATGGGGTGTTCCCCCCTTTGGGATTGCTCTACAAACTTTATATCTGTAAAATCAACATTTTGGGATGCCCTCATATCTTCCCCCAATCCTACCCATATCTAAACTTTATCTCTTTTTAAAAAATCACATATAACCTATCATTGCCTTTTCTTTATGCTCTTGCACCAGCTATATCTATATAGGAATTCAACATCATTATCTTCTATTTATGTTCCTAAATGATAACATAGGAAGGTCTCAAGACAAGCCAAATAGAATATAAACTATTTGGATCTAACCCCATCCATATAGCTAGATAAATAGGGCCAATGCCTACTATATATAGCTATAGTTTAGGTATCAACCTAACTAGTTGATGACTATCCAAGATAGTGCCAATGCCTACTCTATATATCTATAGCTGAGGTATCAAATTATTTAGTAAAACCATATCATAAATGAGAAAAAAACATATCATAAATAGATTAATTATTATCTCTAGAATTAGTGGGGTTCTAATATCTAATTTTGTTTGGAACCCTATATAGGGTAGGGTGGAAACCCATCCCTATCCATATTTGGTCATAGACCTAGAACTATAGGTAGGTAAGTAGGCCTTATATATATCTCTCTCACACACACATACACATATAAGGGAGCTAAGGTTTACTTATATATTGGTTAATTCATCACTCCAAACCCAATATATAGGGCCACTCCCACTCTTAATATATATATATATATATATATATATATATATATAGAATCTTTCCCCTATATATATTCTATCTTGGAAATAAATGATTTATAAAAATGATATGAGTCTCCTTGACCTTAAAAGTAGACACTCGACCATGATGGAGGAGAGTTCATAACCATATGTATATATGGGAGAAGAATTCCAAATTAGTAAATGTAGGAATTGAATCACCCTCTATCTCTTTGCTCTTGAATCTATTATCTCTAATGGAATGGGGAATTACTGACTAGAATAGGAATCAAGATAGCCATTATGATCTCCCCACTTCATGAGGGAACTAGAATAAGAGTGCCACATATAGATATAAAAACTAACTACCCTAGTCTTGAACATGCACTACTATCACTAAGGGATCCTTATTTATGTATGGGCCCTATATATATGTTCAACATGGACCTAATTCCTTAGGGTTTAAGGTTGTTTTATAAGTCATGTATGAATCACCAACTAGAATATGCACCACCTTCCTTTGTAGGTTTAAGACTAGTTGTTAGGATTGGCACTCGACACTACCTTATCTTAGTTATATCCTTGTTAACACACCACATCTATCTCACTCTAGTTTAATAATAATATTTATAGGGATTCAAGAGGTAATAAGCTCCCTATGTATCTATGTCTATTAGAAACTAGATTGGAGTTAGATTTCTCTTGGGCTCTAAGCTCAAGTATGGATGCCATTAGTCGAGATAGAGATAGGGATCCTTATATATAGATAGTGTCTCAGGTATGTATTGATCAAGATAGAGATAGGGATGAATGACTCAGGACCCCCCATATGGTCTATATGGTGTGTTGCCTTACCATATCTATTTGTTCTTGGTGGGAAACATCTCTATCTATTATAGGGAGCATAATCAAGAAATATGCTATGATACAAAAAAGACCGTCTTATCCATCTTCTAACTATCATATGGAAATGGGAATATACCTACATATATAGATAGGGATACCCCATATATAAATAGGCCTACATGCATATATATATATATATATATGTATGTATATGTATATGTATATGTATGTATATATGTATGTATATATATACATATACATACACACACACACAGATATATATATATACATATATATACACATATATATATATATACATACATACATATATATATACATATACATATACATACATATATATATATATATATATTGAATTGACCTAGATCCTACCCTTATATATATATGGTGGTAACATGATCACTTAGATGTGATCATATTAATCATCTCACCAACATGATATCGAATGGGTTATATATAGGGGATGTTCTACCACTAATCACAATAGGATATCAGACTCAACAAACCAACCATAATGGTTGGGAGAGTGCTTGACCACAACCAATTATATACTATACATCTATATGCTCGAACATGATCAACACCTTGATCAAAAAAGTCATTATTATTACTGGGCACAAACCACACAAGGAAGGTCAAGGTTGGAATTTATATGTAATGATCTAGGGAACTAATAGTCTAGTAGATAAGATATGGAAGTGAAATGTTGAGTTTTTGATGTAATGAATTTATCAAGTTCATTTTGTTTAATGTGAAATTTTATAGTATATATATGGGGCCTAGTATTTTATAATCTACTATGAAATATATTAGATAAATATTGATATATGATATGATGATAGTGGGGAATGGAGAGACCATACACTTCATATCATAATTGAGAAGCTCTATAGATTAGGGGGATCTTGAGGTATCATTTCTATGTTTTTATAATTAAAATATCCTTCCTCTATTTGAGGACATTAAGTTATATGAAAGCCTCCTCCCTCATCTGTTAGGTTGGTATTGGGTGCTTGAATGCCCACATATATATATATATGTATATATATATATATATATATATATATATATATATATATATATATATATATACCTTGAGATATGGGGTGCTTTTGTCTATCTAGATAGGAATGGGGTGACCTCCCTCCATTTATACATTAGTGAGGTCCTGATATATATTAGTGAGGTCCATCTAAAAAACCATACCATATAATACATAACTTAGCTATAGTCAATTTTCTAAATGGATCTAATCTAATCTAATCTATATAGATGGGGACGGATTTTGATCATTAATATAAAGAATTGATCTACTAGAGATGGCATTAGCCTACTTATATTCTATATCTATTTTATATATTAGGTCATTGATTCCACCCATATATAGATAGCACGCTATGTGTTTTTGTGTGTGTGTGTGTGGGTAGAACATAGTTTAAGTATAGATAGGGGACTCGATATATATATATATATATATATATATATATATATATATAAGGGGATAACCCATTTATGACTTAACCTCAACCCCCCCTCTCTAGTCTAAATCTAAATTTATATATGGGGTGGGGGTGACAATGATAATGAAACTCTATCTATATATTCCTCTTAGACATAGTTAAAAGCCATATAGATTTATGGGGTGCCAACGCCAATGAAACTCCCCATATATACTATCCCCATAGACAACTTTGAGGGGGGAGGGTTATTTTCATAGATAGGGTCAAGAATGATATAGATATATAGGTGGTAAGGATAGGCCTATACATCTATGGGGGGAGGCCCCCATATATATATATATTTGGTGGATGTAGATAACATATATAGGGATATATAGTATAGAATCTTGACTGACCCTATCTATATGTATGTCAACCCCAACCCCATATCCTAAGATATGGGTAGATCTATCTCCATCTAGGGTGGAGAGTGACATATATATGTTAGATATGGTGATAGGACTCTCTATGCCCACTAGACTAAAGGACAAAATGGATATATAATGTTCTTATATATATATTGGGGTGGATATACTCTATCTCTATATATAGGGGAGGTTTGGGTTGGCCCTATATATAGATATAATTTCCCTTCTACCCCTCTACCCCTTTATCTATATAAGATAGGGATAGGGAATAATATAATAGATGATGCATCAAAAGGATGCCTGGTTATGTTACTCTATCTACTAGAGATATAGATATAGGGGAATTTAGGGTTGGATAGTTGGAAGTTTGTTAATGATGTCTCCAAGATGACCAAGGATGTTGATGAGGTGTCATGTGTGCTAGAATGATAATGACAAAATGTACTTCAATGTTCTTACATAGTTCTTCAATGTTTTATTTGGATAGGTAATTAATTGTTGTTATTGATGGTATGGACATGTTAAAAAAACCCTGTAGGATTTAATGATTTCTTAGAGTGCTTATGGAAGTGAACAAAATTCATCATAACAATTATATGAAGTTCTAAGCTCAAGTAGTCATCTTGATAGATAAATCTGAGTAAGTAGATTTATGACATAATATTTCACACATGTGAAGGTTTTAAGATTATTTTTATACATGGATGAAATTACCTATGTTAGGAGATCATATGTTTCAAATTTTAGGTCTATACATGGAGCGAAGCAAAAGTTAGTAGGGTGTAAAGTTGGCTTCTTAGATAAAGTTTAACAAGTTCCCATACTTAGCCAAATTTATGATATTTATGATATATGGATATAATTTAATTAGACCATAGATCTAATGGTGATAATTTAATCTAACCATATAAGTATCTAATGGCATGGTTCAAATTCAAATAGTGAAGATTGCATGCACTAGTGACATGTGTCTCTATCTCATTGATTTGATAGAAGATCAACAATTTGTAGGTGTTCTTATAGATAGAGATTGATGGTGTAGGTTGAGTCAAAGATTCAAATTTTTAGAAGGCACGTAGATATTCCAAGTGGAAAAATCACAAGATCCTATATTGAAGATTAATGGTGAGTGTTACAAGGTAAAAACTAGGCTAATCTAAGGAGATCAACGGAGTGCATTTGTTCAAAGTTTCTAAGGAGCATGACATAAAGTTAATGTATTTGATGTTTAACATCTACTTAGTGCCCTTTAAAATTTGAATATTCAAATTAATGAGGGAAAAAAAATTCTCAATTTTTGTGCTATATCTTTTGATCCAAAATGAATTTCTTGATGTAGTAAAAAACAAAGTTGTAAAGGACTTCAAGGTGCATTCATAGAATCTTCAAAGTTATGGAGCTTAAAATTTTAAATTTTTTTATAGTTACAATCACTGAGGAGGGGTGAATTAGTGATCCTAAAAAATCCAATTTCAATTTCAATTATTTCAAGTTTTTAAGTAATTACCATAAGCATTCATGAAGTATACACATCATTCATAAAAATGAAAAATATAAACCATGCAATATCAATCACATAAAACATTACATATGTGGGAAACCCTCTTGGGTAATAAAACACATTAGAAACTATAATTGGACTACTATCCTATTAAAAATTAACCAATTTAGACCATCTATAACTGATCAAGGAACTACAACCCTATTTAGTGAGATTACATTCCCATAAGGTGTTACCACACCTATCTAGCTGAGCTGCAACAAAAACTAGACCTTTAGCAAGTTTTACCTTGAAAGGAAGATGAAAACCACTTAGATGTTGAGCTACCACAACAACACCTATGAACACATCCACCTTTGAACTAATGTCTACAATACCTCACATTGGAAATATGCTTATCACTCTTCACCTTTACTCACACTCAATCTACAAGGGCACTATTCTGTCAATAGAATTATGACCTAAAACATCATACAAATAGTTCTTAATCTATTATGATCTTCAAATCATCCACAGGGCACCCATTCTTTCCTTCACTTTGCAACACTCTCTCAAATACACATTCCACATATAAGTCTCTCTCCTAAGTCTAGAAACCATCACATTTGGTTTTACCATATATAGAACAATCATGATTATCAACATCTTGGTCAGCCATTAGGCATGTTTTAACCCTTAATACATCTATCATACATATAAATAGCTCAATATAATCTACATAGGTTTACCATAGCACCCATGGGTCACCCTTAATGAACTATACCTTTTAATTAGGCCCCTATAGCCCTTATAGGTCTCATGAGGACCCATTCACTACTTTATCACATAAAAGAGCAAAACAAGAACATAAGACCACTTAAAAAGGCATAATTACACTCTACATGACCCCTTATTCATCCCCAAATTATTAAAATCACCATTTCACTCTTCTGTTCAATCTCAATCAACTTAAACAATAGCCTTAATCATAAGGACACCATGAAAGAGTACATAGTCAACTTATTAAGCATTGTTAAAACTAAATATAGACTAATCACACCTAAAAAATTCAAAATAATGATCCTTATGGAGTATAAAACACTCCCAAATAGATAATTCATCAATATATATCAAAATAATATAAAAATAAGCTCGAACAACCTTCATAAGTTACTTTCAAAACACAGTCAAACGCATAATCAACTTTAAACCTCAATATATTTGATTGTAAACACTTCCATATCTTCAAATCTATATTTATAGATTCACCTTGGATTCATTTAATAGTTTATTTTACACCATGAGAAAATTATGGATAGATCAAAATATATATCCAAAATACAAAGAACTAATTTTTCTTTTAGAAATTCAAATATTCAAATATAAACGGTCACAGTTAAATCTCAAACACTATGCTCACATCTCATGTCGTTGATACTTCATATTGATCATGAAACATTGATATTATTAAATATTTATCACATATAACACCAATTTTCAAATTTTATACCTTGAATATGTTGACCTTATTTCATTCAGTCTGGCAAATTTGACCTCATATGCTTTGTCGATCTCTTTGAGATTGTCCTTATTTTAGTCATGCTAAAAATCTATCACTTTGAAATCTTGAATTTTATCACCATAATTAATATTTATTATTAAAAACACCCACTCACCATTTATCCTAAATTAATCTTGATCTTTATCTCTTCTTGTCATTAAAACTTTGAACACTTTGACCTCTTTGACTTGCTGTGCACCATAGATCTAGATGTATGAACTCTTATGCACCATTGATATCTATAGATTATCTAGGTCCATATCATTTAACCCATACCATTTAATCAATTTTTATAATATCCCCTAATCTATAGGATCTCCATTTGGTCCTGGTCTTTACCTTTCACAAAAATGAATATGGGAACCTTTGCATATCTGCTTAGAAGTCCAACTTTTCACCTCTATATATTTTAATTTGCTCAAGAACATGTTCTATAAGTTGGACCATATGATATCCTCACATAGGATAATCAAACCATGTATAAAATTATTTATAATCCTCACTTTTGATATATAATTACATTAAAATTCTCACTTAGATTTTTCTCTCACAAAGCCAACTATGTCAAGAACTATCTAGAAGGTCAACTTTTAACATGCATACATTTCGACACACTTCATCTCATGATATATAAATAAGAATATATAAAATAATAATAAAAATAAATAAACACATATGATTAAATTCTCTTGAAACATCCATATGTGTGAGATATGACTACATCAAAATGACTACTTGGCTCTTTTTTGCCTCATGCAAATTTGGCTATGGAAAAACACTATCAAAATGCTTGAGAGCCAAAATTTGAACCCACATATCTTTGAATATTCTTAGGAAAATTACCTAATATTTAGTGAGGATAAACTAGGGACTAAAGTGATCAAAACCATATGACCAAATCCCCCTGACTCATCCACACATGGTAATGGTGATGTCATCAAACTGCCTACTCAAATTTTTCGCTATTGGACCCAAAATGTATAGATGAGAAAAAAGGACTATCAGATGAATTCCACTTATTTAAAAAAGTAATAAAATATTATAGAACATCTTAAGGACCTATTTCACATCTACAAATCACTATACTCATCTCTAAACATATCAAACCATGAAAACTCTGAAGATCAACCAAGCCTTCTTCAAGCATACTAGGGCAAACACATTGCATAATTTGTCATTATCACTTATAATATCAAGTTAATTCATCCACTCACTAGGACACCTCCATGGAATCATCATGACATCATTGAAAATTCTCCAACATTATCTCCCTTTGTCATTGATGTCAACAAACATCATGTAATAATATACATCTCACCTTTCTTCTCTCTCTTCAAGCACTCCTAAAATAAGAAATTTCTACCCCTTTGACACAATTAAAAAGTGGGAACCAAATGATATTTAGTACCTAAAAATAATACCAATAGGATGAAACCATCTTAGAAAGATAGTACAAACTCCCCCTTACCTTGAGCCTACCTCTTCTTTCCTTGACAACTTCTTCTTAGTCCATGCCAACAATCTCCTCAACCAAGAACTACAACCAATGAAAAAATAAAATGAAAAATAATAAAACTAATATAAATAACCAAGAATCATCTAAGAGGGACTCCCCCTAAGATGTTTGAGACATTTCACCACCTGAGCATCTTTAGTTCTCCACACACCATGAAGAACCACCATACAAGATTACTAGCCTTCTCTCTCAAACCACCTCAAGGACCACCAATATAACTTCATAACACTAAAAAATAAATAAACATGCTCTCAATAAAATTAAAAAATCTCCTTTAAATTAACATACCTTTCTATTTTGGAGAAACAGAACAAAAATCACTCTACTTCTTTCAAGGTTTGTTAAGTCTCCTTGTAGCCTGACTTGGAACTTATAAAGACCAAAATTTTTAGTAGATACACATTCAAGGCCTAAAAAATTCAAATTTGGATCATTCTTGTATTCCCCCTTAAGCACACCAATTTGCATCACCTAGATCATCATCTGTAACATACTTCCTTCATAGATCATTTTGCCAATTAGGCCTCTATCTTGATAAAAACATGAATAAATTAAAATCCACAAACATTAAATTCTATGTTAAATTTTATTTGACAACCAATTTGGCCCATTCAACCTATTAAGAATAATTATACCTCAACTCATAAGGAAAACCAATTTTCTATCATAGCCCAAAAGCCTAGAATCTTGAAGCAAACTGAGTCAACAAACCTCCTTATGGTCAACATCCACCTCTAAAATTTATTACACACCTGGAGATAACCATCACAAACTTCTAAACCAAAATTTGAGCCTTCATAACTTTGGGAAAATTGACTTCGTATAACCCATTTTTAGGCCTACTTTCCCTTAAGCCATAACTGATAAAACTAAGAGCACTAAAAATTATTCAAATTGACTTCAACATACCTTTAGATCATAGAAAAACTAGAGCATACTATAATAAGGTCAAAATACCTTTCTATTCAAAAAAATCATCTTGAAAAACCATAAATCCCTTTTTTCACTTGAAAACCTTCAATCTAACCCTATAGACTGACCATATATAGCTATGACATCGCTCTGTCATTATCACATCATATCTTTCATCTAGAAAAACTTGATCCAACTAAAAAAAATCATACCTAGCCATATAGAACCATATGAATAACATCATGGCAACACTTTATTCTCCATAAGAAAATATCTCCTAAGAATCATAGGCAAAAACACCCTACTTCATAATTTCCTAGAACAATGTGAAACTAGGAGTTGCCCACAACTCCCCATATTCCTTCTCCTCCTTGGTCATATAATACTTGTAGTTCATCATCTTCTTCTTATTCTTAATAGAAGAAACACTCTCAACCAATATAGTATTTTCCTTTTCTTTAATGATTGGATTGGCAATACATGGAGACAACATGGATTCATGACATAGCTTTTCATCTAAAGAATCTTCCTTACATCTTGGAACCTCATCACTAGGTGTTGATGATTAATGTTATTTAAATGATACTCTCTCAAATATAGTAGGATTTTCACTTGGATCCATACATACCTTAGGAATAGCTTCAACTAGCACCTTGGTCTTCTCTTTGAGCTTGGTCTCTTCATTCTCAACATGAATAGATAATGAGACCACTTGGCTCCATACATACTTTAAGAATAGCTTTAACTAGCACCTTGGTCTTATCTTTGAGCTTGGTCTCTTAATTCTCAACATGAGTAGATAATGAGACCTCTTGGCACTCTTTAATTTTTGTAGCTTTTTCCACCATAAAAAATAGATTACTTAGACCTATAAACTCATAATGACTCGCACTGATCACCTTTGGCTTTCATGTGTTAACTTGCCTTCTTTATTTCAATTTAGGATCCTAATTACACCTATTCTAACATGTACATCTTTGCTTTTTGAACCTAATAATGTAACCTCTTTGTTCATAATTATAGTACACCTTACATTTTATAATAAACATATCTTACAATACCTTATTTGGATAAAAACATGCAATGTGTCCCATGCCAAGACATTTAAATCACTTAATTTTGTTCAAACCTTTTTAATAATGATCCCCATCATAGTTCTATGCAAACTCATTTCTAACATGTCTCTTGCATTCTCTAGCCCTATGACCAAATTGATTTCATGTGTAATAGTAACCATTTAATCTGATTTGTCTTTATTCTACCATTACCTTCATTCTTTTTCCGATGAATTGTCTTTAAATCTTGATTCTCTTGGTTCACATTAGTCTCCATCTTGTTTGGAGTTACATTCTCTGGTTCTTCTTCGTATCCAAGACTAGTTCTATTACTAGCATGCTTTTGATCACTCAGAATATTGTATAAATCATGTGAGCTCTTTTCAAATATTAAAAAAATCTTCACCTTACTATATGTCTTCTCTAAATCAAATTTTAAAGACTCATTTTTAAAAAATACCTTGAACATTCATCTTTTTTAGATTTTAGGATTGTAGACATGATTTCTAGTTGACAACTAAGATGCTTGACTATATCTTCATGCTTCTTGTTATATTCATTCAATATTGCTTCATAGACATTGAATTGTTCCTCATAGTCTAAGACTTCATCTTCTTATTGATATTCTTCCCAATCTTAAGTTCTTCAAGAGCATTTATTAAATTAGTCTCCAGATCCATCTCATATTCATCATCATCAAAATCACTCCAAGTAGACTCCTTTTGATGTGATAAAATTCCTTTATCAACCATGAATAGAGCTTCATCTTCATTAGGACCATCATCTTCATGATCATACTCTGAGTCACTATCTTCATTCTTATCTAATAAGTTGTAATCTTCTTTGGTATAGAGACTCTTCTTGTTCTTGAAGGACTTCTTCTTGTTGTTGTATTTTCTAAACCCTTTCTTTGTGTATGTATTATTATATTCATTGTGACCTTCAATAGGCTATTCATCATCATTATTCTAATGATTATGATGGAACTTAGGAGAAAAATGTCCTATCTCTCCATAGTTTAAACATTTTAATGGTAGTTTAACCTTATACTTCCCTAAGCTTATGTTCAATTTCCTAGAAATCAAAGTAATTAGATCATCCTCATAATTTTTAGATATGTCATCCTATTTGGGTTTATTACGTTGGAAAATATTATTAGGATTAATCTATATCTTGAATGATACTTCCCTCTTTAATGATATATCATCATTTATTCTCATCTCATATGAAGTAAGGGAGTCATGCAATTGATCCATCTTAAACCAAGTAAGATCATTACTTTCTTCTAAAATAGATACTTTTGGATGAAACTTGAGAGATAGAGACCTTAAAACCTTTTGAACCATAGTAACATCATTAATGTTATCTCTAAGACCTCTGATGATGTTCACAATCTCATCAACTCTCTGTAGAAAAGATGCCATAGAATCTTCTTCTTTCATCTTGAGACTTTCAAATTGCCTTCTATGAGTCTAAAACTTAGCAATCTTGACCTTTGAATCTCCTTCATAAATGATCTAAATTTTTTCCCTTATCTCTTTATCATATTTAAAATGGATTACCTTGGTGTATTTAGTCTCTAAAAGACCAAAAGTGATCACATTTATTGCCTTGGAATTGTTCTCAAACAACTTCTTATCTACAGTACTAGATGGAAGAGTAGTAGGATAAATATAACAATCCAAAATAGATTGTCATATGTCAAACCCTAGAGACATAACTTATGTCCTCATCCTTGCACTCCAAAATTCATAATTAGATCCATTGAACATTATTTCTTACTTAATAGATAAACCTCCTTGATGAATACCCATATTGTACCTTGGATCACCTTTAAGCTATCAAGGCTTTACCAAAGGAACTACTCTACTACCAATTTCTATAGGTACAATCACTAAGAGGGGGGATTAATTAGTGAGCCTATAAATTCCAACTTCAATTTCAATCCTTTCAAGTTTGTAAATAATTACCATAAGCATTCATGAAGCATATACATCATTCATATAAATGATTAAGATAAACAATGCAAGATCAGTCATATAACACATGAAATATGTGGGAAACTCTCTTGGGTGATAAAATCCATTATAAATATCAATTGGGTTATTTTCCTATAAAATAAGAGCCAATTTTGACCAGCTACAACTAATCAAGGAACTACAACCCTATTTAGTGAGACTACAATCCCACAAGGTGTTACTACACCTATTTAGATAAGCTACAACAACAGGTAAACCTTTAGAAAGTTTCACCTTGTAGGAAGGATGTAACCCCATTATATTTTTATCTACCATAACAACACATATGAACACATCCACATTTGAAATGATGTCTACAACACCTGATGATGGGCCTCTACTTATCACTCTTCACCTTCACTCATACTCAATCTAAAAGAGAACTATTCTACCTATAGAATTATAACATAAAAAATCATACAAATAGTTATGAATATACTCTACTCTTCAACTAATCTACATGTCACCCACCACTTCATTCACTTCACAACACTCTGCTCTCAAATGCACATTCCACACACAAGTCTCTCTCCTAAGTCTATAATCCATCACATTTGGTTTCACTATATATAGAGAAATTATGGCTATCAACATCTTGGTTAGAAATTAGGTATGTCTTAACCTTTAATAAATTTATCATATTAAGACACATCTCAATACAATCCACACAAGTTAGCCATAGCACCCATGGGTCACCCTTAAGGAACTACACCCTTCAATTAGGCCCTTGTAGCCCTTATAAGTCTCATGAAGACCCATTCACTCTTTTATCAATTTATTGAGAAAAAAAGAACATAGGACCACTAAAAAATGCATAATTCCACTCTACATTACCCCTTAGTCATCTTAAAATGCTTACAGTCATCATTATACTCTTCTATACAAGCTCAATCAATTCAAGCAATAACCTTGTTTATAAGGACATTATGAACAAATACATAGTCAAATTATTAACCATTGTTCATACTCAATATATATTTATCACAACTCTAAAATGCACATAGATCATCCTTATAAAGTTTATAACACTCCACAATATCCAATTCATCAAGAGATATCAAAATAATATCAAAACAAGCTCGAACAATCTTCATGGGTTACTTGTAGAACATAGTCAAACACAATAAATTTTAAACATAAATATCTTTTATTATAAACATTTTCAAATCTTAAAAATCTATATTTATATATTCACCTTAGATTCCTCTATGAGTTTTATTTTTACACCATGAGTAAATTCTGTATAGATCAAAAGATATAGCCAAAATAGAGAGCACTAGTTTTTCCTTTGTAAATTAAAATATTCAAATACAAAAAATCACAATTAAACCTCATACACTATGCTTTCATCTCATGTCCTCACTACTTCATATTGATCATGTAACTTCAATCTTATTCTAACTTTAGTTCATATAGTGCCAATGTCTAAATGTTAAACCTTGAATATGTTGACCTTATCTCATGTAATCTGGTAACTTTGACCTCATATGCTCCATCAATCTATTCCATATTATCCTCACTTTATTTATGTTATAAATCTATCAATTTAACCTCTTTAATTTATTAAGTATCATTTATATTTATCAGTATGAATACCCACTCACTGTTGATCCTAAAAGAAGCTTGATCTTTATCTATGTTTGTTGGTAAAATTTGAACACTTTGACCTCTTTTATTTGCTACACACCATAGATCTAGATGTATTAAATCCTATGCACCATCAATATATATGAACTAGGTAGGTATTTATCATGCACCATACACCATTTGATCAATATATATGATCACCCATGACCCATATTATTATTTTTGGTCCTAGTCTTTACCTTTCTCAAAAATGACTAAGTATAGAACCTTTGGATATCTGCCTAAAAGGCCAACATTGCACGTCTATATCTTTGGATTTGCTTAAGACATGTTCTAAAATTTTGACCATATTATATCCTCACATAGGATAATCTAACCATGCATCAAAATTATCATGAAAACTTCTCAAGTGTGAGATATAATGACATTAAAATGCTCACTCATATTTTTTCTCTCATAGAGCCAACTATGTTAACAACTGTCTGGAAGGCCAAATTTGTACATGCATAACTTTTTATGCACTTCATTGCATGATAGAAAAAACTATAGAAAATAAAATAGTCATAAAACTAAACAAACCCATATGATCACCTTATCTTTAGTGCCCACATGTGCGAGATATGACTACATCAAAATGGTTAATTGACTCTTTCTTGCCTCATGCAAATTTGGCCAAGTATGGGAAAACACTGTTAAAATGCCTAAGAACCCATATTTGTACCCACATATCTTTAAATAAGATTAGGTACATGACTTTAGATTTATTACATCATAAATAGGTATTAAAATGATCACAATCATATGAGCAACTCCCCAAGACTCACCCACACATGGTAATGGTGATGTCAGCAAACTACCTACTTAGATTTTTTTCTATTGGACCCAAAATGTCTAGATGAGAACAATTTACTATCATAAGAATTCCACTTATGCACACAATCAATCAAATATTCTAAAACATATTAGGTACCTCTTGTACATCCTCAAATCAACATGCTCATCTTTGAACATCTCAAACCTTGCAAACTCTAAATATCAACCAAGCCTTCTTTAAGCATACTAGGACAAGCACATTATAGACTTTGTCATTGTCACTTAAAATATCAAGGAACTTCACCCACTCACAAAGACATATCCATGACATCATCATTAAATTATTTAAAATTATTCATCATGTTCATTCATGGTGATACTATGTACAAAATATTGTTTAAGAAATTTGTGTTTTAGTAGAAGAGTGTTTTGGTAGGATCAGTCTTTTGAAGATGTCTTAGAGACCATACAAAGTGGACCCATGTATTTTAAAGTGATCTTATTTTCTTATTTTTTCTAGATGAAGTGATAAAAGGGTAATAAGTCTCCATGACACCTATAAGGGCTACTAAGGCCTAATTGAAAGGTGTAGTTTCTTAAGAATGACCCATAGTTGTTATGGCCAACCTGTGAGGATTGTATTGAGATATGTGTTAGATTGATATAAGTCTTAAGGGTTAAGACAAGTATAATGGCCAACCCAAAATCTATTATTCATGAATACTCTATAGAGAGTGGAGACCAAGGCAATGGTTTCTATACTTAATGTGAAGGTCTTGAGAGAACAAAAGATAGAGATGAAGAAAAGAATTAGACGGAATGTTCTTAGTGGATGGACTGAAATATAAATCATATTAAGGATGAGCAAAGAATCTTAGAGTGATCTAAAATGGTGTTTGGATGCATTTATTATATGATAAAATTTGAGTGTATGGGATGACTTAAAAGAGAGGTGTTAAACACTAGTTCTCCAATCAGACAGATCTACAATCAGAATTCTAGATTTGTTGATTTCATAAGGTATTGTGTGGGTGCTCAACATATAAAACAAGTTGGGTTCTTGTCAATACTTAGGGCTGGGTACTCTTTATTAAGTGTGTGCTTGAATAAAATTTCTCTTATTTTTAATCATTTTATATGATATGTAGTCCATCTATTTGTAGGCTTGAGAGTGGGTTCTATTTGCTAATAGGGTTTCCCACATATATCTTATGTTCTATGTGTGATCTTGCATCATCTTTCTTATTCATTGTTATGAATATCTTGTATGCTTTATGAATTTTTGTGATCATTGATTAATATTTTGAAAGGATTAAAATTAAAGTTTGAAATATCTTGCATCAATGATTCACTCCCCCTTTTAGTGATTGTACCTCCAAAAATTGGTATCATAGTAGGACCTTCTATGCAAGTTTAACCACTTGAAGGTGATCCAAGGTAAAATATGGGTAGTCATCAAATGTAATGAGGTTTTGTAACTATGCATTCATCGATGTTCAATGGTTTCATTTATTCTTTATGGAGTGTAAAGATGAGGACCTACATCATGTTAATAGGATTTGACATTTGGAAATCTATTATGAATGGATATTCAACCCCCTTAACCCCTTGAACTAGTGTAGATGATAAGAAGTTGTGTGAGAATAATTAGGCAATGAATTCAATCTCTTGTGGTCTTTCAAAAACTAATTACGCCAAGGTAATTCATTTTAAATCTACCAAAGAGATATGGGATAAATTGTAGATCATTTATGAAGGGGATTAAAAGGTCAAGTTGTATAAGTTGTACACTCACTGAAGATAATTTAAGAGTCTCAAGATGAAGGAAGAGGATTCATTAACATAATTTCTATAGAGATTTGATGAGATTATGAACATCATCAAAGGTCTAGGAGAGGATCTTGAAGAAGTTACAATTGTGCAAAAGGTATTAAGGTATCTTACTCTTAATTTTGATTCAAAGGTTTATACTATAAAAGAGAGTCATGATCTCATAAAAATGAAGATGGATGAATTTCATTGTAATCTCATAGCCTATGAGATGAGAGTAAATTATGACAAACCACCAAAGAAGGAAGCAATATTCAGAATAGAATTAAAGTCAAAGAAGAAGAAAAATCAAGGTAAGGATGTCAAATATGATGATGAAGAGAATGATGTAGAATAAGATGAAGGTAAGAAGACATTCAGGTCTGATAAGAGAAAGAAAGGATTTAAGAAGTATAATGATAAGAAGATTATCTACACCAATGAAGATTGCAGCTCATCAAATGAGAGTGAAGACAATGATTATGAGTTTGATAATGAAGATGATGGTCCTGTTGAAGATGAAGTCCTCTACATGGCTAAGGAAGGAAGTTGATCATATCAAAAGGAATCTATTTGAAGTCATATATATAATTAAGAAGACAAGAAGGACTATAAGACTAAGTTAATTAATGATATTGAAGATCTAAAGATTAAAAAGAATAACAAGATGTTGAAGTTACATATGAAGGAATATTTGGATCAATTTAGTATGTATGAGGCTATAATGAATGAATACTCCAAGGAGTATGAAGGTATAGTCAAGCATCTAAATAATCAATTGGAAATTCTATTTACAATATTATAATATAAACAATATGAGTGTTTAAGGTATGTGATTGAAAATGAGTCATTTAAAGTTGAGTTAGAAAAGACATCTAGTAAGATGAAGTAATTTTTGATGTTTGATAAGATCTAAAATGATCTAGATAACATTCTGAATAATCAAAAACATGTTAGTGATATAACTAGTTTTGGTTACAAATAATAACAAAATATTTCAACTCAAGATAAGGTGAAGAATAATGTGAGAAAATACAATCATAACATTAGGGTCAATAATCAATCTTGGAAGGAATATGTTGGTAGAATAAAAACAAATCGAATTAGATAACCAAATGCTATGAGGTATGAAAATTTCAATGGTTATTGCTATAATTTCAATCATTTTGGTGATAGGGATAGAGAGTGTAGAATAATTATTAAAAATGAGTGGAATTATCATTCAAAAATCATTAAAAGAGTTGAGTGCTTTAGTTTTTATGACATAGGACATATTGCAACATTTTGTCCAAATCAGGTAAGGCAAGTTGAGTTCACTTCAAGAAAATTGGTCTGTTATAATTGAAAATAGAAAGGTCATACTACCAAGGATCACAAAAGATCATTTTGTAAAAATGACATATAATTCATTGACACCCTAAATTGGTTTAAGGAAACTAAGCCCAAGAAATAATAAGAAAATAAACAAAACTCTTACAGTGTACCAAAAGAAGAATGAATGTCTGTAAAAAAAACCTTTCACACTCAAGAAGATGAGAACAAGAAGTGGTGCATAGATAGTGGGTGATCAAGTAATATGATAGAAGACAATATCAAGTTTATCTCTCTCAATAAGACCAATATTGGTTTAGTTAGATTAGCTGATAACAAATATGCTAATATTGTTGAAAAAGGTACTGTGAATCTTGACAATGGCCATACTAGAACTCAGAATGTCCTATATGTAGAAGGTCTAAAACATAATATTTTAAGTGTGAGTCAAATGAGTGAGCAAGGAATAGCTATAACATTTCATGATAAATATTGTGAATTTAAAAGAGGAAAATCTATAAAAATAATTGCAAACATTTATAAGGCAAAAAATAACATGTGTATCTTCCATGAACCCAAGAAGGAGGAATGTTTTAGGAGTCAATTGGATGAAATATGGATTTGGAATAAAAGAATTAGATATATAAATTTTTACAATATATTAAGGATCAATTCAAATGGGTTAGTAATACATATGCCAAAAATTACCAAAATTCCTCATTATCTCTGCAAAGCATGTCTTCATGGGAAGCAAATCAAGAAGGGATACAAATCCAAGGAACATTCCACTATAGTTCCATTATAATTGATCTATACTTAAATATATGGACCTATGATAACTAAAATTATTTAAGGTAAAAATATTTACAACATTCAAAGAATGATTTTACTAAGATTACTTGGATATGTTTTCTTAAAGAAAATTTTAAAGCTTTTGCAAGATTTACAACATTCAAAGCACTTGTGAAAAATGAAAAACAATATAAAATTAAGTGTGTAAGATCAAATAGATCAGGTGATTTTTGGTCTCATGAATTTGATAACTTATATGAAGAACAAAAGATAAGAAAATATTTTGATTCTAAAACACCATAATAGAATGGTGTTTCTAAAAAGAAAAATATAATTATTTAATAAATGAGTAGAACTATGCTTCAAGATGCTAAACTATCATATGGTTATTGGGAAGAGACAACAAGCACTTCAATTAACATTCTTAATAGGTGTCAAATTAGAGTAATTGGTGATAAGACTCTGTATGAGCTATGGAAGAATAGAGCTATTAATGTCAAACATTTTAGAGTATTTGGGAGCAAGTGTTATATCAAAAGGGATGAAGAAAATCATGGAAAATTTGATTCAAGATATGATGAGGGCATCTTTTTGTGATATTATTCTATCAAATTTGCCTATAGATGATTAAAGAAGAGACTTCACAATATTGTTAAAAGCTCAAATGCAAATGTAGATGAGACAAATAGAGTCAAGAAGTCAAAATTACAAGTAAATGATAATATTTAGAATTATATTTCAAACAAAGATGGGTTATCTATTCAAACAAATGAAGAAGAAGAAGAAGCAAGACCTAACACTAAAACTCCATCTAGGAGAATGCATAAGGATCATCCTACTTCCCAGGTAATTGGTAATGTTAATACAAGGTTACAAATAAGAACAAGATTCTCAATCAATAAGAATCAACAAAAAATTATCTTTTTGTCATCCGTTGAACCCAAAACTTTCTTGGAAGCTAGTAAAGATTAAAGCTGGACATGTGCTATAGAGGAATAACTTGATCATATAGTAAAAAATGAAACATGGGATCTCATTCCTTGACCAAAAAATAAGAATGTGATAGGCACTAAGTGCATCTTCAAAAATGAGATGAAGTAGAAAGGATAGGTCCCAATAAATAAAGCTAGACTAGTGTGTAAAGGATATGTTTAGGTTGATGGTATAAATTTTGATGAGACTTGTTCACCAGTGGCAAGAATGGAAGTAATTAGACTCTTCTTGGAATATGCTAGTTTCAAAGGTTTTAAGGTATATCAAATGGATGTGAAATCTACCTTTTTGAATGAAACTTAGAATAAGTGTAAATTGAGTTACTTGAATAATTCTTCTTGTTAAGTGATCAAGACTAACTATGTAAATTGAAGAAGATGTTATATGGTTTTAAATAATATCCTAGAGTTTGGTATGATAGATTAGACAAGTATCTTCCAAGTCAAGGTTTCAAAAGAGGGATAGTTGATAGAAATTTATACATTAAGACTGACGGCATTGATCAAGCACTTGTAGTTGTCTGTGTTAATGACATAATATTTGGTTCTAATAATGACAATATGAGTAAAGAATTTGCAGATGTCATGAAGACTGAATTTGAGATGTCTATGTTAGGGGAGATTTCATTATTTTTAGGATTGTAAATTAACCAATTAGATGTAGGGATATTCATTTCATAAGCTAAATGCATCAACGATATGCTAAATAAATTTGATATGATGTAATGTAAACCAATGAGTACACCAATGATTATAGGTTAAAAGTTCAGTAAGGAAGATGACTCACCAAAGGTTGATTAGACCTTTTATAGATCCATGATTGGAAGTCTTTTTTACTCCACTACCTCTAGACCAACATCATGCAAGTAATAAGACTTATTGGTAGGTTTCAAGCTGATCCTAGAGAATCTCGCTTGAAATCAGTCAAAATAATATTAAAGTATCCTAAGGGCACCATATTATATGTTTTATGGTATCCCAAGAGAAAATGATTCACTCTAAAGACATACATTGATGCAGATTTGGTTGGTTATATGGATGATAGAAAGAGTACTAGTGGTGGTGTTTTTTTCTTAGGTGAATGTTTGGTATCTTGGCTAAGTAAAAATCAAGCCTTAGTATCCCTATCCACTATAGAATCTAAGTATATAGTTTCTACCTCTTATTTCACTCAAGCTATATGGATGAAGAAAACCTTGGAAGACTATAAGGTAAGGAAAAAATAAGATTGTCCCATCTAATATGATAATATTAGTACAATAAATATCTCAAATATCCTATAATGCATTGAAAAACTAAACACATTCCTATTAAATAACATTTCTTGAGAGAACAAGTGAGAAATCAATGTGTCAACTTGGAATATGTGCCTAAAAATGAATAACTGGTAGACAATATGACCAAACCATTAACAAAAGTAACTTTTGAGTATCTAAAAAAAGATTGGGATTTATTTCCTTGTCTACAAATCAATAGAAGGTTTATGGTTAAAGGGGAGTATGTAGTTCATTACCTTACTCCAATAGTCTATATTCAAATGCTTCAGGTAACTTGTTTAGGGGTTTTGGTCCTAAAGGGTCTCTGGTTCCAATTGTTTGAAAAGTTGATGACAAATCTAGTTTGTTGAGAAAACTTGTTGAAGATGATTTTCAAATAGAGCATGGAGTTAAGGGGAACTAACTCAAATAGTTAGAGAGGCTTGAAGAGGTGTGCATAATGTAAGGGGGAGTCCTTCTTAATGTTTTAAATGTAAGTTCAAGTAGTTTTTGTTACTCTTATATGTTTTGTCTTCATAGAACAAAGTTTGATCAAAGAAGAGTATAGTCATGAAGCATACTTGAGAAGTTCAAGGTAAGAACAAGTATGTAAAATTCTAGGGAGAGTCTATATCATTTCTCAGAGGTGGTCCTTTCCTATTATTAGACCTCGAAGTCTTTTAGGTCCATAGGATTAGGAGTTGAGTCTACTTTATCATGGTATCAAAGGGGGAGGAAGTGATTGAATAGAGAGATAGAGTATGAGCATAAGCTTTGTATTGGTGTTTAACATCAATGATAAAGGGGGAGCTTTTTGGAGGTTTTTCAATGATGTCTCCAAGATTTAAAAAATATGTTGATGAGGTGTAATGTGTGCTAGAATGATAATGATAAAGTGTGCTTTAGTGTTATTGCATAGTTCTTTAGTGTTTGATTTGGATAGGCAATTGATAGTTTTTATTAATGGTATGGAAATGTTGTAGAAACCTTATGGGATGTTATGAGTGCTTAAAGTGCTTATGGAAGTGAACATAATTCATCAAAATAGTCATATGAATGTATAATCTCAAGTTGTCATCTTGACAAATAAACAAGTAAGCAAATTGATGACAATATTTCACATGTGTGAAAGTTTTAGGATTATTTTGATACATGGATGTATTTTTCTATGTGAGGAGAACACATGGTTCAAATTTCAGGTCTGGACATGGAGTGCAACAAAAGTTATTAAGGTGCAAAGTTGGATTCTTAGACAGAGTTTACCAAGTTCCCATACTTATCTAAATTTGTGATATCAAATATCTATGGCTAGCATTTAATCAAACCATAGATATAATGATGAACATTTAATTTGACTAGATAAGGATCAAACAACATGGTTCAAAGTCAAATACTCAATATTGCCTATGCTAGTGATATGTGTCTCAATCTCATTGATTTGATAGAAGATCAATGGTTCATGGGTGTTCATATAGATAGAGATCGATAATTTGGGTCGATTCAAAGATTCAAATGTTTAGAAGGTAAGTAGAGGTAACAAGTGGCACAATTGTGGGATCTTGAATTGAAGATCAATGGTAAGCATTGCAAGGTAAAGACTAGGCTAATCTGAGGAGATCAATGAAGTACATTTTTAAAAAGTTACCAAGGAGTATGAGATAAGGTTAAAGTTCTCAATGTTTAACATCTACTTATTGACCATTGGAATGTGAATATTCAAATTAATGAGGGAAAACTAGTGCTCGGTTTTTGTGTTATATCTTTTGATCCAGGATGAATTTCTTGATGCAGTAAAAATAAAAGTTGTAAACAAATTTAATGTGTATTCATAAAATATAGTCATCAGGTTTGAATGTTTGTAATATAAAACTTATGGAGCTTAAAAGTTGAATATTTGTTCATTCATGGTGCTATTATGTACAAAATATTATTTAAGCAATTTGTGTTTTAGCAGAAGAGTGTTTGGTCAGAGTATTATTTTGCAGATGTTTTAGACGTCATATAGAGTGGACCCATGTATTTAAAAGAGATCTTGTGCTCTTGTTTTTACTTGATGAAGTGATAAAAGGGTAATATGTCTCTATGAGACCTATAAGGGATACTAAATCCTAATTGAAAGGTGAAACTACTTAAGTATGACCCATAGATGCTATGGTTGACCTATGAGGATTATATTGAGCCATGTGTTAGCATGATAGAATTCTTAAGGGTTAAGACAAGTATAATGTCCAACCTAGAAATTATTATTCATGAAGAATATATAAAGAGTAGAGACAAAAGAAATGGTTTTCAGACTTGATGTGAATGTGTTGAGAGAGTAGAAGATAGAGATGAAGAAAAGATATTAGAGGGAGTGTGCTAAATGGATGGACTAAAGTACAGAGAAGATTGAGGATGAATGAACAATCCTAGATTGATACAAAAGGGTGTTTGGATGCATTTCTTATTTGAAAAAGTTTTATTGTGTGTGGTGAGTTGAAAGAGAGGTGTTAAACATTATTTCTCTAATCAAATTGATCTATAATCAGAATTATGGAGTTACTAATCTCATAAGGTGTTGTGTGGGTGCTCAAAATCTAGAACAAGTGCGTGCTTTTTCATACTAAGGGGTGGGTGCTCCTTATGAAGTGGGTGCTTCACTAAAAGGTATCTTGTTTGTAATCATCTTATAAGACATGTGTTCCATGTGTTTGTAGGCTTGAGAGTGGGTTTTATTCCCCAAGAGGGTTTTCCATGTAGATCTTGTGTTATGTGTGATATCTTATATCATATTTCTTATTTATTGTTAGGAATATATTGTATTTTTATTAATTATTGTAATCATTTATTATGAGTTTAAAATGATTAAAATTAAAGTTTGAAATATCTTGCATCACTAATTCACCACCCCTTTTAGTGACTGTACCTCCACCATGGGTCTCAATAAATAAAGGGCATAGATAGGCCCCATCTATATCGCACCATTTGATATATAAATGAGAAAGGAGGCCATTAGGACACATGGAACTATTATCCACTTAAGGGTGATATTGTCTTAAGCTATATTTTATCTACAAGTATATAATGAAAAGTGTCTGAGTATTTCTCTAGCTTGTTTTAGCCTCCTAAGCCATCGAAATACATGTTTTACTCCAAATAAGTGCTCTTTATCTATATCCTTGCTAGATTGGAAAAGACTTGTCAAATTAATTATTTATAGTTTTCATTCTAGGTTAGTCTTATACTTAGCCTTTTAATAGCATAGGATTTACATACATCTATGTCCTAAAAGGTTAAAACATCTAGTGATAGATTACTATAAATAGGATCTGAGTTGAGTATAAAGGCATCTATGAATTGTATTGAATTTATCTTGGTCAAAAGAGTTTTCCCTCCAAAAAGAGGCCCATGATTCTATAATTCTTATATTATAATGCAATGTTTTGAATCAATATAATTTTATTTTTGTTGTTTCAATTTTGTCTATTTATAGTCTAGTCTAATCTATTACAATAAAGATCCTAACATTTGGTATCATATCTCTTTCTAGGGTCAATCATTTTACTACCCACCATATGCTCTCACCTTACTAAATAGGATGTTGGTGATCATAAAGTGGTAACATATCATACTACAAGGTGTATTTTATAACCCATCTACACCAAATTCTATGTTTTACAAGATGTACATACATCCAAATATGTGGTTCCTTTTTGGAAATAGGTCATCTTAACTATGTGTCACATTTGGCACTCTGTCTATCTACATTGATGATTTCTATACTCAAGATCCCTAAACACTGCATATACATCATTTTTTCTTACTTCAACATCTAAAACAAGAATCTATGTTCCAGTGGTATACTACATCATCAATGTTGAGCTTCAATGAGAATCTTCATTTGTAAAGTGTTTAATATAAGTTCTATTTTACTTCAATTTAATCATGTTTAAATAATTCAATCCAATTTAGTTGAAATTGTGACTGATTGCACTATAATGTTTATTATGTTTTGATATAATTTTGGCCATATAACCAACAAAATTCACTCTCCTTATCTTTTTATTTTATCATTTATGATTTGGGTGTACTTGATTTATTTGTATTTATTTATAGTTGAAAATTTAGATCTATTTTGGGCCCTTTCACCCAAAAATTCCATTGTAATTTCTTAAAATTTTAGATTAGGTTGGCCTCATTGGTAACATATCTACTTGTAGGCAAATCTAAATTGTAAATAAAAAAAAAAAAAAAAAAAAAAAAAAAAAAAAAAAAAAAAAAAAAAAAAACAAAAGAAAAAGGTGTATAATTTTTTTTAGCACCCATAGGCTAACTTCACCATTGTGATTTTATCATTACACTAATAATTTTAATGGGTAACTCTAAAATTTATCAAAAAAACTCCAAACCCCCATACTTCAAATAGTGTTTCCTACCCCTTGAATGTTTTTTTCCTAATTTTTTTCACACATGTGAAAATTACCCAATTATAATTATTGACAGGTGTTTTCAACACCTTAATTTAATCAAATAATTGTATTTTATGTCATATCAAACTAGGGATGTTATCAAATGGATGTATACAATAAGGTATTCATCATAACGACTAACAGTTACCTTTTAGGGGGGTTATTGTGAATCAACTAATTCCTAAAGGTCTAATCTATTTGACTGAATGAAAATAAAATATAATGCTTATAAAATCAAACACTCTTTATTGTAATTGAAAATGATGTAAAACAAACACATTTGTTGAAATTAAATGCTTGATATAAACATTCTTTGCTTTGTGAAAAAACACACCTTTAATCTATTTGCATAAGATGTAAATTACAAAAAATAAAAATTCTTGAAAGTCAAATGGTTGAAAATAAAATTGATTAAAACACACATGCATAAACACAAATACTTTTAGTTTAAACATGTAGTATAAAATGTTTCATAAAATAATGAATGAGAAACATTAAAAAAACACAACAATATAAAATAAATATATAGTTACACAACATAAATCCTACTTTCTAGGTTAAGCGGGTCCTTGCTCTTCTTTGGAATAGGATGTGGATCAACTCTTATATTTATATAAACTTTTAACAACTTCTCATTAATTCTGATAATTATTATAGTCTACAAATGTTTTATAATATCTTGACTACTATTCTTTCCTACTAACTCCCTACTAACTCTCCTAATGAATAAGAATGTTACATTTATAATAGAGCTCTAACAAATTATTGTTAGAGAGTAATAAACTAACAAATTAATTTGAACTAATTATTATTCTATATTAACAACCTAACAACTTGATTAAAACTAATTTTTTATTCTTAAAAAACTAAAAAATCAGTTTGTAAACCTATTCTTATTCTAAGACAAGTAATAAAAAATTAATAATAACAGCTTTGATTCTTCCAACAACTTTTCATGAGAAATATTCATAATAGTTGGATTAGTATTAATATCCTTCCTTCTTCCACAATGCATATTTATAGAAATACTATAAATAGATTTATATTTTTGAAAATAATATCTACAACTCCTTGCCTCCATGTTTTCATATTTTTCAAAAAGGGAGAACCCCTCTAGTCAAAATTAGTGATAGAGGCAATCAACATCACCAGTGAACATGAAGAATTAGGCAGGGATGATGACTTCTTCTCAAAGACCTAATCTAAGAAAGCAAGGGACTAAAGTAAATTTATAGGAGAGGACTTTATAAAGGAAGAGTCCAATTTGAGAGGTAATCAAATGGGGGTTCCCAAAATTATGATCCCAATTGCTAGCAGGGGTCAGGCTTTCTTAAACCCAAAGATGAAAGATGACATTGAGCAGTCCCTTGAAAACTTACATACCAAAGTGACTATCTAGAAAATGTTGTCCACAGAAATATCAAATGAGTTATAAAAATTGAAATGCCTTTTGCTTCAATGAACCTATGATCTGGAAAATGACAAGGAGGAAGCTAGCATAGCTAAGTTTACACCCCAAGGCTTTATAACCACACATAGTGGCAACAATGAGAAGATCAAAAAGGACACTGAGTACGGGGGAGGATTTGAATCCCTATGTAATGAAGTGTAAGAGGATAGATGATAACATATATGGAATTAGGAATTGAAGTAGAGGAAAGAACAATAAAGAAGAGAACACAAAGACCAAGAAATTGGTCTATTATTATGAGTCTGAGTAGATGGACTAGTTGGTTAGTGGTCTAGGTCTCTTTTAGTTTTTTGATGGTTTTTAGTGTCTTTTAGGATGAAGGTGGTCTTTCTAGTCAGATACTAAGTGTTATCTCATTCTTTTTTTCTAAACTTTCCTATATACCTTCCAATTTCTTTATAAGGGTACTAGACCCATCAACCCATCTATTAAACTATCAAATAAAAAATGTTTCCATAGTTTTAGACCATTTTACTATGATGTCTATTTTTAAAAATTCATATTTATAGATTTATTTTAAATAGAAAGTCTATAAAACTTAGTCTAAGACATGACTTCATGCCTCTCTTAGCTTCCCAAACCTAAATTTTTTTTCATTGCATCCTCAGAATCAAATATGGTCATATTTAGAGTTTCAATTGATGTACTCTAGAGCTCTTCTAATGAAGTTTGGAGCTTTGTTGATGAACTCTAGAGATTTTATTGTGCATGAATAGATCACACTTAAATGCTCACAACTTTTGCATACAAATTTGGATCAATATGATTCTTTTTTTAAATTATCTATTTATTTGAAATGAATATGACTATGAAATTAGATTTGTGTTTAGGAATTTTATTGATGACCATTTTTATTGTTTTATAGAACATTTCCATTTTATCCTTGCACCTTCATAGCCAATATAGCAAGCAAATCAAAACAAAAACATAAAGCATGTTTTTGGTTGATACAAAGGTGTTTATATGAATTATATGATCTTACATAGATATTACATTTATTTCAATAACAAATAAATAACTTTGAAGATGATTTGCATTAGATTGTGAAGCTAGTGAGGATCTCTAGAGCTACATGAAGAGTGTTCTTGATTTGGTATTGGAAAGATTCAAACTTTGACATCTGCATTATAAATCCTTTCAGCCTACATATACAAAATGTTGCATATTTTCTCTAATATCTTGTTAGGAAATAAAAATAGTATAGAGTTCATTGACATATAAAGAATAAACTAGACATTATCCTATATTTCACTCTAAAACAAGTCAAAGTTTTTAAATTACAACAAAGTCAACTTTAAAACATAATTTATGCAAGATAAAATGTTTTCATTTTATTAAAATAATGATCCATTTTATGGACCCATCAATTATCTTAAAGAATATATATTTTTAATATATAACATTCATACATTTTTTCCAGCCCCTAACCCCACAATAAATGGTTGTTACCTATGCCGAGACCATAGCCAATGGTATTACTAAACTTCAGTTTGAACTTAATGATTTTCATCAAGATATATGTGACAAATTCTTTATAATCCAAGCTTAAAATCATGCACTCATAACTCATGGTGATAATCAATCTGATGGTGGTTCTTCTAGGATACCATTATGTAGCCCTAAATTGGATTTTGTAAAATTTAATGGGATATACACCAATAGTTGTATTTAACATGTTAAATAATTTTTAAACTTGAATACCATAGATGAAATATCACCTATTGATTCCTTTCACCTAGAAAAGTATATTTTTTAATGGTACCAATGGTACTACAAGTCACATATCAAACCTATGTGGACCAGATTCATAAAACTATTTCTAATATGTTTTGAGCCTAGTACCTATAAAAAATCCACAATATCATTGACTAAAGTTCATCAAACTAGCACTATGTAAGAGTATCAAATAGAGTTTGATAAAATTTCTAGTCAAATAAAGGGTCTCTCTAATGAATGTTTTCAAAACTAATTTATTAGTGACGTTAAGGATCATCTTTGATCTAAGGTTAAAATATACCAACCTCACACCATGATGGAAGCCTTGGGTTTATCCAAGCTTGTTGAATAAAAAATCACCTCCAAATGTTGTAATTTCAATTAGGCACCATCTATGCCCTGGTTATAGTTTCCCAACACTAAGACAACCCCCATAAAATGTCTGACTTAAGCTAAAATGTGTGCACGTCATGAAAAATGATTATGCTATAGTTATGATGACAAATGGGATCTAGGACACAAAGGTATATAATAATAATTATACTTACTAGATGTTAATTTTCCACCAAATACTAAATATTATGAGGATACCACTAAGTAGGTGGAATATGAAGCTAATTATTCTAGGACCTCGGATTCCCCTCCTAAAATATCCATGCATGATTTGGATAGAGTCACCACTCCCAAAAAATGCATGTCAAAGGGTTTTTTAAGAAACAACCCATCACCATTCTCATCAATTCTGGAAACACTCATAACTTTATTTATCCTTAGGTGGCTAAGAAAGCATACTATTTTGTATACCCTTATTCTAACTTTAAAGTAATGATTGCCAATGGGGGAACATTACTATGTAAAAGAAATTACCTCAATGTTCACATTTATATGGGTGACTATTGCCTTAGGACTAACATGTTTGATCCATCCTTAGGCATATGTGATGTTGTATTTGGATCCTAATAGCTACACTCTCTTGTACCCATTCTTTTGGAATTTTTTGAACTATGGATATAGTTCACTAAGAAAGATAATTACTACACTCTATAAGGCCTTTTTATTGGATCCATGAGTGTTAACAACTCCCACCACATGGAAAAAATATTAAATGGGGATTTTACAAAATCATTGTGCAATTATTCTCTTTTCACACTACTCCTCCATCACATTCTAGCCAACCTTAAGATTTATGAGATGTTATGGTCAAGCATGTAGTTTTTTTCCAAAACTAATAGGATTACCACCACCACCTAGAATACCATCGTATCCAGATTATTCAAGGTAGTAAAACCCAAACATTTGGATATACCACTACCAATTTCATCAAAAGGATGATATTGAAAAGATGGTTCATGACCTTCTATAGATAGGCATCATTTGACCCAACACTAGTCCCTATTCGCCACATGTCTTTATCATTCATAAGAAAGATGGTTCTTAGATACTCTACATTGATTAGCAGGATTTGAAAAATCTCACAATCAAAGATAAATTTCCCATTATAGTCATATATGAGCTCCTTAATCAACTACATATTGAAAAGTTAATTTTCTAAATTGGACCTACAGTCTAGCTATCATCAAATCTATGTTCATGAAGCTGACATTACCAAAATGGAATTTCACACACATGATGGTCATTATGATTTCTTGGCCATGCCATTTGGGATTACCAATTCCCCCTCCTCCTTATGGTCTTATTTTATGACATCCTCATCTATAACCACACATGGGGAGGTCACCTAAACCACCTAGATATAGAATTGGGAATTCTTTTTGCAAACCACTTATGTGCCAAACATTCCAAAATTTCTTTTGGTAAATCATAAGTCAAGTACCTAGGATATATTATTTCATCTAATGGTGTTCATTTTGACCCTACCAAAATTAAATCAATGATAACATAGACAACACCTTCAAAACTCAAAATTATATGAGATTTCTTAGTTTGATAGAGTACTACAAGAAATTTATCAAGGATTATGGAAATATTGTAGCACCATTAATGGTTATTCTCAAGAAAGACTCACTTTTATGGTTACCAACATTTTTTAAATCATTTGATAGCCTCAAACAAGTAATGTGCAACACCCCCATCTTAGCCATGCCTAATTTATCCTAGTGATGCATGTGACATGGGCCTTGGTGTTGTACTCATGCAGAAGGTTCATCCCATTGCCTTAACTAGTAAGCTACTCACTAGGTAAAATTTGGCATGTTCCACCTATGATAATGAGATGGTGAATATTATCCATACAGTCCACAAATAGCACCCATACTTTATTGGTTGAGATATTTTAATAAAAATTGACTAAAAAAGCCTCAAATAGTTTTTAGAATAATGGGTATCTTTTCAGGATTTAAAAAATGGGTTTCTAAACTCATGGGATATGACTATGAGATCATTTACAAAAAAGTCAAGGAAAATGTGGTGGTTGATGATCTCTCTCACCAAGCCAAAGACCCAACTTGCCTCTATCTAGTCTCTATTCCCATTTACACATGGCTCCATGATTTTTTTAAAAATGGCATAATGACAACCCAACCCAAAAATCATTCTTCAACTATCTATGGATTCATCTGCTAAACCTCTTTATACTTTGGATGGACACACATTTAGATATAAAGGTCACCTTCTATTGAATGTAGGATCCAAGTTCAAAGAATTTTATAGGAAATGCATGTTTCCACTTTAGTTTATTTTTCAAGGTTTATAAAAACATATGAATGAGTACATCATAGTTTATTTTGGCTAGGAATCAATCAAGATATCAAGAATTTTTTTTTTGAATTTGATACTTGTTAATGCAACAAAGGTGAAATAGTCATCCCAACTAGTTTACTCCATCCAATTACTATTCCAACACATACTTGGACAAAAATTTCCATAGATTTTATTGAAGGTCTCCCAAAATCTAGATGAAAATCAATGATTCTTATAGAGTGGATTGCTTTTCCAAATACACTCAAGTTTTTGCTCTAGACCATCCCTATACTACTTCCACCATTACCTAGACATTTCTTGATAAAATATTTTGGCTCCATGGTCTTCTTACCACAATTGTCTTAAATTATGATTCTACTTTCATAAGTCATTTTTGGCAAGAAATCTTTGATCATCTTGGTATAAATTTGAAAATTAGTTTGAGATGTCATCCATAGACTGATGGCTAGACTAAAATTGTTAATAAATATTTGGAAACATGTCTTCATTATTTTATCATGGAGTAGTAAAATAAGAGGGTAAAATGGTTACCTCTTAAAAAATGGTGGTACAACACCTCTTACCCCAAAACTACCTAACTAACCCCATATGAGGTTGTCTATGGCCAAAATCCACCTTTTTTTTCATACTAAGAAGCATCCTAGTATAGTCTATTAATTCTACCATCAATACATGTGACAAATTTATTTGTCTAATCAAGGATAATCTTCACATGGCATAAAATTGCATGACATAAAAGGTAGAACAACACCATTATAAATAATCCTTTCAACCTAGAGATATGTTTTTTATTCATATACAAGCTTACAATACATCCTCTTTGAATCTCAAAGGCCACCAAATTTTTATGGGCCTTATAAAATTATCTAATGGGTCGGACTTGTTACCTACAAGTTGGAACTCCCACTTTCATCATGAGATCACCCTATTTTTCATGTCCCGTGCTTGAATAAGGCCCTTGGGCATGATTTCACCACTTAGACAGTGCTTCAAGAAGTTGATGTATAAGTCTCTCTCATTTTACAACCTAAGGTTATCCTCAATAATTACTCTTGTTCACTATACAATCAAGTCCTCAAAAAAGTTCTAGTATAGTGTCAAGGGATGTAATAAGAAGATTCTACCTAGGAAATTCTTCTTTTCATTCAATATTAATTTACTCATATTAAGCTTTAAGGGAAGATATTTTAAGGGGGAAAGCATGTTAGGACCCTTAGTCCTGACCATCCTTTTGTAGTTTGTTTATTTAATAAAAGGATATAGATGTATATAATTTGTAATATATCCCTCAATCCCATTGTAAAAAATAGAATAGTATAATGTAATAGTGTAATAATCCCACATTAATAGGGATTAGTATTTATCTAGTGATAAATTACTATAAATAGGAGCTTAGTCTAGTATGAAGGAATCCACTAATTATATTAAATTGAGCTTGCTCAAAGGAGGTTACCCCTCAAAGAGGCCAAAAATTATACAATTATGCTATTATAATACAATTATACTATTTTAAATTAATATATTCTATTATTGTTATTTCAATTTCTTATACTTATAGTTTATTCTAGTCTAGTCTATTATAGAAATGATACTAACACCATATGAATCTTTAGGCTGCTTCAATGGATTTCTAAAATGTAGTATCCTAGATATAACTCACCTTCAAATAACTTGGTCTATGTCATCATGACTGGAAATAGTTACATGCTACCCTCTAAAAATGCATCTATGCATGTCTCAAATGTGGCACTCAATCCTACATGAATAGCTAATTCCTTACCATTTGTAGGGTTGACTCAACCTTCCTCCATGTTTCCCACTTTCTAGATCCAAAACCACATAAGTTGAATCATGGTTTTCCCCCTATTTTATTGGTGTTTATTCTAAAAGTTAAATTCCTTTATAAAATTAAAACTTAATCACCTTATAAACATTCATTTTTAATGCATAAATCATTTTTTATAAAACTATGTGGAGTTGATAAATTTTTAATAGTAAAGGTGTTTACTAATTTATGAGGGTGAGGGGATAACTTATGTGGTGAAGGGGTAATTTTGAACTATTTTGGGTGATTTTTGAGGTGATTTATTTGTAGGCATAACACATGTGGGGGCTTGATTTTTTACTTTTTTTTATACAAACATTATTGGTTTTTTTATTGTTTTTTATATAAAAATAATATATTGTATTGGGATATATAAGGAGATTGTTTTAGTTTTTCTTGGTCATATACCTCTTTCTCTACTTATTGAATATAGAGGGTGAGGCTTGGTTTGGTAGTTCGCCAAACCCACTAAAAATCAAACCTTATTTCCTCCTTCTCTCGTTTCTTCTTATTCATCTCTTTTACTTATACTCTTCTTTTGGATGCATTTTTAGTGGTAATTGATGCCCATTTTGGGGGCCATTTTTGGATAACATTTGTGATTTTTGGGAAATTACAAGGGCCACACAAGTTATATATGAACCCACAAGGGGTGATATCCCTTGAACTCACTTGGGGATTCTTCCTCTAAACCCCCACATCATGCCCCCTTGTTCAGTACTTCCATTGTACTCTTCTTGAATGTATTATCAATAGATCCTAACATCCTCCTATTTCATCTATTTACATTTTCATGTGTATTCATTTGGTGATCATTGCACTAATTTCTCATTATAATTTGTACACATTGTCAGATACATATGATGTCCATTCTCTAAGATGTGTACTAACACTTGTGTATTATTTTCTCTTACCATTTGGATACATTATCAGTTGAGTCTGACATCCATACATTTGATTATGTTGTGTTATTTTCAAACATAGGGGTCATTATTGATTATCTTGGAGGTTTTTTTAGCCCTACATTTTCTCTTATGTGGAAACTCAATTTACACAACTTTTGTACCACTTTAGTGTCATTTTCATTGATTGCTCTTATATTCTTAGATATATTGTTATCTAATCCTAACATACATTCATTAAGCATGCATTATCAATTGTGTGGTATTTTTATTCATTGTACTTCTTTGGTGACTTATCATATTCATGTTGAATCGACTTGATAGATACTAGCTAATAAGGAGAGTTGATTTTATACTAGTAGTTCTTATCTAAAAGACCAACTATGCTTCTTGCCATGATTACATGGAACACTTGCTCACAAGCAAAAATCATACTCCATTAATATATGGATAGATTCCTACTTCCACTAATCTTGTTTAGTGTAATAAGTGGGATAACACTTTTGACAAGGTTATTGGTACCTTTCTATTACATATTTCCATGGATCTTTATTTCCATGTGGAAATATAACATGTCCCTGCACTATTTAGAGCATCCTAGAGTCTCTTTTCAGAGAGGGGGAGATTTACATCAATCTTTCTCTTCCTCTTCTTATAATCTCTTCAGAGACTATTTTACTCACTCATCCTAGTATTTATTATGATGAAACATTCATGTTCAACTATACTCTTCCTTCTATTGAGCCACCATTATAGGATGATATTCTACTCAAACTCAGTTATCCTAGTGTAGATTCTAATTTCATACCTATTCAGTATGTTTATCTTATAATTCCTTCATATTCTTTTAATTTATAGGAGTCTACTATTTACAGTGTGAGTATACCCATTGATAGCTTTGTCAACTCATATGTTCTTATGGATATTCATATTATAAATCTATGTGGTTCATCTATAGTATCTTATTTAATTTTTATGTTTCTTGAGCCTTGCTCTCCTCTTCACATGGACATTCTTCCATTGAATGGTCCATGTCCTTCTTCTAATAGTTCACTTCAATGTCATTACACTTAGTTTTTATGCAAGATCTTGCTATACCTATACCACACCTTATTTTTGGACCTCTTTCAAATATCTTCATACTACTACCTTCATCCTCCTTTATGGAATGGGTAAACTTTCAATATTCACATCATGTTATTCCTTTGGAACAAGGAAGAAACATTACTCAATATATATGGAGCTTCTATTATCTTTAGCCAGTGGATCTCACTATTGACATTGGTCATATTACGAGTTGTACTTAGAGTGTAGAATAATTCAACATCATATTTGAGAGGGGGGGCTTCAATCTATCTCTTATTGTTATATCTCTTTTTGGGGGAGTTTTGACATATGAGTTTTCTCTTTTTCTCCATTTTATAAGAGTTTCTTTTTACATGGGCACCTCATCAAGCCTTGTTGTTGGGACCCATTTCTTCCACCCACCTAAGTTGTGCTTATAGGGGGTGATAGTGTAGGTATTTATTTTAATTTATTATGTTATTTGGGATTTTATTACACTCATGATATTAGCTTAGATGTGCATGTTATAGGGTGTACCTTGATTGTCCTATTTTAACTAGTGGGAATTACTATTTTGATTGATTTATCATTAACCAAATATTATGGGTATTGAGGTTACCATTATTCTAGGTAGGGTTTACCACTATTCTAGGGGGAGTTAAACATCTACTCACATATTTGTACATCTATGCTCTTTAGCTATTCATGGAGGATTTGCATCGTTTACATTCTGGATTTCTCTCGCATAACTACATGTTTATTAACCCTTATTTCTTTGTTTAATAAATAGTGCTTTTAGTATTTTATCTTTAATCATGTGGGTATCTCTAATAGTAGAATTATTACTTTGAGAAAAAACATCATGATTTCCTCTTGTAAAAGATACCAAAGGAAGCGGCATATATGAAAAAAGAATATAAATTAATCTATAATTGTGTATTGGAGGCATACAATATAATATAAATTAATATATCTAATGACTTTGGATACAATACACACAAAAATAAGGTATAAGGGTTGGTCCAGGCAAGGGTTTATATGATTATGTGGGCTCTCAAATAAACTTGTTTGTTTATAGATTAGTGTTAGCATAATATGTTAGAGTACTAATTATAGAGGATAAATGATTTATATATCTTACTATCCCATATTTAAGGGCATGGTGAGATTAAATTCCTTGAGTGATACACTCATTTCAAATGCACAATAAATTGAATGACTAAAATAAAACTTTCTATTGTATAAACAAAGGACCGTAAGTGTTTCCAACATATAGTGAGTTATGGGGAGATTAAATTTCATGTTTAATAGTGTAAAATGGATTGAATATTGGGGTAGTACCCATCACACCATTTTCATAAAATAAATAACCTCTTCTCCTATAAAAATATTCACTAAGTATTTTTACAACTACCAGAACACAGTTGCTGAAAATAAAGTAAGAAAATAGAAAATAAAGAAAAAATAAAAGTTGAAAGTTTTTATGCATAGAGATCAACAAATATCAACCTAAGATTAAAGATAAATTATTAAGTGTTATATGTTTATCTGATGTGACAAAATAATTTATTCAACATTAGATTAAATCTAAGTTTGAATAGGATTGACTCATAGTCTTAGATTTATATCCAAGGTTTAAGTTTATTTCTTTTAGTGTTATAATTTTATATAAATTTGTATGAAATCCTAGGGAAAAATTCAATCAAGTGACAAATAGTGTTTGAATAAAATTATGGGTTCAATATAATGTTTAATGTTATTTTATATTTACCAATGAAATCTAAAAAAAGTCAAACTATTAAAAATTGACTTAGATTACATAATATAAAACCTTAATGTATAATATAGTAAATATTTTTAAATAAGCTATAAATAGTAATAAAAATTGAAATTTGAAAACTAGCTTAGATTTGATTTATTAATTATGTAGGTAGTTATCTGATTTAGAATTGGCTGAAAAGACCTTTGAATTGTCTTAGCTAAAAATAGAAGTCTATAATGTACTAGGACAATGTTATGCTAGTTGGATAGGGGTGCATTATGACCCTATAGATTGACTGCAATCATATTTTGGTTGACTGTGAAATTTATTTTTTTGTGAGAGCACATAAGATTATTTTATAGGTTATCTTAATAACCTACAAGAGATATTTAATGCACATAAGACCTAAAAAATTAAAAATCTAGTTCAAACCAAATTTAAATAAAATATAAAAGGGGGAATTGGGGAAGGGGAATAACTAAGATATTCTTATAATACTCCACATAATCCTAATTCTACCTACATAGACCAAAATGGCCTTAGGATATTGAAACTATCCCTCCTAGAGTGATTGTGTGGTTATTGATATTTAGCATATTCATGAAACTAGATAGCTCTGTAACACCAAGGGGAAACTCACTATAAATTTCTCATGTTTTTTCATTAATATAAAACTATAAAACCTATTAGAATTAGGTTATGAATGAGGCTCACTATGCCTAATTTTACTAGTTGTTTATCATTGACAACCTTAGAACCCCATCCTCAAACAATCTACATTGAAAATATAACATTTAAATAAATGTATTTTAATATTTTCACTCTTTAATATTGTACCCTAGACATCTCACTCATTAGATAAATAAGAGTTTTGAGCCCATAAAATATGAGATTAAGATCAATAAGAATTAATTTTTCCCCATTGTTCACTTTCATTCATAATTCTCATATGCAATAACATGCATAAAAAATGGGATAAAATGGGATTTCATGATTCATAATAGATGCATGTGTACCCATATGTAGTTTTTTTTAGAAATGTGGTTGGAAACATAACATATTTAAATCGTGATAGAATACACTCCATAAAAATGAACACAATACTTGATATCTCACACTTTGGGTTGTCCTATCTAAGAGGATATTCTCTAGAAGCTATTCTAATTTTAAAAAAAACATATAAGATCAACACAAGATGAGAATAATTAAATATGGACATTAGTCATATGTATTTTATTTAAATAAGATGATCACTATCTACACTCTAAACTACTAATAAATTAATTATCTTAGATCTTAAAAAGTGAATTATATATTTGTGTATTCAACACATCACTTGAATAACACCCATTGTTTGTAATATACCATGACTTTAATAATGCATACTATATGAATTTTAAAAACCCATTTTGTATTTTTCTCAAAAAATGTAGAATTTTTAAATAAAAAATATTCTTCCTAGAAAATCATAATTCTCAGGGACACAAAGTAAAACTAAATTAATTAAATTTTGATTTAATTATTTTAGCAAGTGCCTTATATTGGGAAATTAAATTATTTATTTAATTTTAGAAAGGACTACATGTTCCTATATAAATATGAACATATATTGGAAAAAAAGGTAATTTAAATCCACTAAATACTCCATTTTCATATTAAATTCAAAATTTTAGAGGAATCTATCATACAATGATAATTAAATAAACACCAAAGCATTACTAAAATCCATCTAGAACTATAACATAGCATAAATGCAAGAATTTTAAAATATTTTTTAGGTTATTCCTACACATCATGGTTTATTTGAATGACCAACATTTATGTAATGTAAAATGTAATAAAATACCTAGAACATTAATCTCTATAGATTTAATGTTTCCTATAAGCTCCATTATTTTTATTGCATATCATCTTAGGTAAATTTGATTATGAATTCATTCAGATGTGTGCCTTTCTAGATATATTTTATACATAAATGTTATATGCACACCATCAGTAAGATAAGTTGGGATAACTATAGGAATCTAGGTAGGGAACATTATGTGTTTCCTTAAATTCCTATTATGAATATGGAAGGGAAAGAGAGAGGAAGTGGGAATAATTTATTAGACTAGCCTATTGTTTGATAAAACATGGGACAAAATTTCCATTAATGGTTACCCAACCTCTTTTCCTATATCACCAAATCCATAAACCATCAAAATAAAAATCTATTTATTTGTCAAGGCCAAGGAAATATGTGAATGTAGACATTTTTATTCCATCCGTCTAGCCTCATTTCTCTTATTGGAAAATTTTATATTAATTTGGAAGCTCATAATGGGAGTCCAAAAATAAAAGTTCATTTATCAATTTCTTGTCTTTTTAGACAAAATAAAAGAGTATATTTCAAATATAGTCATAAAGGGCAGAATTATATTTCATTATTGAGATAATAATTCATTTTATAACCATTAAAACATTGATAAAATAGTCATGAAAATACTTATCCCAATTTAGAAGTGACATGCATGGGAGACAAACTAGCATCTATATAATTAATGCCTAGTCATATTCAAAAATATCAAATACACCTCAACAAATCAAGGTGATTCCATGAAATTATGAAGTTAACACAATAATTTGAGGTAATCCAACAATACTATGAGGTAATTATATAATTATTCAAGCTAATCCTATGAAAAACCCATAGTCTTTATGGGTTTCACTCTAGAAAAAATCATGATTGTTCAAAGTTGAATGTATAACCTATCAAAAATCATGTATAATCACTCACTCCAAAAACATAATTTTTTAACTTAAAATAACTAATTATAAAAGAGAAGTGAGGTCACCATGTAATGGAGACTGATGTGCCTTTTCATACAAGTTTTATTATTTTATGTGGGCAAGGATGGAAATGACCATGATTGAATTAAATAATAATTTATCTAAGATATTTGTTTGGTTTGTGGTATAAAATTTTACTATGTCATAACCATATAATGAAATATTGACCATAAATATTGAAGCTGAAGAATATGAACCATTTATTTTTATGTCACTTTATAATAATTATTTTTATTAAAAGTAAACTATAAGTTCTAAAAGACCCAAAACCTAGATATAAAGAGATATAAAGATAGACATGACCACAACTAAGTGAGAAAAAAAATCCTAGTTAAAAAACACTATGGCCTACCTACAACAAAACATCAACAAAAATAACATCAACTAGTACTGGAAAGTAAACACAAATTTAAGAACTAGTTGAAGAAGAATAGAAACCAATCATGTCACATAGTCACTCCACCACTTCCCATTCATATTTGAGATATTTAATCTAGTCTCCAAGATAACACTCTTCAAATCAACTAGTTTCCTCCTCATGTTTATGTTTATTTCCCATCATTCTCTTACCAGGACCAACCTACAACTCTTTATTCTTATTCTCATTCATGTTATCCTAAAGGGTTTTTAAACTATGGGTGTGATTCCTAATAGTGGATTTTATAATGGAGATAACTTGATCCACTCTATCCTTCATATAATTCAACTCCCCCTCTATCTCTCCATTTTATTTTATTTTCTCAATGTCTTCCCTTAATTGGAAAATCTATTTGAAACATTCCCATTATGACTTACTTATGGGAATACTTATTGTTACCATTATCCACTTATTATTTCAAAACTTTGATCTCTTTATTAATTTTATTATTTTCACTTAAAATAATCTTCATAATTCCCATCTAAAGTTTTATGGTACTTTATAGTTTGTCAATTAAGTCACTTTGAGCTTCCATATTTATCATATTTTGGGCTCCCTAAGGATTGGTCTTAGTATCTTTAGCCTCCAAGATATCATCATTTGAATCCTAAAAATTGTGATGCCCAAACTGGTGATCCTCAAATGGGTTATTTTAGGTATTTAAATACATAAGGTCCATAGATCAGGGTGAAAGATACAAATGTTTACCACTCAAAGTATTCAAATTTAGGACTAGGCAAGCCCCATATTTAGAATATTATCCTAGATCCAAAGATAAAAATTTATTTGAAGTCTCTTACTTAATAGTAGAAATAATAGGGTCATTAATAGTGAAGCATTTAAGAGCTCATTTTGATGGATTCATCCTAAAATAACCCATGCTCAAAATTTCCATGCCCTTTCTCAAAGGCATCTTGAGAGAAAAAGTGGGTTGAGAACTTCAAACTAATAATAGTATCAAATATTGATGAAGGAGACCTTAAAAAATTATTGAACTTACATTTTGAAATTGAATCACCAAATCCTCTAATGAAAATATCTAAATAAAGGAATGTTAAGCAACTTCTTATGTCTAAAATTGTTGAGCATGGAGAAATGATAAGAAAATAGCTTTTTGAATCCACCATGTAACTCGACATACTTCATACTATAAATACAAATCTCACCATATGGATCCAAAAGTTAAGTCTTAAGAATATAATCTCATAATCCATGAATAATTTTTGTGTCCTTGTATAATTTATTAATTTATTCATTCTTACACCTTTAATCTTTGAAAATATTGAGGCCCTTCATTTCCATTCCTATAACCTTGGATATTTAGTTTTTGGTTATCTCCATACTCACCCCTATCATATATACCATCTTATTATTTCAAACCTTATAAAAATAATCTCAAATACCTAGTTCATACTTCTTGATATTCTCCATATAATCGATAAGGACCCAGTTTTGATAATATTCCAAAGTGTAGCCTTAATAGTTTTACACCCATATTCATCACTTAAAATAGGGTATTCTTGATGGAATATATATTTTCCATGTCTCCAAGGTAGATGAGGATATTTATAGAAGAACACTTGATTACATGGCTTTGAAACATATTAGTGGCATGAGCTTACTATTGACTAGAAATAAGTTAAAATAAATAGATCTCATTAATAATTAAAATATCCTACTTAAAATCATCATGGCTCAATATTTACTCTCTATACCTAAAATAATTTAATATCAAGGAACCATTGGACATCAAGATGATGTTTCAAATATAGCTAAAATTGAAAATAAGGAGGGAGAGAAAAATTGATCCATTATCATGATAATAACCACTCATCCCTTCTCAATCATAATTATATATTATCTTTAGCTTCATTTTTGAGAATAAGGGTGATGTAATGATATAAACCCTAAATCAAATTCCACTTAATAAGATCATGGATCCTCATTTCCAAGTTGGAAAACTAGTCTTATCCTTTGTTATTTTTCATATAAACATGATTAATGGAAATATCTTAAAAAATCCACTAAGATTTAGAGATTAAATAATCATATTATTGATGGTAAAAAAAGGATAAATAATTTATAATATTTTATGAATATCCTTATATAAATAACAACTTAATGTTCTCCTTCACCATTAAGATGCCCCATAACACCATGGTTGCCTTGACAACATGATTTGTCTAAACCCCAAATAAACCCATATAGGTAGATATGAATTCCCCTTCATTAACCCTAATAACAAATTCTCATTTAACTCTACTATGATTACCATTAGAATCTACATCAAAGTTAAGTTTATCCCAAGGAGTAATATGTCTTTTCTATATAATGGAGTTCTTTTTCACTTTTATATTATATTTTTTGACATTTATTAGAATGGTAAGATCCAAATTATGTACTAGACTTTCCTAATTATTGGATACCTTATGAAGTTCATACACTTTTATGTATAATAGGTTATATTTTATATCCCTTTATATATAAAATGTCACTTTCTTAGAGATTTTTTGCATATTATTAAAATTTATAAATTTTATCTCTTTGTAAACACCCCAATATAAGTAGGAAATAAATAACATGCAAAAAATATATATGATAGGAGAAGAGAAAGGATTCCACCATCAAGTGGACCATTCAAACATGGAAGTTATTTTGACCCAAATTATGCCAAATAATTAGAGAATGTGTTTAAATATCTAACTTTATAATTAGAAACTCATGATAATGTGAATAAAATTATATCATTCACTTCATAAAGCATACATCTATTAGAAATAACAAAACATCTCTTGCAAAACTTATCCATAGTCAAGATCTTATTTTGGTTATACAGCTAAAAAAAATGATGACCATAGGAATTAGACCACTATTCCAAAGAGACATCCAAATAAGGACATCCAAGATATGACTAATTTCCATAATGTATCCAAAGTTCATAGTATAGTCTCTATCTTCAGAAGCCACCCACACCAATTTATGATCCTTTGGAATTTGACAAATTTGAAACTTATTTAACTAATCTTGGATAGACTAGAGGCCACCTAGATCTTCTTGGTTGGAATAAAATATGGTTAAGTATATATTATATTTAATTCCATCAATCATTTACAAATATTCATTAAAATTTTCCCCCATGATCTTAGTGATTCTAAGAGCCAAGGATTTCTTAGGGTTAATTGTGCTAAAAAATTCATGACAAAACCAAGAATTTTACCAAAACAAATCCTTGGTACCATCTCTAACATTTTATTTGCACCCATTTCATAAGATGTATTTTATTTTAATATGATTCATCAAGAATATTTGTCCAGTATGGGATGAATATAAGGTGATGGAGTAGCCTCTCTATACCAAAAATATTTAGCTTTAATGATAGTTGTCCATAAATGATCCTCCTTAGTGAATCTCCACCCCATTAACTTCAACTTCCATGGAATTTTGGTAAGCATACATTATCCTAGGTAACCAATTATTATTTTTCTTCCAATCCTACCAAAAAATAATTTTTTTGGAGTTGCTTGATCTTTTTTTGGAAATTCCCCCATAATCTTAAACATGTACATTAGATAATTAGGGATAATTTTCAATGAGATCTCTAATAATTGTATTTTACCATCTTGGGATAGTATATAACCTTTTTGGCCAATAAAATTGGATTATAATATATCCAAGAAGGAATACCAAGAGTTGATATATAATTTACCCTTGAAGAGAGGTATACCAAGATAGGTATCTAGGAATACCTAAATCTAACATTTCAAAATAGAAAAAATCTATGTTGACTTTGGATGGGAGTGTTGAGAAAAAATAGAGATTTTATACAAATTAATACACTAACCCAAGTCTTTTTCATAATATGAAAGGATTCATTTGATAAATTTCATTTCCTTAACTACAATATCCCCCAAATTAAAATTATTATTAATAAACTGTTGATGAGAAATGGAGATATTAGGAGTAATAATCATGCATTTGAAATAATCATTAACTCTTGCTTGCTCAAATATCCTTAATGGAGATTTAAAAATCAATATTATAATATAGTGAGAAAGGGAATCCTCTATCTCAAACCTCTTTCCATAGAGAAGAAATTGGTACAAGAGCCATTCAACAAGACTGAGAACATGAGAGCTAAATTTCATGAAGAGATAATTTTGTTGAACTTGAAATGAAACCCAAGTATCTCAATAATCTCCCTTAGGAAGCTCCATGAACCATTTTTTAGGCCTTAGTCAAATGGAAAAAAGTGTGTCTTCCAAAATCACATGGTGGCCTCAATATTAGGTCTATTAGGAACATGAACAAAGCCCTTCTCTCAAAAATTAATTGGAACCTGATCCATAAGAATAATGATTGGGGGGAAATAATATATGCCAAATATATGCATGGCACTGATGGTTTCAAATTTCTTCAACAGATTGGGTTACCCCAGGGATCTGTGATATGGAATAAAATGCTTAAAAGTAGAAGCCTTCTTAAGCAAGGAATTAGATGGAAACTAGGAAATGACTAGCATATTAAATTTTGGGATGATATTTGGTTAAAGGATAAGGCTCTCATCACATAAGGAAACTATGGTGAGATTGTTGACATTGCTACTCATTTTTTTGGAGATAGAGTCAGTGATTACATGGATAATAACAATGGTATGTAGAGCTAGAAAAATCTATTGGATTACTGTGATCATCGGCCTAAGATTTTCCCAAAAGTTTAGGAGATTCAACAGTTGATTTAGGGGACCAGAATCCCTCTCTTCCCTTGTGAAGATGAACAGTACTGGTGGCTGGATAAGAATGGATGGTTTTCCATCAAGTATGCTTATCATTTGCTGATTCCTAAGGCTCAGAATAAGGACTTATGGAAAAAGGTTTGGAATGATAAAATTATACCAAAAATTAACATGTTTTGGTGGGATGCTGCTCATAAAAAAATCTTAACATAGGACAACCTTCAAAAGAGAGGGTTTACCCTAGTCAATAGATGTTGTTTGTCTGGTTTAAAAAAGGAAATAGTTTCAAACCTTTTCATTCACTATGATTTTGCCTGAGAATTATGGGACATAATTCTAAATAACTTTGCTATTGAATGGGTTTATAACTCTGACCTCAAGGAAGTAATCCTCAGTTGGAATCCCACCTTTACACATCCCTGGCTTATGGAATTATGGAATCAAACTCTACCCTATTTGAGTTGGATTTTATGGAAAGAACGCAACCACAAAATTTTTAGGGACACTACTAGAAATTCATCTCAGGTGTTTCATTCTTTTATTAAGACTCTTATAGAAAGTCTCACCACTGCCCATATTCATTCTGTGGAAAAACCCCTAACTCAAGTTGAAAATCAAATTACAGCTAATTGGAATGTTTTAAACCATATCCTTGATTATAATAACTCCAAAATTCTATAGAGACTAAAGACTAAATGGATTCCCCCAAAGCCTAACTGTATGAAACTCAACTTTGATGGGGCATCCAAGTCTGATGGTAAAGCTAGTAAAGGATGAATTATAAGAAATGATAAAGGATGGATGATTGTTGTCTATGCTGGTGGAATAGGATTCTAGAGTAATAACTATGCTGAAGTAATGGCTCTCATATGGGGGTTAAAATTGGCTATATCCCTATGAATAAGGAACTTGAGTATATAAGGAGACTCTAAAATGGTCATAGATGTAGTTAATAAAGCATCAAATGTGGGAATTATGATAAAATATATCATTAGGGATATCTAATTTCTTTTGCAGAATTTTTCTAAAGTGGATTTTTCACATATTTACAGAGAGGTAAATAGTGTTGCTGATGCATGTGCTAATCTTGGTCAGCAATTTTTAGATTGGCAGGTTTGGCACCAAGTTGCTCATATTCCTTTAAACATTAGGGATATTATTCAAAAGGAGATGACTTTTCAAGGATGAGTCAAACTTATGAGAAGGATAGCTCTCATAGGTGGTCCATTTGCAGGGGGTCATCATGGATCTTAGAAATTTATAACTATTGTACTCTTTTGAAAATCATTCATGATTTATTATATCAAGATGTTAAGGCACGCAGGTCTCATTATGAAGATTGTTGGGAAATGATTTCCAATCATGGGAGTAGCAAAGGTCATCTCTATATGGTATTTTGAATTATGAGCCACCACATTATCATTATACATAATCAAGAGCAAGGGTTTGTAACCACTTCAAAGTTAAAGGTTAAAATTAGGAACTCTACGGGTTTGGTCTGTAAATCCAAAATGGGAGGAGACCGAATTCAAATAGAACCAGTCTCTTGCTATGAGTTCAAAGATAATCCACTAGTTTGGCATTACTATAAAGAAGGGGGGATTAGCCCATTCTTGGAAAGGCTCAATGGGTTTAATGAAAACTTGTCTAAGTAATTTGTGAGGTCTTGGTTAAATAGGTGGGTCACTGTTGGCAAAATCAATTTTGATATTTTTGAAAAGGTGATTTTTATGGCTATAGGAATGTCCATGCAGGGGATAAAACTTCAAAAGAAGACAAAAATTATGGATCTCTCAAGCCACAAATTATTCCTAGGAGAAGGTGAAGAACTTGTTCCTTACTAAGGAGGATTTGAGCATGCTAAACTACCTAAGCCATGGGATGGAGTGTGCTTAATCCTCATGAAGTACTTCACAATAAAAGGATGATTTACCAGGTTCTATAATTACCATTTCCCCCTTTTAAATCACTTTAGGTGTAATGCTCTCATCAATTTTCCTTTTTACCTACTCTCCTCTCTAGAACATTCTATCCTTAGGGTGAGAGAAAAAATGTCTAAAAAACTGGATATGAATCCTATTCCTCTACACCAAGGCCTCATTCTCTATTTGTATAATTTTCATTGTGCCCTTGAGCCATCCAAGACTATCAAAATTGATAGTGGGGATATTTATTCTAATCCTTTGTCTAGTGATGCTATCGATGAATCCTGTTTTTCCCCTATTCCTACCAAAACTAAACAAGTCTTTTTCTCTATCTTAGAAGAGACCCCTATTGACACCCTCAGCTCCTTTTTGAGCAAGAAGGGCAAGAAGAGGAAGGTTGATGTGTAGGAAGAGAATATTGGGGGGACCACTATGGGGGCCCATAAAAATCTTGGTAGGACCACAGGGGGTCAAGGTGGTAAATCTTATAAGTCTTCTAAGGTTAATAAGGAGGGCCTCTCTTCCAGAGCTCGAAGGTTAGGGTGGATTACTGGTAAACCTACTCCCAAGGCTAGGCTTATAGTCTATTTAGAGATTACCTCAGAGGAAGCCACCCAAGAGGAAGAGTCAAAGGAATTAGATGTCCAGGAAATTTTTGAGGACATTGAAGGGAAGCATGAGACTAGGGAATTTGAGGCTACTAAGGAGGATAGTGCTGACATTATGAAAACTACTGACAAAAGGGGGAAAATGTATGTCAAGGAAGTTGGTGAGGAAATCGAGAATGAGATTGGTTTAAAATTTGAAATTGATGCCCTGAAGGATCATATTTAGAAGATGGAGCAGAATTTCACCAATGGGCTTCAGAATTCTATTATCCTAAACATGTCTATGCTGAAAGAAGTGGGTAATAATGGGCCTACTATCAATGTGGAGAATACTAAGAAACTAAATTATCTTCTCAAATCAATGGTTATGTAAGGATAGACCTCTCTGACTCTTGTCTTTCTAGTTTTTGGTTATTTTTGTTTGCTGTGTCTGTTGGTACTCTACTAGTGTCGTCTCTTCTCAGAAGGCATATTTTGTTTGATTGCTTTCTTGTCTTCTTTGCTTTGTAAGGGTTTGGCCCCTGGTCTGCTACCTTACTTTATATAAAAACATTTTTTAGGCCTTATGTATATCAATCTTAATGAAAATTACCATTAGTTTTGAATTATCAATGGATTAAATGGATTCATTGATAGTAACCACACTATCCATAATATTCCTACTAGAGACAAAGGACACTTATGGATTGAGATCAAATATAGGATAATGGATTGAATTCTTATTACTAGTAAATTTGAAATTATCTTGTAGATGGAGTTGAAAAGGTTAATAAGTATAAATTATTTTATAACTTTGGCCCTTACTTTATTTAGAATGAGAATGTGGAGGATGTTATTGATTTATTTGTGTAGATTTCCTAAATTTAATAATTCTAATTTTATCTATGATACTTTATATATTCAAGTGAAAGTGAATTTGATTTACAAATAAATCCTAGCTTAGAGAAGATAAATTAGCTAGCTATATTGCTAACAATACTAAGATAATTGGGATCATGACCAAAATGGATCAACTAAACTTACCTAAGGGATCTCTTATCATATAATATTTCTAGATAGGGTTCTAAATCCTCTATTCTAGAAACACCACACTATAAACCTATCTAGGTCTATAATGTAATAACAAAGTAAATCTAATCTATTACTCACTAAAGCTTGTGACACAAATGGGGGATAAACATAAAAAATAAACATGCAAATTAAAAATCTACTTAAGTAAATTTATAGTTAATTATAATCAAGGATAAACAATAAATTCATTTTCCATTGTTCATGCAAATCTATCTCCTAAAATATAAGAGTGAGATTTAGAAATACTTATCTTAAATATGAACCCGTCGAGCCTCAACCTCTCCCTTTGCCAAAGGTGCTTTTCAAGAGTTTATTATGTATTATTGAATAATCTAAGGATATACAATGGACTATAGTCTATCCAAGGACCTTCTATAAAATTTTAAGATTTTAAAAGGCAAATGTTCTTCTCCAAGAAGCATGGAAACTTTAAGAAATGACTCCTCAAGTAGAATGGTAGAAATGCATATCATAAATAAGTGAATATTAATGACTCTCTCTATTGTAAATGAAGTGAAATGGTGTATATATAGCCATGGGTTCACCCTAAACCCTTCCAAAAATTTAACTATCATTGTTGGCCCAGTTGGCCTTATTAGGTGGTAAATACAGTCATTAGGTATAAAAATAAGTCATCTTAGGCTAAATAAATCTATAATGTGTGTTATTACCATAATGAGGTTTACCCAATTAATTATGTTCACTAAATGGTAAAAAGGGGTTTCTCTTAGGTAGGGGCTATTTTAGGTAGTGAATTACTTAGAGAACCATGTGAGGGAGGTGTCAAATCTTAAGTAAATATATAGGAGGGGTTTGTATTGGTTTTAGGTAGTGGAATAAGGAATGACAATTTTAAAAATTACTAAGGTCTACCCACACCTTTCTTGGTACAACTTTTACGGTGTGCACTCAAAGAGATTGAGATTTGATAGGTTCCTACAAGATACAAATCTTCAGCAATTGATAAAATTTTAAGAATATTGTGTATACATATGGCCCACTTGAAGCTCATCACATGTCACATATTTGTAACATGGGATGGTGTTTTAGGAAAAGAACATAGAAATAAATAATCTCAAGCTAAATAAATCATAGTATAAAGCATATAAAATGTTGAATTTAAATTATTAAAATGAAATAACTAAAATAAATTTAAAATATTCATACATTAAATTACCTTTATCATTGAATGGTTGTCTATTATATTTGTAGTTTTGATCATGTAGGGAACATAGACTATTTTTGGCAAACCCTAAGGATACAAAACTAGAAAACAAAAACAAATAATAACAAGACAATCAAAGTAAATGAAATCTACCTAATCTAGTAAATCACTTGGACAATTGGTTAAAGTAGGGTGAAAAAATTTATTTGAGAACCAAAATACAGAGGAAAAATGAATAAAATGAGATTAAATTAGGTAACTAAAGATTTTAGTGATAATAAATGACCAAAAAATCAAACAAATGTATCTTATGTAAGAAAAATAACAAACTAGATAAAACTAAGGATAATGCCTAGAATGCCTCATAGTAGAATTACAAACTTGTCCGTTAATTGCCTTTGCCTTAAGCCCTATATAGGGAATTATGTTGTCTTAGAAGCAACCATAGGACTCTACTAGAGGCACCATGCACAATTATGGACTAGAAAAGAGAACATACATTTATAAAGTCATGTGCTAGTGAGTAGAGTTGTTGGTTGATCTAAATAAATAACAAATACATGTCATGTTATAAATGGGTTGTAAGAAGGAGAGAACAAACATTTTAGGAGGGTGGATCTCTAGGAAAAGGCTTCAAAAAAAAAAATTGGCCACCCTAGGAATGAAGGAATAAGAGAAGGGAAACATGAATAAAACCTAGAGAGGGAGAGAATCGACTGGTAGAAACCTTGAAAAAATATCCATGGAACATCCTAGATCATTTATTAGGTATACTATTGACTTGAATATCTTGATGTTTGACTAAATGAAGTTTGTGTGATTATTGATTGATTTATTATGTTCAAGAGGAGTGAGGTATTTGGCTTACTATTATTCATTATTTTCATTTGTGTTTGGGTCACCCATAGTTTTTTACCATTGGTGTGGGAGTTTAGAGTTGAGATATTCCTCTATGATAGTTCTATTTGCTATTATTTATGTTTACTTTGATAGTAAGGATTATCACGTACGACTTTTTATGCTTTTAAAGTTCATATTATTCATGATGGAGGAAGGGGTAGGTATCTCATGTTGGGCATGATGGTAGGTTACCTAAGCCTTCTCATGACTACTTATAGAATATGTCTTAATGGTTGTATGCCTAATGGATCTTATCCTTATGATACTTGTATTTTCTTTTTTGTGATTTATACTTGATAAAAATAGATTTGAGGTTGGTAACCTCTTGACTAAGAGATTCTTGGATTGTCACCTTATGAGTAGCTATATCCCTGATCCCAAGACATCATGATTACTTTTTTCCTTTACTTACCTTGAAACATGATGAGAACATGAATGGAGTTGGGATAACTACTTTAGGGTACCTCGAGTAGTCACTCAATGATGGAAAAAGATTGGGAGGCCATCCCACCTTCTCGGGGCCAAATTTTCCCATCAAGCAAAGATGAGCTCCTCTTTAGTTATGGATTATTCTCATTTTTATACATTCTATAACTAGATATAAGATAATGATTGTTTACTCTCAACTAAACCTATTGTATTTATATGTTAATAACTGGTTGTGGGTTGAATTATGAGCCACTATCATTATGAAGTTTACCAGGTGAACATTTTGGTTATTAATTAATAAAATACATATGAATGTTGTATATGTATGATTGATCTTGTCTAAGTAAGTGATTTGTTAAATATATACTAATATTTAGTTGAAGATCCTATGAATGCTTATTCATTTCATATTGAGTTTGTTGTAATGGAGTAACTTTAGATGACCTTTATATGAAGGATCTATTGGCTTGAAGGTAAGTGAGTTATACTTTCTATGCTATGGATGATAGGGATAACTTTGTTTTCTATTTAATTGAATATGGCTATGGAAAATCCTTGTATGATAAGGTATAACCTAAGTAAGCTAAAATATTATATAACTTGTGAGTTATGTTAATAAGAACCTCAATGAGTTTTGACTATAGATATTCATAGAAGGAATATACCAAATGAGGAGTAACCCTTAGATCTATATGGCTCTTTTGATAAAATGATAAGCATGCCTTTTTGGTTTTAACCTTGGCAATTTCAGATTTTTTAGGTAGTAAAAAGGGAACTCTTTCCCTAATCATTAGGCCTATGTGTTAAAGCTAGAAGTTCTAACTCCTAATAAAAGGAGCAAAAGGCTCACAATTTGAGTAGTATCTTAAAGGAAATTTTGGATAGATTAAGTTGCCTTTAGATATTCTATTAGTCACTAAACCAATGAGAATATTAGTTTAGTGTCAAGATATCAAATTAAGCCTTGATTCCTTATTATTTATTTGACCTATGAGGGGGTTAGTTATTTTGATTATTAAGTGATAGTTGATGTTGTTATGATTCTTATATTAACTCTACTCCATATTTGATGTTTTACCTAAACCAATCAAAATATTTGTTTAGTTTTGACTTATTGATTTAGACTCATACTTCCTTACCAGTTTGATCACATTTGTATTTTGGCCTTAGATGTTTTTTATTTTTATTTCAAGTGTTTTATTCTAGCCTTGAAAAATTATTATACATGGGTTTTGGTTTAATAAGCCTTTATTACTTTAATCACTTTTTGAACTAATCACAAACTTCAACGTAGTCAAATATGGTTTTTTACCTTAGATTTTTCTTTATAGAATTAATTATTCTACCTAGACTTTAACTTAAATGCCTTGTAGATGGGTTTTTTTATTGATTTTACCTTAGATAATTCATGTGATTTTTAGAAGATCAATTAGATGATGCCATGTGGCATCATCTCAACAATATAGGATACTTTTACATTGGTTTTTTATCACCTTGGATTTTCTTTGGCAATTTTCCTTGGTCAGTTTTGTGATGTTTTTGTGAGTTTTTTAGAGGAAGCCATGTGTCACAATATCAAAAACTTGAGAGTGATGTCAACATAGTTAGTTCTATAGTCAATGTTGGGATAATGGGATAGGAATATGTTTCCACATGGCATAATACCATAACTCCATGGTCTAAAAAATGACAATACTGAGTGTATAACCTCCTTGAAAATTGGCTCATGGGATGTTTCCATGTGGCATAAAACTAATGTCCTATTATCTTGGAGATGTCCATGAATATTTTAAAGCCTCTAAGAAAGAATTATTATAGGATTTTTCCATGTGGAATCAGCCTAATGACCTATTGTCTTGGAGATGTTTATGTAGCTTACAAAGCCTTTGGGAAAGTGGGATCATGGGATGTTTCCACATGGCATCATCCCAATGACCTACTATCCCAAAGATGTACGTGCATATTGAAAATCCTTTGGGTAAGTAGGCTCACATGTTGTTTCTATGTAACATCAACCTGATGACCTACTATCCTAGATATGTATGTGCATTTGAAAAGCTTTCAAGAAAATAGATTTATGGGATGTTGCCACATATCATCATCTTAATGACTTTTTATTCTAGATGTCTTTTTTGGGTATAAATCCCATGGGATAGAGGCTAATTGGGATGATACCACATGAAAACATCTAATCACTCTACTATTCTAGAGATATCTATACTGAGCATAAATCCTATAGACAAGTGAGTGAGAATCATATTACCTTGCATCAAAATCCTAATACTCCATAATTTTGAATATATCTATATTGAGTATGAAGCCTATAGGAAAATGAGTTAGCATGATGCTACCATGTGGAAAAATATCATTAATCTACAATCTCAAGGAAGCTACATCTACCCAATTAAGTGGTAGGGTAGCTTATTAGTAAATTTTCACCATGTGGAGTTTGTATACACACAATATTTTTTAACTTTTATTGAATACTGATGCTTTAAATCTTTTCAAGACTCAATCTCTATGAGTACATGACCTAAGGGGCACATCAAGAGAGGGGTGGGTAGACCTTTTGTGCTTTATAGGATAGTTTTCCCTTTTTGCCACATTATTACCAATCTAACTAGTTACTAAAACTTTTCCCTAAGTTGTTTCTCCTCCCTTACATAGTCTTCTAATATTTTTCCTCTTTTCATCTTTAATTTCCTTTCTTGGCACCCTTTTGACCTATTTAGCATACTAGGTCAACCTAGTATAGTTTAGAGACCCTTTTCTCTCTTTTGGTTTGTTAGCCTCCTGATCAACTTGGCACAGACCTAGTGAGTTAGCCTAAAAATGTGATAAATCAATCAGGTTGACCTAGCACAACTAAAATTTATAAATGATTTTAGATTAAGTTCCACCTATAAATATAAGGTCATTTTGGTCATTATTAATATATGCAATCAAGAGTTATTATTAATTTGATATTCTTCACAATCTGCTCTTCCACCATTCTACTTGAGGAGACTTAGTTTAGGTTTCTTATTTTGAAGAACCTAGTCTTGTGGATAGGTCTTGGATGCTTTGGCCTAGAAAAGTGATCCTTACAAACCAAAAAAATATATTTTTAATCCCCATTGGCCAAGGGAGATATTGAGTCTCGATGGGTTCACATTCAGGTAAGTATATTCTAACTTTGTTATTCTCTCTTCTACTAGATAGAAGTAGAATAAGTGTTCACTTGAATAATATTACTCTTTATATTCTATGTATTAGGGTGTTACTCATACTTACTTTATTTGAGGTTACATATACATATTTTTATTACTTTGATTTTATAATCCCCTAATTTATGCCACAAGATTTGGTGTGCACTAGATTAAATTTTCTTTTCTTGTTATTAGATTAGTGAAATATTAAATCATAGGAGCATTTTAGGGTTGTGAAATTACCTTAGACTATAGGCTTTGGAACCCTACCTAACATGGTGTGTTGTGACAAGTGATCCCATAATCAAGTATATCAGTTCCTCACATTATTCATGCTCTTACTTTATAATTGTATGCCCCTAATCAGAAGTGTAGGTGTGCGCTATCCCATCTGATCTAGGCTTGATTTATGGACATGATGCATTTTTTATTACATATATTCTGCTAAAGTGAACCAAACCCTTGAAATATTTATTTCACTTATTTCATTTCTATTCATCATTATTTTATAAATCTTTACTATATTTGATTGACCCTGATGACCCTATTATTTATCTCTATGCGTAGGTTTCAAAAGAACATGTAATTAGATCAACCAGCTTGACCTAATATAAGTTTATAGAAATTTTAGATTTATATTCAAACAATTGGATCAAAATTCTCACCCTAGTATAAGTTATTTAGGTTTTTATACTTCCATTCTAGCCTACTAGTTTGACCAAGTTGACCTAGTGCATTTTTAGCACTTTTTCAACAAGTTCCTGCATAGCTTGTTTGACCAACTTAACCCAATTTATAGGTTACTAATAGTTTTCTCCAATGTTTCAAATCAATAAAATTATCCTTTTCATCTCTAAACCATTTAGGTCACCTTCTATTCCCTTTGTATCTTTCTTTTTCTATATCTATTTTCATAGTTTTTAGTCTTCAAAATTACCTCTACATAGTCAACTAGGTTGACCTTGTAGACACCTAAAACTAGCCATCGATAACCTCTAACCAAGATTTTGACAAATTATTTCCAAATTAGATAATTTGGATTAAAACACTAAAATTCATTAAATGATGTGAACTTATTATATTCAAGTACCAATTTTAGCCAGAGTGTTATTAAATGGGGTAATGTAATTTATGGGCTAGCTAATTCTGATCAGATCATTTTGAGTCAAAATGCCAATTTTGTACCTAGGTGCTCTAAACTACTCTTTTCTATCATATATCTTGCATAATGCATGTGCCTTTGTTATTTGGTGTTGGAAACATCCTAAATAGGATAATGTATCCAACACATCTGACATCACATCCTAATTCTAATCCAATCAAATTTTGGGCCAATAATAAGACATTCTCATCAATTTGATTAGTTTGTGCATAAATTACCAATGTTTTGCATCAAAGTGATTAATCATGTTTTAGGCTAATTAAAACCCAATCAAGTTCTTAAGTTAATTTTCCATGAGATTTGTTGAATATTTCTTTTTGGAAATTAATTTCTATTAACTGCATCATCAAGTGACCTCATTTCTTGGGAAGGCATCCCTATGCCATAAATGCCACAAATATTAGGGTTAACCCTTCCCATGCCTCATCAATGCCTCCCATGCCTTTTAAATGCCTTTATATCCCAAATATTGATGAGCCTATTTATGGATTTTAATTACATAATTGGATTAATCCTTAGCCACACATCTCAATCTTGAGATGGATGGTTCAGGTTGATTCTAGCCATTTTCCAAAATCTATAAATAAGAGGCCTTACCACATGAATTTTAAGCTATGATAAGACAAAGTTATCATTCCCAAATTCATTTGAAAGGTTCATGCAATTAGTTTTATAATGCAAAAATATTGAGCCAAAAGCCAATCCAGAGCCAAGTAAGGTGCCAAGGAAAGATGGAGGATAGCCAAGCTCCATTGAAATAAACTTCATGATTACAAACTGAGTAAGCCACTACAACAAGCTATTTGGAGCAGCTAAATAAGGTGAATTACTTATTTATCTTTTCATTCTAGTTGTGTTTCTCATTTTTTTATTAAATATACTCCTCCCTTAAGATAGGATTAAGGTGTTAGATTAGTGTGTTCTTTGTTTGGATTTTATTTCATTCACTAACACCTTACTAATCTCCCCCTATTGTAATCCCATGTTCATTAATGGCACGATCGATGGGACACAACTCCATAAATTTTGTTACAAAACTCCCTCAAATAACCTAATAATTCTTTCCATCTAGGATCTTGGAGTTAGAGGGCCAAAAGAGTGAAATTTTAATTTATTTTTCCATTTTTCTAAAAGTATTTTTGTTTTTGAAACCTTGATTTTGCTCTTTGGAATGATCTCACTATTACATAGTAGCAATTTTGTGTAAATGAAATCACTATTTGTTAAACAATGATTTTTTGCACTCCAACAGTGATTTCATGAATTCAAGAAGTGATTTCATCAAACCGAGTAGTGATTTCATCAAAATGGGTAATGATATCATCATTTTGGGTGGCAAATTCATTTGAAAACAATGATTTTGTCCCCAAATGGTGATATTGTCAAACTATGTAGCAATATTGTCAACTTAGCCAATGATTTAATTATGAATAAATTTTTTGTTAAGCCATGTAGTGATTTTGTACGAAAACAATAGAATTGACTGTGTAATTGTGATTTCAAAATAGAGAGTTCATTTTGAGAAAATTTTTTCAACCCATTTTCAAATTAGATTAAAAGTTAAAGGACACTAGATCAAGCTTTGAATTTGTTATAAATATGCCTTTTATACCCTTTTTGAAAGCTTAAAATGAATTAGAAACCGTGTTTTTGGTGCTTAATAAAGAATTTACATGCTTTAGGTAAATCTTTTGACAAATTTGTCTTCCAAAGTTACAACTTAAGACCAATGGGTCAAAAAACACCACATAATCTTTCCTTTAGGGCTTAAAATTGAACACACTTATGATAAATTTGTATTTGATAGTTGTTTAATTAAAATTTGATTGGCAAAAGAGGAGGACATTACATGTATGTTCTTCCATCCATCCCCTTTTGGGAACTTTTGGAATCAAAATCACCATCCTTATTTACAAACATGCATCATCTAAGGCATAGAAAGAATTTCATCTAAAGCACTCCTCAAAGACTCACATTAGTTTGAATGATCTTGAAAATGACCCTAAAGTCTTTCTATTATGTCATTTATTTCATTGCATCTTGGCTTGTGAAGGGGACTCTCAATCACCTCCATCAATTTCTATAGGGAATATTTGACCCAATGTTTTATCTCTTGACATTGACTTCAACCACTCTCACTAGGATCAAAGGTTTGAGTAGTTAAACCACCTTCTAGTTTTGGAGTTGTACACAGGATGGTATTTACACATTGGACATTGCACTACATTGAGCAAGTGATGGATGTAGTGGTTAGAAAAAGGGTAAGACCTTTTTGTAATAAGCCAAGTGTTGTGGACACCCAATTACATGTTTTTATTTTATGTCATGACATTAAAGTCATTATATAATTGATACCCATAGAAACATTTTAAAATTTACTAGATTCAGTCAACCCCACATTGCCATACCCTTGTTAGGATTTGAACGATTATACTTAATGTATTTGGGTGATTTTTGCTTGGTATGTTTTGAGACTATAAACTTGATTATTTGTAACCATGTCAAAACCATGTATTTGAGTATGAGTAGGGTATTTTTTATGCTGCCCAAAACATGTCAAACCATTTTGAGCCTTTAAGTCATTTGAAACGTAGCATTGATCACATCATTCAAGTATGATTATGCCATTAGGATGTTACATTTATTTTAAAAACTTATTTATATTGTATCAAAAACCATTTATTTCAAACCATGTCATGTATACCATTTACACCTTTATCTTATGCTGCCATGTTGTCCGATCTTGTCTAGCTTATTAGGTCAAAAACCTAGTTTCACAACATTGAGTTTTTAATTAAACTTATTATGTTTGGATTCAAACATTGATTGATTTATATTTAAGCCTCATTTTTTGGGTATGATACACAAATATTTCTCTTTTGGGTTGCATAACTTTGGTTAATTGATTACCCAATTTTGAAGACTATTGATTGTTTGTTTGTTCAATGCCTATCTTCATCATTATTTGTGCCTTTGTTTGGGAGAACATAGCCTTTATCCAAGAGCCTTTTGCCTCATGTCTTATGTCAATTGATCATGCTAATGTTTGATTCCATGTGTTGGTTCTATGTCTAAGTTGTTTCCAAACTTGTTAGATTAAATCAAATCACATCATGCCTTTGTTTCAAGTCTAGATTTTGACACCATTTGGCCAAAAGTACTAAACACATGCATTGTTTGAGCCTATATTTTGACTCTACATTTGGAAAAAATACCTAGTGACTTTTCTCCCTTTCCATGTTTAGACCATGTTTGGAACACTTTGACTTTAGACCTTTGACATGCCAATTTTCATTCAGACATATGACCTTTCATGTGTATGATATATGATGTTAGACATTGGATGTTAGACTATTTTATGCCAAATCTTAGCAAAAATAATTTTTGAGATACAACTCCACTTTTAGACCACATTGGAGATACAACTCCACCTTAGACTAAGTTAGACCAAGTTTGAACCATTTTGTCCTTTGGGCATAGTTTTTTAGAGTTTGTAGAACTAAAAAACTTTTTGTTTTAGATATTTCATCATTTATGTGGATATTTATAGCTACACTTATTATGGAGTCATGTACAATCCAACTTATTATATAATAGCCACATAAAATCCCACTAGGAACCCCTATAAAGAAAGATTTTCTAAGGAGTTTTATTATTCTCTCTAGAATACTCCATATGGGGAACATAGTATAAATACAAAAAATCCAAATAAAATCAACAATTGGGATGATATGGTTTATGGGGACTTTGAATACCTAACTATAAATAATGTTGTTTGGGATATGAATCCATAACCTCTTCATGATAATCACTACATAGAACACAGTCAAAAACTAGATTATGATCCAACTCAAGATTGGGATGATATGGTTTATGAGGACTTAGATGCATTAGATTGTATGAGTAATCAAGATCCACACCCACCCCTTCATTATTCCAAGACCTATTCTTTTGGATTGTGTGAGCAATCAAGCTCCATGCCACCCTATTGTTACCATTTTAGGACTTCATCCTCTAGTTCATGAAAGCAATCATGCTCCCCAATGCCCTACCATTATCCAATAATAGGACATTACTCATCCCTTACCAATCCCATCTAAACCTCAACCCATCCAATCAATTGAATACCAAGCTATGTTCAAAACTAGTATTTTTCAACTCATTAGAAACCAAGGCCAAGAAAACTAACCAATCCAAGATACTTCTGTCAAACCAACCACTTGTGATAAGTTAACTTATGATCAATCTCCTATTGATCCTATACCAGTTGTAAAGGAGTCTCACTCTGATGAGCGAATCTTTTCTGAGTCACTTCTTAATGATTATAACCACCTTTGTTAAAATCATTACTTCAACCATATGCCTAATTTTTAAGAGCCTCTTATTAACAAGCCAGTCTCTAAAGAATTATCTCTTGAACTTTTTCCCATCTTAGAGGAGTCCCACTCTGACAAAATAGTTTTTGTGAATCCCATTATGCCATAATAGGCTATTACTTGTCCAATACCAAACATTCAACAAGACATCATTGTAATAGAGTACACATCAGATGAAGAATCAAAATTAGAGTCCAAGTTTTATTCTTGAACTGACATTAGATTTAGAATCAGAATCAACATCAGTCTCAACATTAGATTTAGAGTCCATTGAGTTGGAATCAAATTTGGATATATAATATGTTCATAACTATTAAAACATTGGTTATGCATGCCTAGTAGATTTGTATGAATAAAATTATGATCCATTTATAGTTTTTGAGGATGAGTACTTCAACTTAGACATAAGTTATCCTAGTATCTTCTACAAGGATTGTGCTACCAATCCCCATTCCATTACCATTCTAAATGCCATTACCACCAACCAGAATAGACATATTATTGATATTACATCTCCCACAAGTGTCTATTGGGATCAAAAGAATCAGACTTTGTTATATTGCATCCATGGTGACATAGCAGTTGAAGAAGAACAAGGAGGCTAAGAAAAAATTCATGCAATATAATAAAATTCTCCTTGTGAAACCTTTTCAAAGGTGCTAGGGGATCAACAAAGTTCCAAACTCAACACCTTCTAGTGAAATTTTTTCTAAAGCACTAGAAGAAAATCAAATTTAAAAAGCCAACATTCATTAGTGATACCTTCTTGAAGGTGATATGGGATAATCAAGATAACTTCATTGGTTAAAACCTCATTGAGTCACTAATAAATGAGCACAAAATTCCTTTACTACTTAATGAAGACATTATTAGAGATCAAATCAAAATAGCTTCCTATCTATAACCTAATCAAATGGTAGAATACTCTCAAGATTAAATAAAAAAAATATGGTGGTCCTATCAAGAGCATCTTCATAAGTCTTCATCCCTACCACAACTAAAATTATGTCAAATCTAGCATCAATAACATTACGTGTGACTAAAAGTCCCCAATCTTCATTTGTTTCCCCACCAATATACATTCCATTATCATCTACCATTCCATTTCAAAAACAACCTCTATCAACCATTATATATCTCTATTTACCCTCCATGATTGAATTTTCCTTTACAAAGGCTACAAAGATACCTTATCTTGATGCTTGAAGGAATCAGAATCAATGGCTAATAAAGATCACAATAGTATTCTTGACAACCAGATTTGTAGCTAGTTCTTGATAGAACAACTATTCAGATAAGGTGTCAGATATAAATTAACATGATTGATTATTCTATTTTTATCATTTGTTGATCAATATGTGTATCTCCACTTCAATAGGAACACTAGAATCATATGCCATTTTCATACCCAAGATAGAACCAAACATATACCATACCATTTAATTTGCCATATCTATTTTCCATTATCACATATTCCTGCCATTTACCCCATCACTTGGGGGGTAACCCTCCTACCATTTTATCCAATCTATCAAAACCAATCATTATCCTAGAGCAAGACCATGTCATCCTATCATTCCATTCCTATCTAGACCAAAGCCTATTTTTAATCACCCTACCCAATCCTATTTTGATCTTGGTTCCTTTCATTCTTCCTACACTTTTTATGAGGGGATTTTAATCAAGTTTCAATAATCAATAAAAATCCATGTTTAAAATGATAGTCTATGAAAGTAGTGTGAAAACTAATCTGACAAGATATCTTTCATTTTCCATCCTATCAAGTTTGTTTATGTGAGCCTAATTATAACCTCCTATGGACAAATTAGTGTTTCACTGGTCTTGCTACTAATTATAACCACCTCTAGGAAAATTAGTATCATTGATCTATGCCATTATATCTTAGTTATAACCACCTATGGGAAAAATATGGGAAACACTTATTTGCCATGCATTGTCATATCACCTTGCCATCACTATTTTTATTTGACTAGCTATTTTCTGAATTTGAGAACTTATTAGGACCTAGTTTATTTTTCTTCACCTTTTGTGTGGATGGAATTAATATGAATTGAGGTCATTTCAATATTATGTGGGAAATTTAATTTAATTTTTAAGTTCAAATTAGTCACCCCTAAGCCATGCTCTCAACATTTTATGATCAACCTATGCCATGTTATCATCATGTTGTGAGTAACATAAGCAACACTCTCACTATTTTGTGAACAACCTAAGATAAATGATATCACCATTTTTTGAGTAGGTATATTTTAATTATCTAAATTTTTTAGATATCTAAAAATTACAAAAACATTAAAATATTTAAAAATCCAAAAATATTTATCTTGTCCAAGCCTAGTTAGTTATCCTCAATCCACCCTACTAGGGCAAAGTCATTGTTAGGATGCTTTATTTTGATTTTATTTTTAGGATTTTTATTTTTTTTTAAATTTAAAGTTAGTTTTTTTTTTTCTTTATTTGTTTGTTCACATGCCTATTTGTTTGCTTTTAGCACTATTTACTCGACTCAGTCTATATGTGTTTTTTGGGTGATTACTTGAGCACATTATTATTGAGTCTATCCATATTCATATGCCAACATTAGAATCATGTTTTTTTATCATTGGTGCATTATTTTTGAGTTTTTATTAGATCAAGAGCTAGTACTTATGCATATTTTGGTCAAGTCTTCATGATGTTCTATCATGATGCTTACCATCACATGCTACAACAAAAATTAGCTTAGATAAGGTCTATAAGCAATGGAGCCATAGAATTTTCTCCTTGGCACCTTGGAAAATATTCCCACCCTTGATCAAATCAACCCATTAACCATTCTAGTTTTATCATTCTTAATAAGGATGAGCATCTCCTTATTGGTAGGTATAATTGAATCATTCACACTGATCAATCTTATTCTTCTATTCATCAATTTCATCAATTTATGACTGCTCATCTTTAATATCTATTCTAGGTTATATCCTTGAGTCATGATTTCTAATTAGCCCCAACAAGGGCATAATCATCTTTATCCCATTCAAGTCTTCTTAATGATTATAATTGCATATCGGAAAAACATTATTTTGACTTTTATTCTTGATTATAACCACCTTTGGGAAAATCAGTATCCTTTTTAAATCAATGCATGCAAGAATTTTATCATTTGGATTAATCTCAACCATGGGTTAATTCCACATTTATTTTTACTTATTTTTGAGTGATCATCCATCAACAAATGTGATAGCCACTCCCTCAAGGGGGCATTATCATAGGCTTCACAAACACCATTTGGATTTATTTCTTCAATCATCATCTTCTTGTTGGCATATAGGCATTTTCTCATTATTTGAAAAGAAATCACTTTTACTATATTTTTCAGCATCTTCCCAAATAGGGCCAAACTGTATACACCTAAAACTGGTCATCGACAACCTTCAACTAGGCTTTTGACCAATTCTTACCAAAATGTATAATTTGGCTTAAAAACACTAAAACACATTAATTGATCTAAACCTATTATATTTAAGTGATAATTTTAGATAGAGTGTCATTAAATTGGGTAATGAAATTTATGGGATAACTAACTCTGATCAAATCATTTTGAGTCAAAATGCCAATTTTGCACTTGGGTGCTCTAGATTGCTCTTTTCTATCAAATCTCTTGCACAAGACATTTGCCTTAATTATTTGGTGTTGGAAACATCCTAAATGGGATAATTAATACATTTCATATAACATCACATCCTAATTCCAATCCAATTAATTTTTGTACCAATAACAAGACATTTTAATCAATTTGATTATTTTTTGCATAAATTGCCAAGGTTTTGCATCAAAGTGCTTAATCATGTTTAAAGCTAATTAAAAACAAATCAAGTTCTTAAGTTAATTTTTCATGAGAGTTTTTGAATATTTCTTTCTGTAAATTTATTTCTATTAAGTACATCATCAGGTGACCTCATTTCTTGGGAAGGCATCCCTAGGCCATAAATGCCACAAATTTCAGGGTTAACCCCTCCCATGCCTCATCAATACCTCCCATGCCCCTCTATCTAAAATATTGATGATATTATTTATGTGTTTTATTTACATAATTGTATTAATACTTAGCCACACATCTCAATCTTGAGATGGATGGTTCAGATTGATTCTAGCCATTTTTCAAAATCTATAAATAAGAGGCCTTGCCACATGAATTTTAAGCTCTGATAAGCCAAAGTTATCATGCCCAAATGCATTTCAAATATTCATGTAATTAGTGTTATAATGCCAAAATATTAACCTCAAATCCAATCCAAATCCAAGAAAGGTGCCAAGGAGAGATGGAGGATATCCAAGCTCCATTCCAATAGACTTCATGAGAACAAACCAAGCAAGCCACTACAACAAGCTATTTGGAGCATCCAAGGAAGGTGAAGGATTTAATTATCTTTGCATTTTAGTTATGTTTCTCATTTGGTTTTTTTAAATATGTGCATCCCTTGAGATAATACTAGGGTGTTAGCTTAGTGTTTTCTTTGTTTGGATTTTATTTCATTCACTAACACCATACTAATCTCCCCTATTACAATCCTATGTTCACAAACCCTGTGGACCTAGTTCTGTGTTCTCTATTTTCTTATTTAACTAGGTCAACCTCACTAACCTAGTTCATTTTAAAACTTTGATTATGTACTATAGGTTCTACCCTATCTGTATGATTATCCATATAGTTTCTCAATTATACCTTGTTTCAAACTTGGAATGAACCATATATGTTAATGACATCTTTGTTTTAAGTTATTTACATTCTTAGAATAGTTCACATAGTCTAATTAGGTGATTTTCAATAAAATACTTATTTTCACTATTTCTATTATTTTTAAAACATGGTCAAACCACATAAACATCAATAAGCATTTAAAAATTTGACTACCCATGTCTACCTACTTAGATTTCATCACCAAGGGGGAAGCTAACTTCATGTTCTGGTCAAGTATAAAGCATGGTTAATGGTATATTTTTGATAATCACCCATTAACCTTATTTATAAAGTGTGTAAAGTGAAGGTTTAGGCCCTAATACCAAGCCTATATCATTTCCACTTCAGTCCCTTTCATCCTAAACTTACCTGAAACTATCCATAGATTGTTATCTAGTACCTTACATATAGCCAATCTCCCTTTCCATTTAAAATCATTTTTTTAATAATCTAATCAACATTCTAGGTTGACCAAGTAAATAAATTTAACTTTAGGTTATTTTCTTGCTATTTGATCAATTGTGTGTGTAAAATCTTACATTAGCCAATGTTAGTGCAATATTTTGATTTGTGTACATCAATTAGATTGGCCAACATCAGTTAAGTTGATTGTGTGTTTCCTTTCTACACTTACTTTCTTGTATTATCTAAAAACTACATTATTTCATTTCTAATCTTGTTATCAATCTTTTCCTCTTCCTTGTTCACTATACTAGGTTGACCTAGTCAACCTTGTACTTTTTTTGTCTTCTATGTACTATAGTAGATCAACCTAGTTGACCTAATATAGTCTATAGACCTTGTTTCCTATATTAGGTTGATATAGTCGACATAGTACTATTTTTTATTTTTCCTATTTTTTAATCTAATTTTCCATTTATCTAATTTTACGTTTTATTCATCTCACTTTAATCAGAATGAGGTCTCTTATCATAACTTTTTGGACAACCTAAATCTATTTAGATACTAAATGGGATGTTCATTCCTTCCTCTCTTTTCCTCCCAAGAAAACCATCATTCTTGAGGCACCCTTCTCCTCCATCTATGAACTATAACATGGTGAAGATAACACCTCAAGATGAAGTTGATGGATCCAATCCTTTCCATAATTATCAAGACACTTTTAAAACTCTCCAAACTAATGTGGGAGTGATTGAAACAAATCTACTTAACTATCCCACTAATAACCATCCTTCTAATAATCCTCCCCCTAACACTAATTTGGGGAGTGGTCCAACCAGCACTAACTCACCTCCTAATACAACCCAACTCTTAGCTCAAGTCATTTAACAAATTAACATCATGAAAACTCTAATACCAACCAAATGATGCAAATTCAACAACATTTAATCAATGTGACTAATCAACCTCCAACTATTCATCCTCAAGCTAATCCAAATTATATTCCTCCACCTCTTAAGGATACCTCAAGTAATGTTATTCCTCAACCCATAATGAATAACAAGATGCTTCAAACTATTCAAAATTAGCATTTATCTCCCTTCATTGTATCCATTGATATTGGTAATATAAATCCAATTATCAAATATGATGGGACTAAAAACCCTGATTTATTTCTCAAAGCCTTTGTCAACCTTTACAAATAGTGGATCCAAACTAATACATTTTCCACAATTAAACTATTAATCAAAAATTTCACTGGTGATGTATTAGAATGGTATAATCAGCTTCCTCAACATTCTATTTGGCCACTTGAATATTTGGTCAATCCTTTGGTTAAAGAGTTTCAACATAATGATCTTCCTAAAAATTGTCTTAGTCACTTCATAAATTATAAATAATATCCCAATTAATTGGCAAATGAAATGATTTTTACCACCCTCAAAACCATTCATTTATCCCAATACTCCTAAGTGGTATGATTCCAATCTATTCTATTGGTTCCATGCTGACATTGGGCATTTTCATGAACCTTATAGAGGGATCACTAAATGATCCCCTTCTTATAAGCTTAGTGACTCATTCAACCATGAGGATATGATCAGACTTCATCATCAAGAGTATGTTGTCACATCTCAAAAATAACAAACATTTACAACTTCTACTTCTACTAATCAAAAATCTTCTTCAAATAATAATCAATCAAATGTCAAGGATGTTTATGACATCAATGCTGATTATGACCCATATTATAAGAAATCTTAATATGTCAATGCTACTAAGGTCAATTATTGTCATAAACTAGTTCATAAATATCTTGTTACCAAGCCTAAAAAACCATCTTTATAAGAGCAATTGCTTAAAGATACTACTACCAATCATGATGATTCAGAAGCACTTGAGGAATAATTTCCTCTTGATCCTCCCACCACATATATACCTCCTAAATATAATTTGACTTCTAAACCTAATTTTGGTTCTTCTAAATCACATTGGAATTTTATTAAAGAACTCAACCTATGCCTTATAATATTCATGTTATGTAGTTGGTTTGCACTTCACCCTATCATTATAAATTTCTTATGTAATAATACCAATAAATTGAAGATCCATCTTTCATAGATGAAAAACCACCTTATATCCATTCTCAACCAACTAATATCAATACCATTGAGACTATGTGTCCTTCCAAACCATCTTTTGAATTTATTTTAGAGGACATGATCAATGATTAAATTATTTTTCATGATGATGATCTACCTCTCTTTATCAAAGTAGCCTTTAATACCACCCTTATCTAAAAATTTCTTGTTGTTGAAGGTTTTGATATTAATATCACATCCTCATGGCTCATTCAACAACTTGTTTATAAAAAATATCATCTTCAACAAACCCATCTTACTTGTCATGGATTTGACAAGAGTAATCAAAATCCACTTGGATGTATTTAGCTTATATTGACCATTGGACCTAAGACTATTAGAACCAAGATTATGGTCCTTAATATTCCTTTATGTTATAACATTCTTCTTGGTAATCCATGGAATCATCAGATGAAATACATCACTCTTCTAGTATTCAAAGTATTAAATTCTTACATAATGGAAAATGTTACAAACATGAAGCTAAACCCAACCCATAGAGCATCTATCTTCCCAATCCTAATCCTTAATATCAAATTCCTAAAATTTTGAAAATTAATAGTTCTACTTTACTTGAGTTCATCAACATGAATCCTGATCTTCAAGTTACTCTTGTGGATTTTGATGATGATGATCCCAATGAGTTGCAACACACTTTCAATACTAAGAAGCTACCTCCATATATTTTAGATTGGCTTCCTCCTTCTCTCTTACCCAGAGATCATACTATTCCTATCATGGATGAGATTATTGATTTTCCCCCTCCATGCAATACTTAGGATCAATATTTACCTAAGATCCCTTCACCTATAATGATTTTGGAGTGGCTAAATTATTCCAATATCCTCTTACCATGTCCCCTTGTACATGTTGTAAACACCGTAATTGTGTCTAACCCTTGTCGTCCTCCCCTTAACCCCCATTTTAGTTTTCCACACCTATTTTAACCCCTATCGACCATTTTCCCACAAGCCTTGACCCTGGTAGCATGTAAAAATGAGTAGAGAGCTAAAGTTAGCCTTTGTCCCCATTCTGCATCTATCGACGACGGTCATAACCCGGCCGACGTTGCCGACATCGGTCACTTATCGGCCGATGTCGACAGTCCTGCTGACGTCGGTTATCTTTAACACTGCGTTCTTGACCCAAATGCAAGAACCGTTATCCATTATCCATTATCCATTCAGTTTCCAATCCATTTCTCGATCGGTTATTGGACCTTCCTTCGTATCAATTAGCAAACCTCTTCATTCGAATGATCAACCAATTTTTGCACCCAACCAATCTGTAATCAATCTCTTGCATTCTCTCTCTGGTATAGGTATTCTACTTCAGTCATCTTGCTAGAGGTCTGCTACATCAAACTTCTGTGACACAGTGACAACATCAATCATGTCTCTAACTTTTATCTTCAGCGCGTAATAGGTAAGTGTTTATTCTGTGTTTTTATTCTAATATCTGGTTATTGTTTTTAATTGCTATCATTACCCAGATTTAGATTCAGACTATAGCTCTGACCTTACTTCCACCTGTATCACCTCTATCCACCCTCTATAGAATATACAATTTGTAACTCTACCCATACCCCTTGCACATAAACCCCCAAACAATCCCTCTGACTCCTAAACCGACTTCCTAAACCCTCAGATAAAAACATCTGACCTTTTTGCAAATCCTAAGACCCTGTCTAGACCTGACCAGACCCTGTCCAAAATTATTGCCCCAACTGACGCTGGTCATTACCCCTACTGACATCGACACTTTAACTGACGTCAGCTCCCTTCCCTGACCGATGCTGGCATAAAGACCGACACCGGTGATTGTGTAGAGTAGTTTGCTGCATATCAGGTATGCATTCTACTTTTTGTCTTTTATTTGCTTTCAGTCTGTCTTTCATTATTTCTACTTCAGTCAAATATTTTGGTTTTTATTAGTGGGTTGATATCCCTTAAGGAAGTCTTTGTACTTTAGGGATCAAGCATTTGCTTGACAGCCCACCGTCTCTTTGTCTAACATTTTTTTCATGTTTAGTCTCTTTTTCTTCGTAGGTGTCATTCCTCCACAGCCAAAGAGGAGTACCTTCCAACATCTGATTTCAGTGTGCACGACTATATCCAGGTATCTTCTAACCCTAGACCATCTCTTAGTTTCTCATTTCTATCTTTTGAATGTGAAAGCGAAATTAGCGTAGAAACATTCTGGCATGCCCGGTGGGAACCTAGGGCCTTCCTTGTGTTCTTTCTTTCTTTCATTCATATAGGTGCATTAGGTTCCTTCCTTTTTGCCTCTTTTGTCTCTTCTAAACGACATCATAAACAGGAAAAAAAAGAACTTTTCTTTTCTTTCTTGCACTTCTAGACTAGTCAAAACTCATATTCTTCGACTCTTTCTCCATTCATCTTCATATGAACAAACATTTTGACTTGGGCTTAAAACACGTTGCACTTTCATTTCTGTTTGCTAGCATTTCTTAGACCACACTTAGTAATTAATAAATGCATATTGAATTAATCTAGTCCACTTGATGTTACATGACCAAACCACTTGCACAAAACAAACATCTTAACTTACCTGAGACAAGGCCCAATTGGGATTTCATCCCCTAGCGGATACCTTTCCCATCCCAGCGATCTTAGTTTGATTTCATCACCAAGGGGAAAGCCCACTCTGTTTTCTGGTAGAGTCTAATCTCTAGGGGAAGTATATTTTGGCTAAGCAGGCCCAGCTTATCACTGGACTTGTGAAGTGAGGGGAGCTTGCTCCTTAGCACCAGGCCTTGTGCGAAACTTAACATAGACTTATTGAGCACCATAACTAACCTAAAACCATCCATAGCCTACTTCTTCTAGAACCCGACTCAAAAGCCAATCTTCCTCTACACACATTCTAAGGCATAAGCCACTATAATCCTAATAATTTACTCTTAGGGTTTTAGGATCTGCTTGTGTTCTTCATCTTTTCTATTCTTATTTGCTTGTTCGAGCTTGTGAGGAAATTCTTTCTTGCCTTGAATGGTTCTGACTCGTAGTCAAGCGAAGGCTCTAGTCGATCACGCGAGGCATCACCCGCTTCTATCTAACCCGTCCATAACCAGTCCTATAATGGAGTTCCACTCAGAGACTGAAAGAACTCCTACTAGACCATCCCCGACCCAGACGCCTATTGTCCCAGAAGGGGACCAAGATTTTGCATGATTCTTAGACCTCAATGTCAAAGCCTTGTAGCACTATCTCATGAATAGCCGAATGCGAGACTCCTTAGGCAATCCAATCTACGGAATGCCGACCTCTCTTATTGAAACTATGCCTGTATCAACAGCGTCCGTAGTTCAAAATTTTGACACCCAGGCTATTGCATCGACCAATGAATAGCCTTTGACCAACCATCCAAGTGTGGCCTCTCCCTCCATCTTTGGGCCCACCTCCACTAGGGTTTCGGCCCCCTATCAACCTTAACCCACTCAACCACTTTTTACTCACTTTCAGAATCTTGTCGTCTCTATTCCACCTACCCTGGCCCCTATCAACACCAAGGTGGTTACCTATCCATTGGCCCATGTTACCACTAACCAACCCCCCATGGCAACATCGAGCCTAGCCATGCCTTCTACCCAACCATGCTTAGTCTTCTCTTCTATCCCTATGACTAGTCATCCGTATGTTGTGCCCTTACTTATACAACTGACTACGTCGTATGCCTCTTCTAGCCTCTTTCAAGTGCCTTATAATCTAGGGGGTGCTCTACCCACCAATTCATCAGTAGATATCATCAAAATGCTGATGGACAAGATGTCTAGCCTAGAGACCTTCATTTTTGGCTCACGCAATACTCTCTCATACAAACAAATTTGCAATGAGCCCATCCATCCTTCCATCCTAATCTGACCATATCCTAGCCAGTGGGAACTTCCTAAGTTTTCTCATTTTCAAAGCAAGGAAGACCCACAACAGCACTTACAGGCATTTAGACATGCTTGTTACCTTATCGCCCATGATGATGCATTGCTTTTACGCATGTTTCCTATATCTCTCTCAGGTGCTGCACTTGACTGGTACAGCTCCCTAACCAGCCATTCTCTCTTCACATTCACTCAGCTAGCCTAACTCTTCCTTGATCATTTCTCTATCAACATCACCAAGAAGGTCTCAATCACAGACCTCTATTCTATCTACCAATTCGAGGACGAACCCATTGCTAATTTTGTTGCTCGATGGAGGGGCCTTATCAATCAACTCTCCTTTTCTTTACCCCAACCTAAGCTTATTGAACTTTTCTCCCAAGCCTGTGCTAGACATATTTCTTCCACCTTGAGGGTTCAGACTTCCGCACTTTTGACGAAGCCTTCACGATGGCCCGTAAACTTGAGTTACGTGCCGTCGAGGAGAATAAAGTTAAGTTGCGGAGCAAGAATCCCAACTCCAAGAGCAATGACCCCTCTTCTAAGCCTTCCTCATCCAATCCTAAATCTAAAGCTTCAACAAATGTTGTGGTTGTTAGATCTTCCTCCTCTTTGCCTTCATCTAATCAGCCTGAGCCATCCACATCTCAGAGTGCCACCCACTAATTTCAGCAGAGATACATACAGCGACAGTATACTCTACTCAGAGAATCATACGTGTCTGTGCTAGAAAAACTCATCAAACAAGGGGTCCTCAATCTCCCCCAGATCTGACCACCTCCACAATTTGATCCCTCATGCGCCATCCCTGCGTGGTATACAGAAAATGACTTATGTAACTACCACCATGTTAAAGGACATGACATGGGCAACTGTAAAACCCTTAAAAACATCATCCAAGACATGCTGGAAAAGGGTGCCCTCATCCTCAACAATCCCAATGCACCACCTAATCAGGGCATCGACATCTTCAAGCAACCATTCCCCAATCATCCACCAACTCAGAACAATATCCAGACCTTGAATAACAACATTCACGAACACAATATACGAACAGTCTATACGGTCTCGCCCTTCATTTCCAACCAACCTCAAGAGGTGAGTCCATCCATCAGTCCATCACATGTGGACAAACCTCTTTCTTCGATTAGTTCTTCATCAACCTCTCTCATCTTGGAGGATGCCTCAACCTTACCACCACTGCCAGTTTCACCATCCTCCTTCCTTCTGCCCATGGAGGACCTAACCCTTCCTACTCCTCGACCGCAAGTGGAGGGAACAATCATCCTTACTCTTTACCCACTTGAGGAGCCTCATTCTCCAGTTTCTTCTCCACCCAGAGAAGAACCTACCTCTCCTTCGTCTCCAACCACAGATGAACCTGTTATGACTCCATCATGCCTTGGGTCTGAGACCGCTACACCAGTCTCATCTTCAACCCCACAACCATCCACATCTTCTCAAGAACCCAAATTTCATCCCACATCTTCTCAGCCATTTTCCTGACTAGTGGAGAAACTCAAACTTCTCCCTTATAGGAAAGTGGAGCATCAAGGATTGTGGGAGCGTCTCACAGCTCTTCAACATGCCCGTGCCCTCTCGTCTCATGCAGCTAATCCTTCCATGGCAAAATCTCCCAAGGCCTTTAACAAAAACTAGACTCCCATTTCTAAGCCTCAACCAACCCCATCAAAACCAAAACCCACATCTACCCCATCTAAACCTATCAAGTCACTTGGCGTTCGCCCTGTCTCCAACCTCACTCATCCGCAAGTGAAGGTGGACCTAGACCAAACTTCGACCAATAGTAGTCTTCAACCCAAGTCACAAAAGACTCCTAAACCATAGAGGTGAATGCCTCCTCCTCTGTCATCATTGCCCTCCATTTTGGGCCCCCATCCTTCGACCCTGACTAGAGTCCTTCCCACTCTGACTTTTAATCAAAACTAGTTACCTCCTTTGCTTCTTTTGCCTACCGCTAGCCTACCCTCTCCCAAAAGGGTGATACCTCTCATGAAGAAAGTACCATCTCCACCTGTCACCGCACCATCAATCCAAAAGGTGGTATGGAAGCCTCCTCTGACTCCGCCCAAGCAAAAGTCACCAATATCGCACACATCGATGAGCACGAACCCTTTAGTGGGCTCATACTATTTGATCTTGCATTGAATTTTGTAGACTTCCAGCATAACCCTTCTGCCCATCAGGCCTTTCCAACCTCTCGGGTCTAAGCCCTCTTGGTTTGATGACATGAAGATTTGCTTATATCATCGTACGCTAGGACACGATACTGAGACTTGCTGTGCCCTCAAGACCGTTATTCGCCGCTATCTAGAGAAAGACACTCTTCTATTTGAGGACACTCTCGACTGACCCCTGACTCCTTCTCATAACCCTCCGACCTCTTCAGACCCATCAACATCTCATCAACAGACCACAACCCCTTCATCTCCTTCACCCCCTATCTTCGAAATCAATGCCATTCACATAACCACTAGGTCACAAAAGGACAAGGCAAAGGAAAAAGCTACCATTCCTTAGACCTACCCTTTCATCCAGCCACCTCAATTGACCAAGCCTAAGATTTCTATCCTTGGCGTGCCTCAACCCTCTTCTTCTTCCTCTTCAGGGGCAATTCATGACTCTATGTTGAAACAGCTTCACTAGATGCCTGTGAAGATGTCCCTTTATGACCTCATCCAAACCTTGACCCAAGATTGTCAAGCCCTCATCAGAGCTCTACAGGTAGCGGAGGTTCAACTCAAGGATCCCCAGCCACTTGTTGCCCTTGTCCACTCTTTAGCCCCTGTTGCCTCCATCACATTCAGTGATTCTGAGATTCCCACATCCAACACAGAAGATCAGGATGCCACCCTCTTCATCACTGCCTATGTTGATCAGACACGCATTAAACATGTTATGATCGATGGAGGCGCTAGCATCAACATTATCTCCACCCATGCCTTTGAACAGTTGGCTCTTCCCAAGAATTGTATCTCCAAAACTGATGCAATCTTGCATTCCTTTAATGACACCACTACCACGACCATTGGCACAGTCATCCTTCACATTCACATTGGTACACGTACAATCCCAGAGCTCTTCTATATCATCGAAGGAGAGTTTCAATACAACATATTGTTAGGCTAACCCTGGATCTGTGCCATGGCCTATGTCCCCTCCACCCTGCACCGTTGTGTGAAATTTGAGCACGATGGGCAAGTCCATACCATTCCCGCTGACCCTTCACCCTTCAAAACTTGTAACACCACCTACCGTCCAAATGACATTCTCATTCCTATCAAGCCATCAACCCTGGCACCGCCTCCATCCACAAAAGCTTCAACTAGTTTGCAACCGGTGGTCGCCCTCACACCTCCCCTTCAAGCGATGACCATAGATCCCATGGAAGACATCTTCCAAAGACTTTTATTGGGGGAACATCACTTGCTGGCCTTAGACATGTTCCAAAATCCATAAGAGTATGGACGTCTTCATCACAGCCCTAGTTACGACCATCAGATCGGGATGATCATGCCTTATGGTCCTCCTCACCTCTAAACCAACCTTGTCTATGGGGGGCTTGATCAAGCTCCTACTAATTGCAATCCTCTTTCTTCACCTCAACCTTTCACATCAGACTTCTCATTTCTTGGCAACCCCGCCTTTGCACACATTTACCTTTATAGGTGTGCATGGAAGGGTTTTGGCTTTGGACTCTATGAGCAGGGCTCCCATCAGCCCATCAAACCGCTCAACGATGATGATGCCAAGAAATGGTATGGCCTGGGATATCATGACCCCACTCAGACCCCTATAGACCTTTATCTTGAACCAACCATTGACCAATCTCCTCCAGGCTCACCCATTCCTCCTCCTTCACCTACAGAGTCAGTGGTTTCCATCCCTCCTAGTTTTTTTTTCTATAAACACCATCCGCTTGGAACCCTTGACTTATCAGCTCAATGGGGTGTCCAGGTCTCTCCCTCTCATTTTTCCTAGCATGGTAGAAGATGAGTTGGCAACCATTCACACTGTCCACTGCTTTGACAATGATGCCATTCTTTCCTACATGGGCGTCGATGACTCTTTCATCTAGCACTCCCTCCCTTCTAAGACCCAAGTTATGTTAAATGAATCAACCATTGACATCAACCTCCCTTCTTCTGATGTTCCTCACATCTTAAAGATTGGTCAATCTTTAGATGCTCAAGAGTAGCTTGACTATACCCAGTTCCTCTCAGACCATAGCAAGGCCTTTTTCTGGACCTACCGTGACATGCCTGGCATCGACCCCACCATCGCTACCCATAACATTGTCACCAAACTAGAGGCTAAGCCTATTAGGCAAAAGCTTCAAAAGATGCATCCTTGCGTTGCCCTCCTTGTCAAATAGGAGCTTCAGCACCTCCTTTCTATCTCCTTCATCCAGCCCATCAATTATCTGTAGTGGGTCTCTAACATCATCCCAGTCACCAAGGCAACTGGGGGGATCTAAATCTGCACAAACTATTGTGACCTTAACCTAGCCTGTCCCAAAGATGACTTTCCTCTTCCTAACATTGACCAGCTTGTTGATCTCATGGCTGGCCATGAGATGCTATCTCTCATGGATGGGTTTTTAGGATACAATCAAATCCTGATTGCTCTGGAAGATCAGCACAAGACCACTTTCATTACCCCATGGGGGACTTTCTGCTATCGAGTCATGCCTTTCGGCTTGAAGAATGCAGGCGCCACATATCAGCATGCCATGATGTACATTTTCCATGATCACCTCCATAAAATCATGGAGGATTATGTGGATGACCTTCTCGGCAAGTCCAAGCTTCGCCGTGACCATTTGACCATTCTCAAAATCATCTTCTCTCACCTTCTTCAATACAATGTCCACCTTAACCCCAAGAAATGTGTCTTTGGGGTCCTCTCTGACAAGCTTCTCGGCTTTATCATTTCTTTTCATGGCATCGAGATAGATCCCACCAAGATCCGCACTATCCTCAAGATGCCACCCCCAACCAATCTCAAGCAACTTCATAGTCTATAAGGGAAGCTTCAGTCCATTCACCATTTCATCTCATAGCTTTCTGACCGCTGCCAACCTTTTCATCATCTCCTTAAGAAAGATGTCTCTTTTATATGGGATAAGGACTATCAAGAGGCTTTTGAATCCCTTAAATGTTATCTAGTCTCTCCACCAGTACTCATTCCACCTAAAGATGATCAACCCTTCTACCTTTATATCTCTGTCACCAACCATTCATTAGGTGCCATGATCACGCATCGAGACGAGCATCACTGTCAGCAAGCAGTCTACTATATCAACCGAACACTGGTTGACTATGAAACTTGGTATACTCATAATAAGAAACTCTATTTGGCATTAGTCTTTACCACTACCAAGCTCTGCCACTATCTTCTTAACCACAAAACCTTTGTCATCACTCACACTGACCCTCTTAAGTTTATGCACTCCAAGCCATATCAACATCAACGTATGGCTCGGTGGCTCATGCTGCTTGCTGAGTTTGACCTCAAATTCATCTAGCAAAAATCTATCAAGGGGCAAAACATCATTGATCAACTAGCGGATGCCCCTCTTCCCAACAATTGACCTTTGTAGTGTGAGTTTCTTGACGAGTCTATCGCTGTGCTTTCCACCGATGACACTGTCTACCAAATGACCATGTTCTTCGATGGCTCCAAATGTCAACTTGGTGGGGGTGTGGGAGTCATTCTCATCCCACTCAATGGTGAGCCCATGCCTTTGTCTTTCAAGCTCAACTTTAATTATACCAATAATATGGTTGAATACGAGGCCTTAATTTTGGGACTTCAGACTGCCCTCTCTCTCAGCATCAAGTCCATCAACATCTTTGGCAACTCACAGCTTATCATCAATCAGGTCAACGGTTCATACCTCTGTAAAAATGAAATTTTGTAAAGGTATAAAAATCGTGCTGACATTCTCTTTGCATCTTTTAACAATTACCTCTTGCAGACTGTTCCTCGATCCACGAATAAGTTTTTTGACACCATGGCTTCTCTCACTTCACATATCCCATCTTCCTCATCTGCATCTAGACTTTTTGTCACGGTGTATCGTGTGTCGTTGCCTTCCTATATCTCTCTTAACATTAATCATGTCAACACTATAGACTCTAGCCCACGAGATGTTTGGTATAAGCAACTTGTGGACTTCTTATCTTTGTCTATCATTCCTCCCAACCTCTCTAACAATGTGCGACAAACTTTTATCAAGCGTACTACTCGCTATACCATGCTAGGGGGTCTTCTCTATAAGCAAGGCTTCAACGGCCTCCTTATTCACTGTCTCACCTCCACTGAAGCATCTCAGGCCATTAAGCAAGTCCACGACAGGATTTGTGGCAGACATTTCAGTGGGAATTTAGTTGCTAAACACATCCTTTGTCTAGGATATTATTCGCCCACCCTTCATCAAGACTATAGCGACTATGTTCGGCATTGCATCAAGTCTTAGCAGCACTCTAACTTGCTTCATCTTCCTAGTCACGCCTTACAAGTCACTCAGGATTTCTAGCCTTTTTCTCAGTGGGGCATAGATCTCATCAGTGAGATTAAACCTCATTCTTCTCTTCGTCATCAATCCATCATCATTGCCACTGAGTATTTCACCAAGTGGGTGGAAGCCATTCCTCTCATCTCCACAAAAGTCGACAAGATTGTCAACTTCATCAGCAGCCACATCATCTGCCACTTCAGTGTCCCTCATAAAATCATCACTGACAATGGCAAGTCCTTCAAAAACAAGACTCTCCAAAAACTCTGTGACTCATTTGGCATCAAGCTCAGCTTCTCTTCGCCTTACAACCCACAAGTAAATGGGCAGGCTGAGGCTTCCAACAAAATCTTGACTAAAATTCTCATGAAGGTGGTCAGCGACACTAGAAGGGATTGGCATATTCACATTCCCTTTGCTTTGTGGGCCTACCGCACTAGCATTCAAACCTCCACGAGTGCTACCCCTTTCTCTCTCGTGTATGGAACAGAGGCTGTCCTACCTCTCAAAGTACAATTAGCATCTCTCTGCATCTCTTTGCATGACATTCTTTCTAACGATGAATTTTGTCAAGATCACTTAGCTCAACTTGAGTTACTTGACGAGTGCCGTCTTGCTGCCCTCAACCATCGCCATGTCTATCAACATCGTATCAAGCGAGCCTATGACAAAAATCTGCGAGAATGAGCTTTCAATATTAGAGACCTCATCCTTAAAGAGAATCAGCATGTGACCAATATGGAGCAAAGTAAACGAGGCAATTTTTCCCCTAATTGGCTCAAACCTTTCATTATCACACACAAGTATGGATCAGGGACATATCATTTATCTTCTCTCGACAGATGACCAAAACCTGAGCCTCTTAATGCATTGCATCTACAACCATTCTAATGTTAGTCGAGTACTCATCCACTTGACATTTATCTTGAGCTCATCCCTTGAGTAATCCCCATCCTCTTAGTCCTCATTCCTTTCAACCCTACTCCCCTTAATAAATCCTATATACCCATTTTATACAGTATGGATGCTTTGTCCTAATAAAAGGGAACCCTTGACCTTCTATAGTCTGGTCCATGACTCACATTTTTGTCAAAACAAATCAAGATGTCAAAAATATCCAAGGTCACCAAATCGCATTAAAGGTAGACTACTCCCTCGAAGGATAGTTGTACTATCATTGCTATAGCTAAAAGACTGCTCCCTCAAAGGACAGCTATTCAAAGCCCTTATATATAAAGCAAAATATAGACCACTCCTTCGAAGGATGGCTATGATTAACTCTTGCTACCAACAGCAATCTTTCTTAGCAGCTTCCCGTATTGATCAGCTTCATGAATGACCACCAAGCAAATGACATCTCTATGTAGACTTCCCGCATTGATCAATCTGCACCAAAAAAAAAATCATGGACTTGGCTTGTAGTTGTCTCAGGGTCTCCTATAAAAGGGGCAAAGTTATCTCTACTCTAAAATGGGTTACCCTATCCTCCTCCTATCACTGGCTCAAGGGACTTCGAGCTCACTTTAATGTCAAAGTGAGTCGATTACCAATCTAACACAACATATGATCAATGATGTCATGCATGAATGGGGCTCTTGGTTCTAATAACCGCTATCTATGCTGTCATTTCTAGTCCTTGTCAATGAAAGAGCAATATGCCTTTCACTTTTTCTACACTTTGGTCACATTCAACTTCATCACTTGTCAAACCCAACCAAGCCAACCCAACATTTTTAGACCTGTCACATCATCATAACCTATTCACACTAGTTTTTATGCACACTAATACACATGGAAACTATCAACCAGATGCAATTTATGTTAAGCATAAACCAATACTTGCTGAAGCATAAATATACCTCAATTCATTTTTAGCATATGTCCATCAGGACTATGGAAAATTGCTAGGGATGAAAGACCACATCACCAATGTTACAGAATACACCATTTGAAAAAGGCTGTAACATCTTTTGTTTCCTCATCATTTCGACCTTGACCAAGACCAGTCTATCAACCACTTTCACCACATGTCTACCACTCAGACTCCTAGTTTCAAACTACATTGGTTTGAGGCCCTTCACACAAGGGCTATGTAGGTAGCACTCAGATAATATGATATCTTTTGGGGTTAGCTCGATCACCTTCATTTGTTCATCTCTCTGATGGACAAACCTTCTTTCCTCCTTTTGACCATGACCTTGCCCTCAACCAAGACCAATTCCATCCCTTTGACCCTTCATCCCTAGAAGGGAGAACTACATTGGCCTAAGGCCCTAATGATAGGGGCTATGTAGGCAGCACTCAGTTAACATGGGGTCTTCTGGGGTTAGCTCAGCCATTCCTTCATCGCATTTCTTCCATCACGTTCTTTCATCACCTGCCAATCACATCGCAAACAATCACATATTTTCATAATTATTAACATTAATCATTTTCATCCATATCATTAATCATTAATCTTAATCATACATCCATCATCATATAAACACCATAATCTTAGCATCATAATCCTAAACATAATATCAAAACATATATCAAATCAAAATAACATATAAACGCATCCATAACATTTTTCATAACACATCCATGATCAAAATCACATCAAATATATATATATATATATATATATATATATATATATATATATATATATATATATATATATATATATATAACAATGTTTTATACAATCACACAATCTGTGCCTCTGTCTCTCTCTCATACATCTCACATCAACAGCTCGCAGGCTAGTATATACATCAAAAATAAAAATCATAATCTGCCCTCAAGGCTATGGCTATGGTGGTGGTGGTGGTGGCTGAGAAGATGTTGTATCCTTTCCCCCCTCTAATCTGTGTCATCTGCAAGACCCAGAAGCCATTGCTTAAGACATAGATCTCTGTCTACTCTACTCTGCCCTCATCTCAGAGTATCGTTGTATCTAAGGGAACCCCCTAATGATCCTCTCATAATACGTGATCTCATCCAGTGTATCACTGTATCTAACTAGAGATACAGTCTACGGTGGACCCATCAGACCTGCTACCGTCCCCTGCACTGAACCCTATAGCTTTGAAAACTCTAGTTGCACTGACACTGACTGTGTGGGCTATTGAGCTGGTTGCTTTAGTGGACAGTGCATCGAGCCTTGTCCTCTTAAGCCCTATCCTACTGATGTATGTGCTTGGGCTGCAGCCAGCTGACTCTACAAAATAGTGATCTACCCTGTTAAAGTAGCCACTCGACCTGTCAACCCTGCCATCTTCCCCTATAAACCTATGACCTGACTCTCCAAAATGGTCACTCATCCTCGTACTACATCCCTCTCCTGGATGGTAGCATCTCTCTCCTATCAAGCCACATCCCGCTCCCTGACCACTGCCTGTAGATCAATCTATGGTCCTACCTGTACCCCTGTATACTGACTTGCCCACCATGTCGAGTAGGCCTCTAAACATCCTGGGTCGGCTATCCCAGGTCCTGCCAGCAACTCTTCAAAATCTATCCCCTTTGTCTCCTCTGGCAATGGGAGCGATGCCTCTATATCATCCTACCTGTACTATGGGAATGTAGGAGGTACATCCTGTAGCAGCCCGTACTAACACCGCACTCTCTTTGCTAGGATCCTCTCGAGCTCACCAGCTTGCCTACCTCTGACCCATTGCATGCTCTGAGTCTCGACCAGTTGCTCCCTGATCTCTAAATGTTGGATACACTAGATATGGTCTCCAAATGATATCTGTAGGGATCAGGGCCTCTATTACCCCTTGATAGTGGTCAATATCCCTGACCACTCCGTCCACCCATGTCTATGCCATCACCTTGTGCCATCACCTGAATCTGACCCTGAAGCTAGCTTGTATAGCCACTGGGAGGCCGAGAGGTCATGTGACCATGATGTGCTCATAATCCCAGCAATGCAGGAGGTGGCCAACACACAAGTTGTACCACTACCGCCTGCTAATGCCCCACAGCTCTCTATACACCTGGGTTAAAAAGACTGGTGCCCAGGCAAACACTGTCTGCTGCTCTATCATATCTGTCAAAACTCTGGTCATAGCAACTGAAAACTTGCCTCCCTCTACATCTGGTAGTGCGTAAACTATGATGCCTATCATCATCAAGATCGCCAGCCGATGTGCATCCTCATCTGCATCATAAAGGGGCTCATACGCAAAACTGGCTAAGTGATAACTCGCCTCAGTAGCATGCTCTCCAAACAATATCACCATTTGAATATCATGCACCTCTCTTTAGCACGCATATAAGTCTGCTCCATGTATCGGTAGTCGCAAAATCTGGTATACATCCTCCATGGTCACTATCATCTCTCCTGTCGGCAAGTGGAAGGTGTTGGTGGAATGATCCCATCGCTCGATCAGAGCCACCATTAGGCTCACGTCCCTCGCCACCCGACAGTAGCGTCGTAGCCTGCCTAGTCCTATTGTGCTCATCTGTGCCCACTTCTCCCCTATGATGTCCCGACGCATCTACGTCAGTAATGTCGACAATCGATCTCATAGCATCAGAGTCTACCTCGCTTGCATCCACCCAAGTCAATCTCATGTTAAAAATTTCCCTTCTCTTTCTATTTTGACCAACCTATTTAACCATCTATGCCTGACCTGACCTCTGGGAAGCCCTTGGTGTAGCTTCGACCCCTCAACTTGACCATTTTTCATGCCATCAATCAGTCAGCCCTCTATTACAAGTCATTTTGGCCCCCTGGGGCACACTTGAGATCACTTTTGTCTCCATCCATCGACCACTAGACCTTGGAGATCATGACCATCTCCTTTAATCGTGACTACTTCCAAAGCACTTTTGCCTTGGTTGTTTTTGCATGTATGTTACCTCATGATTGGTTAGCAAAATTGTGCACACACTTTTGACCTTCACAAGTATAGGATCGCAAGCTGGTTGATCCCCACTACTTGTGACATTTTCATGTTTTCGAGAGCACTTCCTGAGCCTAGGATACCTAGAACATGATGATCATTGGAGCTTCAGCTTAGATTGAATAACCCAATCAGCAGATGACTAAATGCTGGGGCCCAATTATTTCAATTTTAACACTCCTCAACCCTCGACCTGCGACAATTTGACCTGACCATCCTCACGAAGTGGTGTACATGCAATCATGACTTTTGTAACATTCTCACTCTATCTTCACCCCTTTTTCATCCAATCTTTGTCAAATCAGCACCCGATTCCAAGTTCCCTTCTCTCGACTCTTGCTTTGAGGAAGAATACCTCATCCATAATCAGGGCAACCAACCCTCCTATTTTTGTCTTGCAGTTCACTTAAACAACCAACAAGACAGAATCGACCTTATCCCACACCTAGGGCAACCAACTCCTATTTTTGTCTTGTAGCTCATCCAGAATAACTAACAAGACAAAAAAGGGCAAATGTAGACATCGTAATTGTGTCTAACCCTTGTCGTCCTCCCCTTAACCCCCATTTTAGTTTTCCATGCCTATTTAACCCCTTTCGATCATTTTCCCACAAGCCTTGACCCTGGCAGCATGTAAAAATGAGCAAAGAGCTAAAGTTAGCCTTTGTCCCCATTCTGCATCTGCCGATGTCGGTCACTTTTTGGCTGACATCGGCAGTCCTACTGACGTCAGTTATCTTTAACACTGCATTCTCAACCCGAATGTAGGAACCGTTATTCGTTATCTATTATCCATTTGGTTGCCAATCTGTTTCTCGATTAGTTATCAGACCTTCCTTCGTATCAATTAGCAAACCTTTTCATTCAAGGGATCAACCAATTCTTACATCCAACCAATCTACAATCAATCTCTCACATTCTCTCTCCGATACAGGTATTCTACTTCAGTCATCTTGTTGGAAGTCTACTACATCGAACTTCTATGACACAGTGACAACATCAATCATGTCTTTGACTTTTATCTTCAGTGCGTAATAGGTAAGCGTTTGTTCCATGTTTTTATTCTGATCTCTGGTTATTGTTTTTAATTGCTATCATTACCCAGATTTAGATTCAGACTATAGCCCCGACCTTACTTCCACCCATATCACCTCTATCCACCCTCTGCAGAATATATAGTCTGTAACTCTGCCCATACCCCTTGCACATAAACCCCCAAATAATCCCTCTGACTCCTAGACTAGCTTCCCAAACCCTCAGACAAAAACATCTAACCTTTCTACAAATCCTAAGAGCCTGTCCAAACCCGACCAGACCCTGTCCAAAATTGTTGCCCTGACCGATGCCGGTCATTACCCCTACCGATGTCGACACTTTAACCGACATTGGCTCCCTTTCCTGACCGATGTCGGCATAGAGATTGACACCGGTGACTATGCAGAGTAGTTTGCTGCATATCAGGTATGCATTCTGCTTTTTGTCTTTTATTTGATTTCATTCTGTCTTTCATTATTTCTACTTCAGTCAAATATTCTGGTTTTTATTAGTGGGTTGATATCCCTTAAGGAATTTTTCGTACTTTAGGGATCAAGCATTTGCTTGACATCCCACCGTCTCTTCGTCTAACATTTTTTTCATGTTTAGTCTCTTTTTCTTCGTAGGTGTCATTCCTCCATAGCCAAAGTGGAGTACCTTCCAATGTCTGATTTCGGTGTGCATGCCTATATTTGGGTATCTTCTAACCCTAGACCATCTCTTAGTTTCTCATTTCTATCTTTTGAATGTGAAAGCGAAATTAGCATAGAGGAGACAGAGGGGCCAGATTTTGAGGAGTTGCCGACAGGACCTGGGATAGCTGACCCAGGATGTTCAGAGGCCTACTCGACATGGTGGGTAGGTTAGTATATAGGGGTACATGCAGGACCACAGATTGATCTACAAGTAGTGGTCAGGGAGCGAGATGTGGCTCGATAGGAGAGAGATGCTGCCATCTAAGAGAGGGATGTAGCATGAGGATGAGTGACCATTTTGGAGAGTCAGGTCATAGGTTTGTAGGGGGAGATGGTAGCGTTGACAGGTCGAGTGGCTGATTTGACAGGGTAGATCACTATTTTTCAAAGTCAGTTAGCTACAGCCCAGGTATAGGCATCAGTAGGATAGGGCTTGAGAGGACAGGGCTCGATGCAGTATCCACCTCAACAGCCAGCTCAGTAGCCCACACAGTCAGTGTCAGTGCAGCCAGAGTTTTCATAGCCACAGGGTTCAGTGCAGGGCACGGTAGTAGGTCTGATGGGTCCACCGCAGACTGTATCTCTAGTTAGATATAGTGATGTGCTGGATGAGATCACGTATTATGAGAGGGCTATCAGGGGCTTCCCTCAAATACAACGATACTCCAAGATGAGGGCAGAGTAGAGTAGATAGAGATCTATGTCTCGAGCGATGGCTTCTGGGTCTCGCAGATGACACATATCAGAGGGGGGAGAGGATACAGCATCTTCTTGGCCATCGCCACCACCACCATAGCCACAGCCTTGAGGGCAGATTATGATTTTTATTTTTGATGTATATACCAACTGCGAGTCGTTGATGCGAGATGTATGAGAGAGAGACAAAGGCACAGATTGTGCGATTGTATAAAACATTGTTATATATATATGATGTGATTTTGATCATGGATGTGTTATGAAAAATGTTATGGATGCGTTTATATGTTATTTTTATTTGATATATGTTTTGATATTATGTTTAGGATTATGATGTTGAGATTATGGTGTTGATATGATGATGGATGTATGATTAAGATTAATGATTAATGATATTGATGAAAATGATTAATGTTAATAATTATGAAAATATGTGATTGTTTGTGATGTGATTGGCAGGTGATGAAAGAACGTGATGGAAGAAAAGTGATGAAGGAATGGCCGAGCTAAACCCATAATTCCCCATGTCAACTGAGTGTTGCCTACATAGCCCTTGTCGTTAGGGCCTCAGGCCAATGTAGTTCTCCCTTCTAGGGAGGAAGGGTCAAAGGGATGGAATTGGTCTTGGTTGAGGGCAAGGTCATGGTCAAAAGGAGGAAAGAAGGTTTGTCCATCAGAGAGACAAACAAACGAAGGTGGTCGAGCTAACCCCAAAAGATATCGTATCATCTGAGTGCTGCCTACATAGCCCTTGTGTGAAGGGCCTCAGACCAATGTAGTTCAAAACTAGGAGTCCGAGTGGTAGACAGGTGGTGAAAGTGGTTGATAGATTGGTCTTGGTCAAGGTCGAAATGATGAGGAAAAAAAAGATGTTACAGCCTTTTTGAAATGGTGTATTCTGTAACATTGGTGATGTGGTCTTTCATCCCTAGCAATTTTCCATAGTCGTGATGGATGTATGCTAAAAATGAATTGAGGTATATTTATGCTTCAGCAAGTGTTGGTTTATGCTTAACATAAATTACGTCTGGTTGATAGTTTCCATGTGTATTGGTGTCCATAGAAACTAGTGTGAATAGGTTATGATGATGTGATAGGTCTAAAAATGTTGGGTTGGCTTGGTTGGGTTTGACAAGTGATGAAGTTGAATGTGACCAAAGTGTAGAAAAAGTGAAAGTCATATTGCTCTTTCATTGACAAGGACCAGAAATGACAGCATAGATAGGGGTTATTAAAACCAAGAGCCCCATTCATGCATGACGTCGTTGACCAGATGTTGTGTTAGAGTGGTAATTGAATCACTTTGGCATTAAAGTGAGCTCTAAGTCCCTTGAGCCGATGATAGGAGGATAGGGTAACCTATTTTAGAGCAGAGATAACTTTGCCCCTTTTATAGGAGACCCTGAGACAACTACAAGCCAAGTCCATGGTTTTTTTTTGGTGCAAATTGATCAATGCAGGAAGTCTACATAGAGATGTCATTTGCTTGGTGGTCATTTGCAAAGTTGATCAATGCAGGAAGCTGCTAAGAAATATTGATATTGGTAGCAAGAGTTAATCATAGCCATCCTTCGAGGGAATGGTCCATATTTTGCTTTATATATAAGGGCTTTGAATAGCTGTCCTTCGAGGGAGCAGTTTTTTAGCCACAACAATGATAGTACAGCTATCCTTCGAGGGAGCAGTCTACCTTTTGATGCGATTTGGTGACCTTGGATATTTTTGACATCTTGATTTGTTTTGACAGAAATGTGAGTCATGGACCAGACTATAGAAGGTCAAGGGTTCCCTTTTATTAGGACAAACCATCCATACTATATAAAAGGGGTATATAGGATTTGTTAAGTGGAGTAAGGTTGAAAGGAATGAGGACTAAGAGGATAGAGATTGCTCAAGGGATGAGCTCAAGATAAATGTCAAGTGGATGAGTACTCGACTAACAGTAGAATGGTCGCAGATGCAATGCATTAAGAGGCTCAAGTTCTGGTCGTCTGTCGAGAGAAGACAAATGATACTTCCCTGATCCATACTTGTGCGTGATAATGAAAGGTCTAGGCCAATTAGGGGCAAACTTGTCTCGTTTAGTTCACTCCATATTGGTCACGTGCTGATTCTCTTTGAGGATGAGTTCTCTAATATTGAAAGCTTGTTCTCATAGATTTTTGTCATAGGCTCACTTGATGCGATGTTGATAGACATGGAGATGGTTGAGGGCAGTAAGACGGCGCTCGTCAAGTAACTCAAGTTGATCTAAGTGATCTTGATGAAAGTCATCATTAGAAAGAATGTCATGCAGAGAGATTCAGAGAGATGGGATCTGTACTTTGAGAGGTAGGATAGCCTTTGTTCCGTACACGAGAGAGAAAGGGGTAGCACCCGTGGAGGTTCAAATGCTAGTGCAGTAGGCCCACAAAGTGAAGGGAATGTGAATATGCCAATCCCTTACAGTGTCGCTGACCACCTTCATGATAATTTTAGTCAAGATTTTGTTGGAAGCCTCAACTTGCCCATTTGCTTGTGGGTAGTAAGGTGAAGAGAAACTGAGCTTGATGCCAAATGAGTCACAGATTTTTTGGATAGTCTTGTTTTTGAAGGACTTGCCATTATCGGTAATGATTTTATGAGGGACACCAAAGCAGTAGATGATATGGCTGCTAATGAAGTTGACAATCTTGTCGGCTTTTGTGGAGATGAGAGGAATGGCTTCCACCCACTCGGTGAAATACTCGGTGGCAGTGATGATGGATTGATGATGAAGAGACGAATGAGGGTTAACCTCACCGATGAGATCTATGCCCCATTGAGAAAAAGGCTAGAAATCCTAAGCGACTTGTAAGGCATGACTAGGAAGATGAAGCAAGTTAGAATGCTGCTGACACTTGATGCAATGCCGAACATAGTCGCTACAATCTTGATGAAGGGTGGACCAATAATAGCCCAGATGAAGGACGCACTTGGCAACCGAATTCCCACTAAAATGTCTGCCACAAATGCCATCGTGGACTTGCTTAATGGCTTGAGATGCTTCAGTGGAGGTGAGACAGCAAAGAAAGAGGCTGTCGAAGCCTCGTTTATAGAGAAGACCTCCTAGTATGGTATAATGAGCAGTACGCTTGATAAAAGTTTGTTGTGTATTGTTAGAGAGGTTGGGAGGAATGACAGATAAAGATAAGAAGTCCACAAGTTGCTTATACCAAACATCTTGTTGGCTAGAGTCTATGGTGTTGACATGATTAATGTTAGGAGAGATATAGGAAGGCAACGACACATGATGCACCATGACAAAAAGTTTGGATGCAGATGAGGAAGATGGGATATGCGAAGCGAGAGAAGCCATGGTGTCAGCAAACTTATTCGTGGATCGAGGAACAGTCTGCAAGAGGTAATGGTCAAAAGATGCAAGGAGAATGTCAGCACGGTTTTTGTACCTTTCCAAAATTTCATTTTTATAGAGGTATGAACCATTAACCTAATTGACGATAAGCTGCGAGTCATCGAGGATGTTGATGGACTTGATGCTGAGAGAGAGGGTAGTCTGAAGTCCCAAAATTAAGGCCTCGTATTCAGCCATATTGTTGGTATAATTAAAGTTGAGCTTGAAAGACAAAGGCATGGGCTCACCATCGAGTGGGATGAGAATGACACCCATACCCCCACCAAGTTGACATTTGGAGCCGTTGAAGAACATGGTCATTTGGTAGACAGTGTCATCGGTGGAAAGCACAGCGATAGACTCATCAAGAAACTCACACTGTGAAGGTTGATTATTGATCATCTTTTCTCATTTCTATCTTCCACCCATTATCACCTCTATCCACCCTCTACAGAATATATAGTTTGTAACTTTACCCATACCCCTTGCACATAAACCCCCAAACAATCCCTCTGACGCCTAAATCGGCTTCCCAAACCCTCAGACAAAAACATCTGACCTTTCTGCAAATCCTAAGACCCTGTCCAGACCCAACCAGACCCTATCCAAAATTGTTTCCCTGACTGATGCCGGTCATTACCCCTACCGACGTTGACACTTTAACCGACATTGGCTCCCTTCCCTGACTGATGTTGGCATAGAGATCGACACTGGCGACTATGCAGAGTAGTTTGCTGCATATCAGGTATGCGTTCTACTTTTTGTCTTTTATTTGCTTTCATTCTATCTTTCATTATTTCTACTTTAGTCAAATATTCTGCTTTTTATTAGTGGGTTGATATCCCTTAAGGAAGTTTTCGTACTTCAGGGATCAAGCGTTAGCTTGACAGCCCACCGTCTCTTCGTCTAACATTTTTTTTGTGTTGTCTCTTTTTCTTCGCAGGTGTCATTCCTCCACAGCCAAAGAGGAGTACCTTCCATTGTCTGATTTCAGTGCGCATGACTATATACGGGTATCTTCTAACCCTAGACCATCTCTTAGTTTCTCATTTCTATCTTTTGAATGTGAAAATGAAATTAGCGTGGAAACATTCTGGCACGCCCGGTGGGACCCTAGGGCCTTCCTTGGGTTCTTTCTTTCTTTCGTTCATATAGGTGCATTAGGTTCCTTCCTTTTTGCCTCTTTTGTCTCTTCTAAATGACATCATAAGCAGGAATAAAAAGAACTTTTCTTTTCTTTCTTGCACTTTTAGACTAGTCAAAACTCATATTCTTCGACTCTTTCTCCATTCGTCTTCATATGAACAAACATTTTGACTTGGGCTTAAAACACGTTGCACTTTCATTTATGTTTGCTTGCATTTCTTAAACCACACTTAGTAATTAATAAGCGCATATTGAATTAATCTAGTCCACTTGATGTTACACAACCAAACCACTTGCACAAAACAAACATCTTAACTTACCTGAGACAAGGCCCGACTGGGATTTTATCCCCCAGCAGATACCTTACCCATCCCGGCAATCCTACTTGGATTTCATCACCAAGGGGAAAGCCCACTCTGTTCTCTGGCAGAGTCTAATCTCTAGGGGAAGTATATTTTGGCTAAGTAGGCCCAGCTTATCACTAGACTTGTGAAGTAATGGGAGCTTGCTCCTGGGTACGAAACCTAACACAGACTTCTTGAGTACCATAACTAACCCAAAACTATCCATAAACTACTTCTTCTAGAACCCGACTCAAAAGCCAATCTTCCTCTACACATATTCTAAGGCATAAGCCACTATAATCCTAATAATTTACTCCTAGGGTTTTAGGATCTGCTTGTGTTCTTCATCTTTTCTATTCTTATTTTCTTGTTTGAGCTTGTGAGGATGTTCTTTCTTGCCTTGAATGGTTCTGACTCGTAGTCAAGCCAAGGCTCTAGTCGATCACGCGAGGCATCACCCGCTTCTGTCTACCCCATCCATAACCAGTCCTATATTGGAGTTCCACTTAGAGACTGAAAGAACTCCTACTAGACCATCCCTGACCCAGACACCTATTGTCCCAAAAGGGGACCAAGATTTTTCACAATTCTTAGACCTCAACCTCAAAGCCTTGTAGCACTATCAACAGCATCCGTAGTTCAACCTTTTGACACCCAAGCTATTGCCTTGACTAATGACCAGCCTTTGACCAACCATCCAAGTGTGGCCTCTCCCTCCATCTTTGGGCCCACTTCCACCGGTATTTCGGCCCCCTATCAACCTCAACCCACTCAACCACTTTCTACCCCCTTTCAGAATCTGGTCGTGTCTATTTCGCCTACCCTAGCCCCTATTAACACTAGGGTGGCTACCTATCCATTGGCCCATGTTACCACTAACCAACCCCCCATGGCAACATCGAGCCTAGCCGTGCCTTCTACCCAACCATCCTTAGTCTTCTCTTCTATCCCTATGACTAGTCATCCATACGTTATGCCCTTACTGGTACAACCGACTATGTCATATGCCTCTTTCAAGCACCTTACAATCTAGGGGGTGCTCCACCCGCCAATCCGTCAGTAGATATCATCAAAATGCTGATGGACAAGATGTCCAGCCTAGAGACCTCCATTTCCAGCTCACACAATACTCTCTCATATGAACAAATTTGCAATGAGCCCATCCATCCTTCTGTCCCAATCCAACCATATCCCAGCCAGTGGGAACTTCCTAAGTTTTCTTGTTTTCAAAGCAAGGAAGACCCACAACAGCACTTACAGGCATTTAAACATGCCTATTACCTTATCTCCCACGATGATTAATTACTTTTACGCACATTTCCTATGTCTCTCTCAGGTGCTGCACTTGACTGGTACAACTCCCTTACCAGCCATTCCCTCTTCATGTTCACTTAGCTAGCCCAGCTCTTCCTCGATCATTTCTCTATCAACATCACAAAGAAGGTCTCAATCGTAGACCTCTATTCTATCTGCCAATTTGAAGACAAATCCATTGTTGATTTCATTGCTCGATGGAAGGGCCTTATCAATCAACTCTCCTTTTCTTTACCCCAACCTGAGCTTATTGAACTTTTCTCCCAAGCCTGTGCCAGACATATTTCTTCCACCTTGAGGGTTCAGACCTTCCGCACTTTTGACGAAGCCTTCACAATGGCCCATAAACTTGAGTTATGTGCCATTGAGGAGAATAAAGTTAAGTTGCGGAGCAAGAATCCCAACTCCAAGACTAATGACCCCTCTTCTAAGCCTTCCTCATCTAATCCTAAATCTAAAGCTTCAGCAAATGTTGTGGTCATTAGATCTTCCTCCTCTTTGCCTTTAACTAATCAGCCTGAGCCATCCACATCTCAGAGTGCCACCCACTAATTTCAGTAGAGATACATACAGCAACAGTATACTCTACTCAGAGAATCATACGTGTATGTGCTGGAAAAACTCATCAAACAAGGGGTCCTCAATCTCCCCCAGATCTGACCACCTCCATAATTTGATCCCTCACGTGCCATCCCACCATGTTAAAGGACATGACATAGGCAACTGTAAAACCCTTAAAAACATCATCCAAGATATGCTGGAAAAGGGTGACCTCATCCTCGACAATCCCAATGCACCACCTAATCAGGGCATCGACATCTTCAAGTAACCATTCCCCAATCATCCACCAACTTAAAACAATATCCAAACCTTGACTGACAACATTCACAAACACAATATACAAATAGTCAATATGGTCTCACCCTTCATTTCCAACCAACCTCAAGAGGTGAGTCCATCCATTAGTCCATCACATGTGGATGAACCTCTTTCTCCTGTTAGTTCTCCATCAACCTCTCTCATCTTGGAGGATGCCTCGACCTTACCAACACTGCCAGTTTCACCATCCTCCTTCCTGCTACCCATGGAGGACCTAACCCTTCCTACTCCTCGACCGCAAGTGGAGGGCACAATCATCCCTGCTCTTTACCCACTTGAGGAGCCTCATTCTCTGGTTTCTTCTCCACCCAGGGAAGAACCTACCTCTCCTTCATCTCCAACCACAGACGAACCTATCATGACTCCATCATGCCTTGGGTCTGAGACTGCTAGACTAGTTTCATCTTCAACCCCACAACCATCCACATCTTCTCAAGAACCCAAACCTCATCCCACATCTTCTCATCCATTTTCCTGACTAGTGGAGAAACTCAAACTTCTCCCTTCTAGGAAAGTGGAGCATCAGGGATTGTGGGAGTGTCTCACAGCTCTTCAACATGCCCATGCCCTCTCGTCTCATGCAGTTAATCCTCCCATGGTGAAATCTCCCAAGACCTTTAACAAAATCTAGACTCCCATTTCTAAGCCTCAACCGACCCCATCAAAACCAAAACCTGCATCTACCCCATCTAAACCTATCAAGTCACTTGGCATTCACCCTGTCTCCAACCTCACTCATTCGCAAGTGAAGGTGGACCTAGACCAGACCTCGACCAATAGTAGTCTTCAACCCAAGTTATAGAAGACTGCTAAACCATAGAGGTGAATGCCTCCTCCTCTGTCATCATTGCCCTCCATTTTGGGCCCCCATCCTTCGACCCTGACCAGAGTCCTTCCCACTCTAACTTTTAATCAAAACTAGTTGCCTCTTTTGCTTCCTTTGCTTACCGCTAGCCTACCCTCTCCCAAAAGGGCAGTACCTCTCATAAAGAAAGTACCATCTCCACCTGTCACTATACCATCAATCCAAAAGGTCGTATGGAAGCCTCCTTCGACTCTGCCCAAGCAAAAGTCACCAGTATCGCACACATCGACGAGCACGAACCCTTTAGTGGGTTCATACTCTTTGATCTTGCATCGACTTTTGCAGACTTTCAGCATAACCCTTTCACCCATCAGGCCTTTCCAACCTCTCGGGTCTAAGCCCTCTTGGTTTGATGACATGAAGATTTGCTTATATCATCATACGCCTAGACACGATACAGAGACTTACTGTGCCCTCAAGACCGTCATTCGCCATTATCTGGAGAAAGAAACTCTTCTATTTGAGGACACTCTCGACTGACCCCTGACTCCTTCTCATAACCCTCTTACCTCTTCAGACCCATCAACATCTCATCAGCAGACCACGACCCCTTCATTTCCTTCACCCCCTATCTTTGAAATCAATGCCATTCACATAACCACCAGGTCACAAAAGGACAAGGTGAAGGAAAAAGCCACCATTCCTTAGACCTACCCTTTCATCCAGCCACCTCAACTACCCAAGCCTAAGATTTTTATCCTTAGCATGCCTCAACCCTCTTCTTCTTCCTCTTCAGGGGCAATTCATGACTCTATGTTGAAACAGCTTCACCAGATGCCTATGAAGATGTCCCTTTATGACCTCATCCAAACCTCACCCCAGCATTATCAAGCCCTCATCAGAGCCCTGCAGGCAGCGAAGGTTCAACCCGAGGACCCCCAGCCACTTGCTGCCCTTGTCCACTCTTTAGCCCCTGTTGCCTCCATCACATTCAGCGATTCTGAGATTCCTACATCCAACACAGAAGTTTAGGACACCACCCTCTTCATCACTACCTATGTTGATCAGACATGCATTAAACATGTTATTATTGATGGAAGCGTGAGCATCAACATTATCTCCACCCATGCCTTTGAACAGTTGGCTCTTCCCAAGAATTGCGTCTCCAAAATTGATGCAATCTTGCATTCCTTTAATGACACCACTGCCACGACCATTGGCACAGTCGTCCTTCACATTCGCATTCATCCATGCACAGTCTCAGAGCTCTTTTATATCATTGAAGGAGAGTTTCAATACAACATCTTGCTAGGCTGACCCTGGATCTGTGCCATGGCCTGTGTCCCCTCCACCCTACACTGCTATGTAAAATTTGAGCATGATGGGCAAGTCCATACCATTCCCACTGACCCTTCACCCTTCAAAACTTGTAACACCACCTACCATCCAAATGACATTTTCATTCCTATCAAGCCATCAACCCCAGCACCACCTCCATCCGTGGAAGCTTCAACCAGTTCATAATCGACGGTTGCCCTCACACCTCCCCTTCAAGTGATGACCACATATCCCATGGAAGACATCTTCCAAAGACTTTCATTTCTATATTTTGAATGTGAAAGTGAAATTAGCATAGAAACATTCTGGCATGCTTGGTGGGATAATGGATAACGAATAATGGTTCCTGTGTTCAGGTCTAGATAGGGTCTTAGGATTTGTAAAAAGGTCAGATGTTTTTGTCTGAGGGTTTGAGAAGCTGATTTAGGAGTCAGAGGGATTATTTGGGGGTTTGTTTGTAAGGGGTATGGGTAGAGTTACAGACTATATATTCTACAGAGGGTGGATAGAGATGATACGGGTGGAAGTAAGGTCGGGGCTATAGTCTAAATCTAAATTTGGGTAATGATAGCAATTAAAAACAATAACCAAAGATTAGAATAAAAATATAGAATAAATGCTTACCTGTTACGTGCTAAAGATAAAAGTTGGAGACATGATTGATGTTGTCACTGTGTCGCAAAAGTTCGATGTAGCAAACTTCCAGCAAGATGACTGAAGTAGAATACCTGTATCAGAGAGAGAATGTGAGAGATTGATTACAGATTGGTTGGATGAAAGAATTGGTTGATCCCTTGAATGAAGAGGTTTGCTAATTGATATGAAGGAAGGGTTGATAACCAATTGAGAAATGGATTGGCAACTGAATGGATAACGGATAACAGATAATGGTTCCTGCATTTGGGTCGAAAACGTAGTGTTAAAGATAATTGACATTAGCAAGAATGCCGACGTCAACCGATAAGTGACTGACGTCAGCAGATGTAGAATGGGGACAAAGGCTAACTTTAGCTCTCTGCTCATTTTTACATGCTGCCAGGGTTAAGCCTTGTGGGAAAATGGTCGACAGGGGTTAAATAGGCATGGAAAACTAAAATCAGGGTTAAGGGGAGGATGACAAGGGTTAGACACAATTATGGTGTCTATATTTTCCCCTTTTTGTCTTGTTGGTTGTTCTGGATGACCTGTAAGACAAAAATAGGAGTTGGTTGCCTCAGGTGTGGGATAAGGTCAATTATGTCTTGTTGGTTGTTCAAGTGAACTGCAAGACAAAAATAGGAGGGTTGGTTTCCCTGATTATGGATGAGGTATTCCCCCTCAAAGTAGGAGTCGAGAGAAGGGAACCTGGAATCAGGTGTTGATTTGATAAAGATTAGATGAAAAAGGGGTGAAGATAGAGTGAAAATGCTACAAAAGTCATGATTACGTGTACACCACTTCACAAGGATGGTCAGGTCAAATTGTCACAGGTCGAGGGTTGAGGAGTGTCAAAATTGAAGTAATCGAGCCCCAGCATTTAGTCATCTACTGATTGGGTTATTCAATCTAAGCTGAAGCTCCAATGGTCATCGTGTTCCAGGTATCCCAGGCTCAGGAAGTGTTCCCAAAAACATGAAAATGTCACAAGTAGTGGGGATCAACTGGCTTGCGATCCTATACTTGTGAAGGTCAAAAGTGTGCACACAATTTTGCTAACCAATCATGAGGTAGCATACATGCAAAAACAACCAAGGCAGAATCACTTTGGAAGTAGTCACGGTTAGAGGAGATGGTCATGATCTCCAAGGTCTGGTGGTCGATGGATGGAGGCAAAAGTGATCTCAAGTGTGCCCCAGGGGGCCAAAATGACTTGTACTGGAGGGATGACTAATTGAGGGCATGAAAAATGGTCAAGTCGAGGGGTCAAAGCTACACCAAGGGCTTCTTGGAGGTCAGGTTAGGCGTAGATGGTCAAATAGGTTGGTCAAAATAGAAAGAGGAGGGAAATTTTTAACATGAGATTGACTTGGGTGGATGCAGGTGATGTAGACTCTGATGCTACGAGATTGACTGTTGACATTACTGACACGGATGCATTGGGACATCATAGGGGAGGAGTGGGCGTAGATGAGCGTAGTAGGACTAGGTGGGCTGTGATGCTACTATCGGGTGGCGAGGGATGTGAGCCTGATGGTGGCTCTGATCAAGTGATGGGATCATTCCACCAACACCTTCCACTTGCTAACAGGAGAGATGACAATGACTATGGAGGATGTATACCATATTTTGTGGCTGTTGGTACATAGAGCAGACTTATATGTGTGCTCAAGAGAGGTGCACAATATTCATATGGTGACATTGCTTGGAGAGCATGCTGCTGAGGCAAGTTATCACTCAGCCAGTTTTGTGTATGAGCCCCTTTACGCTATGGATGAGGATGCACATCAACTGGCGATCCTGATGATGATAGGCATCATGGTTTACGCACTACTAGATGTAGAGGGAGGTAGGTTTCTAGTTGTTATGACTAGAGTTTTGATAGATATGATAAAGTGGTAGACAGTTTTCACCTGGGCACCAATCTTTTTAGCCCAGGTGTATAGAGATCTGTGGGGCATTAGCAGGTGGCAGCAGTATAGCTTGTGTGTCAGCCATCTCCTGCATTGCTGGGATTATGAGCACATCATGGTCACATGACCTCTCGGCCTCTAGTGGTGATACAGGCCAGCTTCAGGGTCAGATTCAGGTGATGGTGCGAGGTGATGGTGTAGACACAGGTGGATGGAGTGGTCAGGGATATTGACCACTACCGAGGGGTACTAGAGGCCCTAATCCCTGTAGATATCATTTGGAGACCATATCTAGTGTATCCAGCATTTAGAGATTAGGGAGAGCAGCTGGTCGGGACTCAGAGCATGTGATGGGTCAGAGGTAGGTGAGCTGGTGAGCTTGAGAGGATCCCAACAAAGAGAGTGTGGTGCTAGTATGCGCTGCTACAGGATGTACCTCTCGCATTCTTGTAGTATAGGTGGGATGATATAGAGGCACCACTCCCACTGCTAGAGGAGATAGAGGGGCCAAATTTTGAGGAGTTGTTAGTAGGACCTGTGACCTAACTCTCCAAAGTGGTCACTCGTTCATAATATACAAGAACTTTTCTACGCTAATTTCGTTTTCACATTCAAAAGATAAAAATGAGAAACTAAGAGATGGTCTAGGGTTAGAAGATACCTGGATATAGTTGTGCACACTAAAATTAGATGTTGGAAGGTACTCCTCTTTGGCTATGGAGGAATGACACCTATGAAGAAAAAGAGACTAAACACGAAAAAAATGTTAGATAAAGAGACGGTGGGCTGTCAAGCAAATGCTTGATCCCTGAAGTACGAAGACTTCCTTAAGGGATATCAACCCACTAATAAAAAGTAGAATATTTGAATGAAGTAGAAATAATGAAAGACAGAATGAAAGCAAATAAAAGACAAAAAGCAAAATGCGTACCTGATATGCAACAAACTACTCTGCACGGTCGCCGGTGTCAGTCTTTGTGTCGGCATCAGTCAGGGAAGGGAGTTGACATCGGTTAAAGTGTCGACATCGATAGGGGTAATGACCAGCGTCGATTGGGGCAATAATTTTGGACAGGGTCTGGTCGGGTCTGGACAGGGTCTTAGGATTTACAGAAAGGCCAGATGTTTTTGTCTGAGGGTTCAGGAAGCCAGTTTAGGAGTCAGAGGGATTGTTTGGGGGTTTATGTGCAAGGGGTATGGGCAGAGTTATAGACTGTATATTTTGCAGAGGGTGGATAGAGGTGATACGGGTGGAAGTAAGGTCAGGGCTATAGTCTGAATCTAAATCTAAATCTAAATCTGGGTAATGATAGCAATTAAAAACAATAACCAGAGATTAGAATAAAAACACAAAACAAATGCTTACCTGTTACACGCTGAAGATAAAACTCAGAGACATGATTGATGTTGTTGTGTCGTAGAAGTTCAATGTAGCAGACCTCCAATAAGATGACTGAAGTAGAATACCTGTACCAAAGAGAGAATGTGAGAGATTGATTACAGATTGGTTGGGTACAAGAATTGGTTGATCCCTTGAATGAAGAGGTTTGCTGATTGATATGAAGGAAGGTCTGATAACTGATCAAGAAATAGATTGGCAACTGAATGGATAATGGATAATAGATAATGGTTCCTGCATTTGGGTCGAGAATGCAGTGTTAAAGATAACCGACGTCAGTAGGACTACCGACATCAGCCGATAAGTGACCGACATCGGTAGATGCAGAATGGGGACAAAGGCTAACTTTAGCTCTCTGGTCATTTTTACATGCTGCCAGGGTCAAGGCTTGTGGGAAAATGGTTGACAGGGGTTAAATAGGCATGGAAAACTAAAATGGGGGTTAAGGGGAGGACGACAAGGGTTAGACACAATTATGGTGTCTACATTTGCCCCTTTTTGTCTTGTTGGTTGTTCTGGATGAACTACAAGACAAAAACAAGAGTTGGTTGCCCCAGGTGTGGGATAAGGTCGATTTTGTCTTGTTGGTTGTTTAAGTGAACTGCAAGACAAAAATAGGAGGGTTGGTTGCCCCGATTATGGATGAGGTATTCCCCCTCAAAGCAGGAGTCAAGAGAAGGGAACCTGGAATCGGGTGCTGATTTGACAAAGATTGGATGAAAAAGGGGTGAAGATAGAGTGAGAACACTGCAAAAGTCATGATTGCACATACACCACTTCACAAGGATGGTCAGGTCAAATTGTCGCAGGTCGAGGGTTGAAGAGTGTCAAAATTGAAATAACTGGGCCCCATCATTTAGTTGTCTATTGATTGGGTTATTCAATCTAAGCTAAAGTTTCTTATGGTCATCGTGTTCCAGGTATCCCAAGCTCAGGTAGTGCTCTTGAAAACATGAAAATGTCACAAGTAGTGGGGATCAACCGGCTTGTGATCCTATACTTGTGAAGGTCAAAAGTGTGCACACAATTTTGCTAACCAATCATGAGGTGGCATACATGCAAAAACAACCAAGACAAAATTGCTTTGGAAGTAGTCGCGGTTAGAGGAGATGGTCATAATCTCCAAGGTCTGGTGGTCGATGGATGGAGGCAAAAGTGATCTCAAGTGTGCCCTAGGGGGCCAAAATGACTTGTAATGGAAGGGTGACTGATTGAGGGCATGAAAAATGGTCAAGTTGAGGGGTCGAAGCTACACCAAGGGCTTCCCAGAGGTCAGGTCAGGCGTAGATGGTCAAATAGGTTGTTCAAAATAGAAAGAGGAGGGAAATTTTTAACATGAGATTGACTTGGGTGGATGCAGGTGAGGTAGACTTTGATGCTGCAAGATCAACTATTGACATTGCTAACGTGGATGCGTCGAGACATCACAGGGGAGGAGTGGGTGCAAATGAGTGTAGTAGGACTAGGCAGGCTGGGACGCTACTATCAGGTGGTGAGGAATGTGAGCCTGATGGTGGCTTTGATTGAGTGGTGGGATCATTCCACCAACACCTTCAACTTGCTGACAGGAGAGATGATAGTGACTGTGGAGGATGTATAATGGATTTTGTGGCTTTCGATACATAGAGCAGACTTATATGCATGCTCGAGAGAGGTGCACGATATTCAAATGGTGACATTGTTTGGAGAGCATGTTGCTGAGGTGAGTTATCACTCAACTAGTTTTACGTATGAGCCCCTTTATGCTGTAGATGAGGATACACATCAGCTGGCAATCCTAATGATGATAGGCATCACAGTTTACACGCTACCAGATGCAAAGGGAGGCAAGTTTCTGGTTGCTATGACTAAAGTTTTGACAAATATGATAGAGCGGCAGACAATGTTCACTTGGGCACCAGTCTTTTTAGCCCAGGTGTATAGAGAGTTGTTGGACATTAGCAGGCAACAATGGTACAACTTATGTGTCAGCCATCTCCTGCATTGCTGGGCTTATGAGCACATCATGGTCACATGACCTCTCGGCCTCCCAGTGGTGATACAAGCCAGCTTCAAGGTCAGATTCAAGTGATGGCACAAGGTGATGGCGTAGACATAGGTGGATGGAGTGGTCAGGGATATTGACCACTACCAAGGGGTACTAGAGGCCCTGATCCCTATAGATATCATCTGGAGACCATATCTAGTGTATCCAGTGCTCAGAGATCAGGGAGAGCAGCTGGTCGGGACTCAGAGCATGCAATGGGTCAGAGGTAGGTGAGCTAGTGAGCTTGAGAGGATCTCAGCAGAGAGAGTGTGGCGCCAGTATGGGCTGCTATAGGATGTACCTCCCGCGTTCCCACATTACAGGCGAGATGATATAGAGGTGTCACTCCCACTGCTAGAGGAGATAGAGGGGCCAGATTTTGAGGAGTTGTTGGTAGGACCTGGGATAGCTGACCCAGGATGTTCAGAGGCCTACTCGACATGGTGGGCAGGTTAGTATACAGGGGTACAGGCATGACCACAGATTGATCTACAGGCAGTGGTCAGGGAGTGGGATGTGGCCTGACAGGAGAGAGATGTTGTCATCTAGGAGAGGGATGCAGCATGAGGATGAGTGACCATTTTGGAGAGTTAGGTCATAGGTTTTTAGGGGGAGATGGCAGGGTTGATAGGTCGAGTGGCTGCTTTGACAGGGTAGATCACTATTTTGCAGAGTCAGTTGGCCATAGTCTAAGAACAGGCATCGACAGGACAAGGCTTGAGCGGATAGGGCTCAATGCAGTATCCACCTCAGTAGCTAGCTCAGCAGCCCACACAGCCAGTGTCAGTGCAGCCAGAGTTTTCACAGCCATAGGGTTCAGTGCAGGGCACGGTAGCAGGTCTGATGGGTCCACCGCAGACTGTATCTCTAGTTAGATATAGTGATGCGCTGGATGAGATCACGTATTATGAGAGGGCCATCAGGGGGTTCCCTTAGATACAATGATACTTCGAGATGAGGGCAGAGCAGAGTAGACAGAGATCTATGTCTCGAGTGATGGCTTATGGGTCTTGTAGATGACACAGATCAGAGGGGGGAGAGGATACAGCATCTTCTCGGCCACCGCCACCACCACCATAGCCACAGCCTTGAGGGCAGATTATGATTTTTATTTTTGATGTATATACTGGCCTGTGAGCCGTTGATGCGAGATGTATGAGAGAGAGACAGAGGCATAGATTGTGCGATTGTATAAAACATTGTTATATATATATATATATATATATATATATATATGATGTGATTTTGATCATGGATGTGTTATGAAAAATGTTATGGATGTGTTTATATGTTATTTTGATTTGATATATGTTTTGATATTATGTTTAGGATTATGATGCTGAGATTATGGTGTTTATATGATGATGGATGTATGATTAGGATTAATGATTAATGATATGGATGAAAATGATTAATGTTAATAATTATGAAAATATGTGATTGTTTGTGATGTGATTGGCAGGTGATGAAAGAAAATGATGGAAGAAATGTGATGAAGGAATGGCCGAGCTAACCCTAGAAGACCCCATGCCAATTAAGTTTTGCTTACATAGCCCCTGTCATTAGGGCCTCAGGCCAATGTATTTCTCCCTTCTAGGGAGGAAGGGTCAAAGGGATGGATTTGGTCTTGGTTGAGGGCAAGGTCATGGTCAAAAGGAGGAAAGAAGGTTTGTCCATCAGAGAGATGAACAAATGAAGATGGTCGAGCTAACCCTAGAAGATATCGTATCATCTGAGTGCTACCTACATAGCCCTTGTGTGAAGGTACTTAGACCAATGTAGTTTGAAACTAGGAGTCCGAGTGGTAGACAGCTGGTGAAAGTGGTTGATAGACTGGTCTTGGTCAAGGTCGAAATGATGAGGAAAAAAAAGATGTTACAGCCTTTTCCAAATGGTGTATTCTGTAACATTGGTGATGTGGTCTTTCATCTCTATAAATTTTCCATAGTCTTGATGGATGTATGCTAAAAATGAATTGAGGTATATTTATGCTTTAGCAAGTATTGGTTTATGCTTAACATAAATTGTGTCTGGTCGATAGTTTCCATGTGTATTAGTGTCCATAGAAACTAGTGTGAATAGGTTATGATGATGTGATAGTTCTGAAAATGTTGGGTTGGCTTGGTTGGATTTGACAAGTGATGAAGTTGAATGTGACCAAAGTGTAGAAAAAGTGAAAGGCATATTGCTCTTTCATTGACAAGGACCAGAAATGATAGCATAAATAGGGTTTATTAGAACAAGGAGCCCCATTCATGCATGACGTCGTTAACCATATGTTGTGTTAGAGTGGTAATTGAATCACTTTGACATTAAAGTGAGCTCAAAGTCCCTCAACCCAAATGCAGGAACCGTTATCCATTATCTGTTATCCATTCGGTTGCCAATCCGTTTCTTGATCGATTATCGGACCTTCCTTCGTATCAATCAACAAACCTCTTCATTCAAATGATCAACCAATTCTTGCACCCAACCAATCTGTAATCAATCTCTCACATTCTCTCTCCAATACAGGTATTTTACTTCAATCATCTTGCTAGAGGTCTACTACATCGAACTTCTGTGACACAGTGACAACATCAATCATGTCTCTGACTTTTATCTTCAGCACGTAACAGGTAAGCATTTGTTCTTTGTTTTTATTCAGATCTCTGGTTATTGTTTTTAATTGCTATCATTACCCAGATTTAGATTCAGACTATAGCCCCGACCTTACTTCCACCTGTATCACCTCTATCCACCCTCTACAAAATATACAGTCTTTAACTCTGCCCATACCCCTTGCACATAAACCCCCAAACAATCCCTCTGACTCCTAAACCAGCTTCCTGAACCCTCAGACAAAAACATCTGACCTTTTTGCAAATCCTAAGACCCTGTCCAGACCTGACCAGACCCTATCCAAAACTATTGCCCTGACTGACACCGATCATTACCCCTACCAACGTCGACACTTTAACCGACGTCGGCTCCCTTCCCTGACCAACGTCGGCACAGAGACTGACACCAGCAACTATGTAGAGTAGTTTGCTGCATATCAGGTATGCATTCTGCTTTTTGTCTTTTATTTCATTTCATTCTATGTTTCATTATTTCTACTTCAGTCAAATATTCTGCTTTTTATTAGTGGGGTGATATCCCTTAAGGAAGTCTTTGTACTTCAGGGATCAAGCGTTTGCTTGACAGCCCACCGTCTCTTCATCTAACATTTTTTTGTGTTTAGTCTCTTTTTCTTCGTAGGTGTCATTCCTCCACAGCCAAAGAGGAGTACCTTCCAACATCTAATTTCAGTGCGCATGACTATATCTGGGTATCTTCTAACCCTAGACCATCTCTTAGTTTCTCATTTCTATCTTTTGAATGTGAAAGCGAAATTAGCATAGAAACACATGTAGCAACATTAGGATTTCACCTTCTGAAACTCCCCTTGATTCTCAATCATGTACAATTTTTCCAACATATTATGACAACTATATCAAAATATTTTAGCCCAAATTTATGCCTTCAATCAAAATGTACATACCATATCTACATATCATGACTTACATCCTGAGGGTCATGTACCTCATACCAATTCTCCAATTATTGATACTTCTTGGGTGGTAGAACAAATTACACCTTCGAAACCTATAGATGCTCCTACATCTTCTCTACATCCTTTAGATCCTATAATTTCTTTAGATTCTTATCCCATCATCACATCTATCAATACTCCAATCTCTTCAAATCCACCCTCTTCCTCTACTTTCTTAATTACACTACATGCCAAGGCAATTGATGTCTATTAGATTCATTCTGAATATGATAGCCATGGAAATCAAATTCTATACCTTGAGATATATTTTTAATATTATGGTCCTCTTTCTACCTTGCCTAGTGATGTAGATATTATTGAGTTACTTCATGCTTGAGAACATCAACTTCCTTTGTATCATCATAACCTTGGAAATTTCAAGAATAAAACTCCATGATTTAACAACTTTGTCACTAGTATTGATCTTAAAACAAATCCAAATTCAGCCTTGCCTAATGCACCTTATCATATTCAAGATGGTGATGTCATGCTTATCAAAGAAACATCTTGTATCGACTATGGTACCCCATCTTCTCATTAACCAATCATAGTTTCTCAAGAACTCTCACCATCTGAGCATGACAACTTTAGATTATTCTTTGATAAATATCAAGAGGCATTCACTTGGTCCTACCAAGACATGCTTTGCATTGACCTTAATATTGTGGTTCATAACATCATCACTTATCCTAATTCTAAGCCATTGCATCAAAAACAATGAAAATTATCACTTGAAGTCTCTAATATATGTCAAAGAAATCATTAAACCACCAGATGCTAAATTCATTAAACCAGTGGATTATTCTGAATGGGTTTCTAACATTATTACCATTTAAAAGAAGGTCACTATGGTCATCTGCATTTGTATTTATTTCTAAAACCTTAGTATTTCTTGTCTTAAGGACAAATTCCCCTTACCTTCAATAGATGCCATCGTCGATTCCATGACCAATTATGAAATTTTGTCTCTTATGGATGGCTTCTCAGGATATAATTAGAATCACATCACTCTTGAGGACCAACATAAGACTACTTTCACCATGGAATGGGGCACCTATTGCTATGTCAAAATTTCCTTTATCCTTAAAAATTCTAGAGCTACCTACCAATGTGCTATGACTCACATATTTCATGATCTCATCCACAAAATTGTTTAAACTTATATGGATGATATAATTGCTAAATCCAAACATTATAAGAACCATCTTTCCAATCTTGATATCATCTTTGACTGCCTCCTTAAATACAAAGTTAGAATTAATACTTTCAAATGTGTTTTTAGAGTCACATTCAAAAAATTGTTAGGATTCTTAGTCTCTCTCCATGGTACGATGTTGACCTAGCCAAAATTAGTGATATTGTTAGCATTCCCATTCCTTGATCTATTAATAATATTCATACTTATTTAGGAAAACTTGGGGAAATTCGATGGCTTGTCCTTGAAATGGCTTATCACATTCATTCCATCAATTCCCTTCTTAAGAAAAGTACAACTTTAGAATGGATGGATCCCTATAAAGAATCCTTCAATAATATGAAAGAGTGATAAATTCATCCACCTACACTTTATCCACCTTCTAATTATAAAACACTAATTCTATATACTTCTTCTACACCTATTTTAGTTAGGGCAATGCTTATGTAACAAGATTATATAGGAAGTGAGTATGTTATTTACTATATTATCTAAGGCCTCATTAATCATGAGACATATTTTACCAAAGTTGAGCATGATTGCCTTGATATCTATTTTATGGCTGAAAAGCTACATCATTATATGATATACCAAACTACTTATGTCATCATTGACTTTGACCCCCTTCATTATTTCTTCTCCTAAGCCTTTCTTCCTGGAAATAGAATTGAAAAATGGATGGTTTTACTTATGGAATGTAATCTCTACATCATCAGACAAAAATATATTAAAGGGAATGCCATAGCTAACCAACTTCTTATAACTCCCATTCTGGCCACTTCTTCACTTTAATATGATCTTCTCAAAGACAATATCCTTTACATTGAATGTCTTAATCAATATATATCCTTTAAAGACTATTTTCATAGATTTACTTCTAATCTTAAAGATAATAATCTTGAAGAATCTTTCCCTCCCTCTGGTATAACTAAACCAAAGGTAGTTATCGAGGAGATCCCTAAAATTAATGTTGACTTGCATGAGGATACTTGGACCCTCCACTTTGATGGTGCTAAATGCCTTCAAGGAGAAAGGGTAGGTTGCACTCTCACTAGTCCTTTTGGTAAGATTATTCCTTGAGCCTTTCATTTAAATTTTTATGTCACCAACAATATGACTGAATATGAATCTCTTATCTTAGGCATGAGAGATACTCTTGATCTAGACATCTAGTATCTTCATGTTTTAGGAGATTGTCAGCTTATTTGTCATCAAGTTAATGGTGATTATGAATGTAAAAGTGAGAACCTCATTACCTATCATCAAATTTAAACCACTCCTACTAAGGAATTTATCTCTTTCAATATTGAGCCTATTCCTTGAGACAAATTCCATTATTGATTCTCTCACCTCTTTAGCTTCTCTCTTTCATCCTCATCAAGTTCTCTTCAATCCTTCCTTTATTATACAAATTAGAAAATATCCATCATCTACCAACCACCTGATTCACTTATCTATCATATTAAGGCTATGACTATTTGAAAAATTCCATGGTACCAAAATATCATTCAATACTTATACCATAAAACTTATCCTCTTGATCTAGATTCTTATGAAAAGACACGCATTCATAAACAAGATTTCAAGTATATATTTTGACATAACATCCTTTATTATCACAACATGTAAGGTACCTTGCTCCATTATGTTATTCAAGATGAGTTTCCTCTTCTTCTTGAATAAGCACATGGGGGAATTTATGGTGGTCACTATAGTAGGCATGGTACATCACACAAAAGCCTACATATGGGTTACTTTTGTCCTAATCTTGAAAAGTATACAATTGAATATGTTAAAAAGTGTACTCCTTTTTAGCTTCACAATGATCTGATCCATTTACCTCCTACTAAGCTTTAAACTATCAAATCTCCTTGATCATTTTCCATGTGGGGATTTTATCTTATTGGTAAACTTCCTCACTCCTAAGATGGGCATGTTTTTATCATCACTGCTACCGAATACCTTACCAAGTGAGTAAAATCCATGCCCCTTGTTAATGCTACCATTCCTACCATATCCAAGTTCATTCTTTGCCAGATTCTTTTACACTTTGTAATTCCCCATACCATCATTTCTAAAAATGGTGGTAATTTCAAAAACAAGCATGTTAAACAACTTTGTAATAAATTTAAGATCAATCAAAAGTTTTCCATGCCTTATCAACCCTAATACAATGGTCAAGCTAAGGCCACCAATAAAATTCTCAACAAAATTCTCAAACAAAAAATTCATGAAACCCACATGGATTGGCATATTCATCTTTACCTTGCACTTTGGGCCTATCATACTAGCATATGTATTACCATAGGGGTAACTCCATTTTCACTAGTCTATGGTTCTGAGTCAGTTCTTCCATGATAAGTTTAACTTCCCTCTCTTCATATATATCTTTATGGTATTATTCCTAATGATAATTATGATAATTTTTCCTTCATGCCATTTATCTTCTTGATGAATTTCATCCTTTTTCATTACAACATAACTGCTAATACAAGGCTCACATCACTAGACAACATAACAAACATGTTAAAGTCTGTACTTTTAGTGTTGGTGATCTTGTACTTAAACTAGAATAAAAACATGATAAATAAGGAAAATATGCCAAAAAATGGTGGGGACCATATTTATTTAAATACTTTCTTAGTCTAAGATCTTATCATCTTCAAACTAATGAAGGCCATGTTTTCAAAGAGCCCACCAATGCTCAATTTCTTAAAAAGTACTTTGCTTAAACAATTCCTTCTTATTATGTTTTCTATCTATATGTTTCTAACATCTTTTGTGGGTAAAATAAGCATGGGTCTCTCCCTTTATAGCAGTGCCCTCTTTTCACAAACCTTTAGTCCTCTATTTTGGTCTTTTAGTTTCTTGATGTACCATAGTCTTCCCTATCTTCTTGAAATTTCTTTTTTTTTTCTCACCCCTTGGGTCTTTTTTTTGTGAGTTGATTTTTAAGACCACGGATAGGACCTAACATCCCTCATTAAACCACCATATTTTTATCTATTTATCTTTCATTTTTGTTACTTGCTAATACAATTTTGGCATTCTTTGGGTTTTTCTTTGTGAGTTTCTTTATAATAAGGCTCTCTTACTTTGATTTTCTCTTGCTTATCAACACCCTCATGGGTTTATCTTTTATGAGTTGTTTTGTAATACCATGGATAAAACCCAACCCTCCTCATAAAATTAGCTTTCTTTTCATGTTTTTGATCCTTGTTCTTATCTTTTGATTTTTTTCTTTTGTTAGATGAAATTTTCAAACAATCTATCTTAGTATGTTTTCCTTCATTACCCTCTTTCTTATGATAAAGAATCACACTTTTATATCATTATATCCCTATTTATCCTTTGTCACATCTTTTGTGATTTGAAGTAATTCATATTTTTCCATGTGTCATTCCTCTTGATTCCCCCTTCCTTTCATCTCTACATTGGATAAAATAAGGTTAAAGTTAAGATAACACTTTTATAACACTTAGATTTAAAATAATCTTGGACCCCATGATCTTTGAAGTTTCTCTCTCTTAGAAACCTTGTCCCAAGTTTTCAAATGAAAGTCATCTTTAGAACCCATTTTTATTTTTCCAAATTTGTATGGAGGAGGAATATAGAAAAACCCATCAAGAAAGATAAAATCCAAATCATTTGAATTAAAAGGCAATGATATATAAAAGACAACATACAAATTTTGAAAGTTAAATCTCACCAAAATATGTGATTACAAGCACATCTATCTCTAATCAAAGCTTAAAATCCATAGTTGGGTTCACATAGAGCCAAAGTCCTTTGGGTTATGGTAGGCCATTAGATTGGAATAGGGGATTTGAAAAAACTCTATGGTGCTACCTACATCAAATCTTCATAGTAGACCTACAACTCTATAAGGGTTCCTAAAGAGTGGGGAACATGTCGTGAGGAGGTATGTCCATGTTAATTTTCATGCATATAGAATTCATGAGATGAAATATATATTCCATTTGTTTATCAAAGAATTATATTTCTAAGATAAGTTATTCATATTTCTTAAGGTCAAAAGTCCTCTTATTTTGACAAATGTAATTTAAGTGTCTTGACTTAGATAAACAGTTTCCTCTACCTTGGTTTTTCCTTCATTCTCCTTGCCACCCATTTCATTTTCCCTCCTTTATAGACAAATTTTGATTCTAAATCTATTTTTCCTCTTCTTTATTTCTTTCTTGTTCATCTCTTAAAAACATTCTAACACTACTTTATTTCATTTTTATCTATCCTTAGATCAAAACAACATGTTTGAGTAACTTTGGATTATTTTCTTTATATCATCATTTTACATTTACTAAAATTCCTTTAATTTCATTTTACCATTTATCATGATTTTGTGATCTTATTGTTATGAAAACTTGATTTTATACCATTTTTCCATTTTTGAGTGTGATTGGCTTGTTACTTCTCACTTGATAATGTTTTTTTCCCTTTTTATGCATCCTTTTTCCATTGATGATTAAGATGTGGATTTTTACTGCTCACTCATCAATGTTGTTTTACCATTTTGTTTTTGTCTTTTTACCATTTATTTTTTATTTTTTCCATCATGTTTGACATGTATCCTTGGATTGATTGGGTGAGTTTTCCATTTTTACTTTAGGATAGTTTGTTTGAGTTTTTTGGTCTTTAGTAGCCTTGGATTTTTGGTTACCTAATTTACTCTTGTTGTTTGACTTGGTCATTTGGTCTAACATAGAACCTATCACCCCAATTTTCCAAATTTCCCAAGTACATCCCATCCTCATAGCACCATCTATCTTTGATTTTATTGTATTTATTTGTTTTTGTTCTTTAGTTTTGTATTCTTAGGTTTATTGAAAGTAGTCTTTGCTCCCTACAAAATCAAACTAAAAACATAGCAGATAACCTTCCCATGATAAATGTAAATCAAGGTACACGTTGAATTTACTTTTTTAGATTAGTTTCCCTTTTAGTAATTTACTTTTAGTTATTTTTCCTTTAAAACACTGTAACTTTTTTTAGCATCAACATTATGTGTTACTATTTTCTTTCTCGAAGCACCATCCCTTATTACATCTTCATGACATGTGATGAGCTTCAATTGGGGGATACGTATACACTTAATATTTTTTAAATTTTATTGAATATTGATGATTTACATCTTATAAAAACCCATCAAGACTCAATCTCTTTGAGTGCACACCCTAAGGGGTACATCGAGAAAGGGGTAGGCAGGCCTTTGGTGATTTATAAGATTATTTTCCTTTTTTTCCACATTATTATGTATATAACTATTTCCTAAAACCTTTCCCTAAGCTATTTCTCCTCCCTTACATAGTATTTTAGTCTCTTTACTCTTTCCATCTTTTATTTCCTTACTTGGCACCCTTTTAACCTATTCATTATACTAGGTCAACCTGGTCGACCTAGTATAGTTTAGGGACCCTTTTCTCTCTTTTGGTTTGTTAGCCTCCTGACCGACCTAACACAGACCTAGTAAGTTATCCCAAAAACATGCTAGGTCAACCAATTTGACCTACCACAATTGGCATATATAAATTATTTTAGGGTAATTTTAGCCTATAAATACAAGTTCATTTTGCTCATTATTGATATATGTAATCAAGAGTTATTATTCACTTGTGCTTCTTCATAATATTCTCTTCCACCATTCTACTTAAGCAGACTAAGTTTAGGTTTCTCATTTTGGAGAATATAATATTGTGGATAGATCTTTAATGCTTTGGCCTAACAAAGTGATCTCTACCAACCACAACAACCTCTTACAAAGCCCTATTATCTAAGGGAGAGATTAAGTGCTGATGGGTTCACATTTAGGTAAGTATATTCTAACTTTGCTCTTCTCTCTTTTAGTAGATAGAAGTAGCATAAATATTGGCTTGAGTAATATTACTCTTTATATTATATGTATTAGGGTGTTACTCACACTTACTTTATTTGAGGTTCCCTATACACGTTTTGATTGTTTTGCTTTCCTAATCACCTACTTTGTGCCACAAACTTTGGTGTACACTAGATTAGATTTACTTTTCTTATTTTTAGATTAGTGAAATATTAAATCATAAGACTCTTTTAGGGTTGTTGTATGATTGTGTTATACTTTGGATTTAGAACCCTACCTCACATGGTGTGTTGTGATAAGTGATCCCCTAATTAGGTTTAGTGGATCCTCACATTGGTCATGCTCCACTTAACAATTGTATACCCCCAATCAGAAGTCTAGGTGTGATATATCCCATCCGATCTAGGATTGATTTATAGGCATGATGAATTTTTGATTGCATATAGAGTTTTTACAATGTCTCATAGGAATCAATAGGTGGAAAGAGTGGCCTTAAGAACCCAAAGAGAATCTAGTGTGGCCTTATAACCTACCAAAGCAACCACATGGAGCCTGATAGTGTGAACAGTGGTTAAGGCCAATTTTGATGGTCATCTCCAAGTCACTACACAATAATCTTGGGCATAAGTTTGCATTCAAGTTTATGGATGCTTGATCGAGTAAACTTAGATCTTAGCTAGTAGCTTGTACCAGATCCTTAAGTAATGATGATTGTATGGATTTCTTATTAGGATCAATAAAAATGATTTTTGGTGTGTGTTATGTTTTTGGGTGTTTATTTATAGTAGATTATGTTATGCCTATCTTTTAGAGAAAAAATTGGGCATGAAACTTCATGTTAACACATGATTTACATAATTATATATTTTTATATAACATGATGTTTTTAATTCTTTTAGTTTTAGATGAGTAATTCATAAGGTACAACCCTCACCTCAAATTGTGGGAATATTGGTGGGATTTTCATAGAGATCAATCCCCCATACATAGACAATTCATAATTTTAATACAAATTCTAAAGTTATAACATTTAGATTGGGTGACAATATAATATTGATTTAGGTTATTATACATATACATACATTCATACATACACACACACACACACACACACACACACACACACACACACACATACATACATACATACATACATATATATATATATATATATACACACACACATACATATATACACACACACACACATATATATACACACACATATATAAACACACACATATATGTATGTGTATGTATATATATATGTGTGTATGTGTGTATATATATATATATATATATATATGTGTGTGTGTGTGTGTGTGTGTATGTGTATACACACACACACATGTATATGTATATGGGGTGACATATGTAGACGTTTAATAGGTACATGAGTGACATGTTATTATATTTATCAGATTATGGTCATAGTAGAATATATATTTAAGTCATTTTGTATTAGATTTTGACAATTAGATCATATTATAGGGAATGGATGTTGTTCATGTTTTTAATGTTTATATTTATTTAAAAATGAAATGTAAAAAAGTAAATAATTCAAATACTGATTTAGATTATAAAATATCAATTTAAAATAAAATAAATTATAGAAACTTAAAATAATTTTACCATATGGATTAATCTAGTCAATTTACATAAATGCTTGATAATGAATACCCTTTACCTACAATTAGATAGATTAAAACTTGGCCTATAATTAATAGAATCAATCATAAATTGAATTTAAAATATTATAATTCTTTTTCTCAATGTATAGTAGCTTGTATAGAGAGTGATTTTTAGTTGATAAGTTATTCCTGAAGTGGCCTTCATGTGTTTATATTTTGAAATATTTTTAGTGACCAACTTTGCTAAAAACATGAGAGGGATGACATAAATCATCTTGAATTTTAAAATCAATTTTTAGATCATGGGAGATAAGGACATAGTAGTGGATAAGACTGTGTTGTGGCCCTATCTGACCTAAAGTGGTCTTGTCCCATAAGGATAGAGACTATTATAAATTGACTTATAGGAATCTGTAAGGAGAATAGGTATATCTAAATGATGTCTTCAATAATTTTAAGACCGAGTAGATTAATGAATATTTCATAGAGATTTCAAGTTAATTTAATGGTGAATAGGTGAATTAAGATAATGATGTCAAAATTAAACATTTTTTATTGTTTAATAATTAAAGGAGAGCCTACACACACATGCATTTTTATATTTTCAAGTTGTTATTGAAGGAAATAAAGGTAACATTTTGAATCTAAAATATGTATAAAATTTTTATTTGGTCTATTAATATTTACATACAAGCCTAATATGGGGTTCCACCTTTATATATAATAATAGTATAAGGCTCAACCTTTTCCACATTAAACCTATTATAGGTTAAAGGTTAGATAAATGAGAAGCATAATTTAGATTATGCATCACTTAACTACTCATCACTTCTCCATATTCATGAGGGTTAGGGAATTTATCTTCCCAATATATATTTTAAATAGTGTCCCTCATCTTGGGGCATAATCACCCATCTCCATGTGAATTTAGAGTAAGTACAACATACTTGCAGATGTATTCTTTCCTTAATCTCCAAATTGTAAGTGTTTCATTCATCTAACTTAATTTAGATTTCATATCATATATGGGCATTGATAATTTTGAGTTTCATGCCAAGTTTTCATGGATAAATTTGGAAACTTGAATCCTTCTCCCAAATAAAAAGTGTGGATCCACACTAAGATACATAATATATTTATATTTTTACTATAACATTTTGAATACTAGAATAAAATGGGTGCATTTGTAAACATAAAAATATGGTATTAGACACTTAAAAATATCAATCTTAACATATATTTACCATACATGACTTGTGTGTACATTCATGATTCCTTCCTATTCATTCACCTTCTATAGGATTATTCTTCTGGATTTGTTATCAGTCACCTACAAGAATTCCCTATTACATGCCTAGTCTACTTATTATCTTTATCAAACTATCTCTTGGTCATAATTTCATTATTTCTTACTTTTGGATTCCTTTCATCATATTCATACAAATATAATATTCCAAAACCATGTAATTGTACCATATTTATATGCACATACTTTAATACTCATTATCTTGAATTTAAATCTTTCCTGTAGGTCATTTTTTTTTTCATGTCAGTGGTGGAATGACTTACCTAAAGATACTACACATACATAATATTCCTAGGCCCATTACTATCTATCAATAATTTATTTATTACCTGCTAAGAAGATTTATATTAGTTACACATTAAGAGGAACAAAACTCAATATTAAATGTTAGAAAACCCTCAAAGTATTAGGCCTTATCCCAGTTTGCATCACCCAATCCAAGTCAAGTTTTTATACTGTATAGTTTAAAATCCAAGTTACAAGTTTCATACATAATAAATGAGCACTATTTCACTCATACTCCTAGCTAATAGAAAAACTTATAATTTGATCCCTATTTATAGTATTGTAAATATAGGCAACACTAAACCATTGAATAAATGATGGTTGGGGTCATCCAACCTATATTTTTCATTCCATTTTAAATTTAAACCTAGTTTTAAAAGTGGATATATGTTTTCAAATTTAAGGAGATATAATTTTTGACCTACATATAAAAAAGAGCTTTTGATTTTACATAGAATAATGGTTTATAAGTATGCACAACAATATGTGTTGAAACCATATGGCTCATCTTTAAAATTATTTAATTATAAATAAATTTATTATAGTTTCCCATAGGCATCCATAATTTATTGGATCTATTTATGTAGGTCCATACAGTCAATTTCAAGATCTAAGCAAATCTTGAGCCAATTTTAGTCCTTCATGCCACTTGTACATAGTGTCAAACCCAAACAAAATAGTAACAAACTAAGTAATTTATTCTTTTTTTTTCATTTTTTAAAGTGTAATTTAATATTTTTTTGTACATTAAAACTTATCTATAAAATTTGAATACTCATAGTTTTACACTTGTTTAGGTACACTAATAAAAATTAAGGTAAAATAGTTATATTCTATTGTACAAAGATATTTTAATCTATCTATATGTTTCTCATTCACATATTACCCTCTCTTATATGAAAGTATCATTTTTTTTAATTGTATCTTCCTCCTTTATAATATTTTTAATTTGGTTAACCCAATAATTTTATGTTCATCTATATTTTCCCCTATTTTCACCTCCTCTGGGGCACACTAATTTTGGTTCCAACATATCATTATTTTCTAAGGTGAAACTGGAGGAGTATCTAAGCTTATTGGTATTTATGTTCTCTTTAATAGATAGGTGTACAATTTTTATGATATTCATATTAATAACCCATTGTTGGTCTTCCAAATTTGTATGGAGGAGGAAAAATATAAAAAATCAAAAGATAAGATATCAAAATAAAAATATAATGAAAAATAAGAAGGCAATTTCAAAAGTAAAAATACATCTCAAAATTCATATCAAACCAAAATATTTGATCATATTAATTTAGAATGTAACCCTATCTTATATGAATCTCAAAATCAATATTTGGCCTCATAATAAATTTGATGTCCATTGGGGTGTAGTAGGTTAGTAGATTGGGGTAGGAGGTCTCACATTATTGTGGCCTAATTTCTCATGCAAGTGCCCAATACTCGTAGTATGCTGATAGTCCTATAATAGGTTATAAGGAATGAGGAACACAATATGGGAAGGTAGAACCATATTATTTTTATGCATTCTCCTTCATGGGATAATATTTATACTTCATTGATTATAGTCAGTTTCAAAATGAAAAATGTCTCTAGAAATAAATATTGCACCAAAATATGTGATCCTATTAATTTTGCATGTACCCTTCTCTTAGTTTAAGCTCAAAATACATACTTGACTTCATGATATAGTTTAGGTCCATTAGTGTGTAGTAGACCAATAGACTTGGGTAGGAGGTATCATATTAAAATGATATAGTTTCTCATTCAAGTGTCTAATCTTTGTAGTCGACTAGCATCTCTATAAGAGGTTATAAGGAATAGGGAACACATTATGGGAAGATAGGACTCTATTATTTTTATGCATTTTACTTCATGGGATAATATTTATAATTTATTACTTATTCTATTTTTTATGTTTGTTGGATTAGGTCCTCTAGACCATTTATGTTGAAAACCCTTAGTCTTTTAAAACTAATTACAGTATTTTTTTTCTATAGACACATAAATTGTGTTCATTGTACTTAACAATACTATTTATTGACATGTCATAAACCACATGACTTATGCACAAATACATTAATCTTAATATTCATTCCTATAATTAATTTATTTATATGCAAGCTAAACCCTTTGTTTTCCATCACTTTTAGACATAACTCTTAATTTTAAATGCTAAATCTAATTAAATTCACATTCAAACTATCTCCAAGAAAGGACCATTTCCCATAATCCTTCTAGACATGTTTTCATTAGATAGACATGAGCACTCTATGCTCATGTCCACTTAGGTCAATCACATATCAAACCAAATAATAGATATTTTATAAAATTCAAATCATTTTTTAGGTCTTCCCACATTTTGAACATGGTTACCTAAAGGAAATTATCATAAGGTTCACCTATATATACACATCATGAGTCACTCATTATCCCCACTTGGATCTCACTTCTCTCAAGACACATCAAGAGTCACTCATTATCCCCACATGGAATTCACTTATCTCAAGTTTTCACATTTATAAACTTTAAATTTTTCATCTCTCCAAACTCAATATAACTCACAAGGAACAACCATAAGGCCAGTCAAGAGCATTACCAAGTAATTCAAAATCTATCTTTATCAAGTATCCAAGCCATTTTCTAGTTGCATATACATAGTCAAGGAACATAATTGCACATTCATTATAGTTTTGAGAAATACATGGAATTTATTTCATTTTTTGGAGTATTAGATATGTAGGTAATGATCAATTACAAATGGGGTGATTGAAGTCAACTCAATCATTACACTCTCCTATTTTTTATATTCTTTCAATCTATCAAAGTACTATTAGGGTTTTAAAGACAAGAGAAGAAACATAGTTATTTCTATGAGGTATATTATAAATTGATATATCTCATATTAATTTACAAACATATCCATAGAAGGTGTAGCTATATTTTTATATCATAGTAAATAAGAACAAATTTATAGTTAATGAACTTTAATACACTACATTATTGTCCACTTGCAATGGTCACATCTAGGAATATTATATACCTCTATATTTGATCTATCAGTAATGTAACTTTACTTTTTATTATTAATAATTTATTACAGTCAATTGGGACAAGTCTATGGTCATTGAAATTGAATGCATTAAATTTTCATACACTTATAATGAACTTATCCAAAGCTTATTTCTGATTCTCTTGATTATTTTGAGCATGTTGTAGATGATATTTTATGTATTATATACCACCTTAGTCATATACTTGGAAAACTACTACCTTGGATGTTCCTCTTAGTTTTGTTCCTTTCCCACTTTTAGAAGTCTTACATCTACTTTATATTATCCCCTTTATCCTATCTCTTGGTCTAATCAATATTATGTTGATGACCTATGTATAGACATAATATTTTCAAACTTTATCAATTATTGATGATTTTTATTTTGCAAGAACCCATCGAGTCTCAATATCTTTGATTAAATGCTATAAAGGGTGCACCAAGAAAGGGGTGGGATTACCACTGGTGATTCATAAGATTGGCATCCCCTATATCACCACTTGATATCTACACAACCTTATCCTATACACTTACCTAAGACTTGTCTTCTCTCTTACACACTCCTCCAAGAAATTCACCTCCTTAATTATCCCCTAACTAAGCCTAAACTAATTTTTAACATTTACCATACACTGTCAGTATAGATTGACCATGTATTATTATTGATAGTTTCAGATTACATTGAACTAGACTAGGACATAACTTATTTTTGTCAAATAGTGATACATATTTGAATTGAGCCAATTGTATTGGATAAAATTTTATAAAGGTTTAGTTTAGATTCAACTATATACACAAATTCATTTTGTCATTTATTAGAGAACATAAAATAAAAATATTATATTAATCATTTGATTAACCACCATTATACTTGAACAACATTGCTTAGGGTTTCAATAATTTATTTGGAGATATAAATCTTATCTTGTGGGGAAGTCTTTTGGATGCATAGAGAAGTTGTCTAGTTTAGAGTTGACTTATCCTACTTGTCCTTACATACAACAAAAACCTATTGTGAAAAACATTTTCCAATGGAGAGATTGAGACTTGGTAGATTAATCTTCAAAGGTAATTATTCTTAACTTTGTTCCTCTGTTAAAGTAGATAGATTAGTTTTTGTACTTCTCTCCTATGTATTAATATTTATGATACATTGAATTGAGTATAGATCTTATATGAATGTTTAATTTTTATGTTTATTACCTCTAATTTATTCTAAAATATTTGGTGAGCACTAGATTATATTTTAATTTTAATTTCATTTACTTAGTGAATATGAAAACATAGGACTTGGCTAGGGTTATTGCATAATGATGCTTGACTAGAATCTTTGTAACCCTACATAGTGATGTTATTGTGGGAAGAGATCCCTTAGATAGGTATAGTTAATCCATCGTGGTCATGATCCTAAATATACAATGTATCAACAAATGGAAGTGTAAGTAGGATTTATCTTATTCAATTTAGGATTAATTAATAGGTTAGCTACATTTTCCTTTGTATACATTTTGGTGAACCTAACATGAACCAAACCCTTGTAGAATTATTTTATGCATTCACTTTATAATCATATTATATATTTTTATTTTTTTTAAAATTTAATGAAGTTGTAGGTATAATTCTAATAGTTTGTGTGCAAGTTTAATGCATAGTCACCCTAAATTGACTATTTTCTATATGTGAAGGTCTTCTCCAAATATAATTGATTAGATCGATTAGATAAACACATTCTTCTTTTTTAGTTATATGATTACATACATAGTAAATATAGTTGACTCTATTCATAATTATTCCTCAAAATATAGGTTTATAGACATAGTTAAGCTACCCAACTCTATTTATAGATTTTTTTTAACACACAAGTTCTATAAAATCTACTGAGTTAGTCAACTTTGTTTGTAGAATACTTAATTCATATATTGAGAAATACAACATTAAATTTTGAAAACTAAGCATATTCAAAACCAACAAGGTTAATTCTTACTTTCTCTATCATTTTAGTTTTTCATTTCTAATACTATTTTTCTTAATTTTTTAGTTTATAAAAGTATAAACCTATAATAAATTGGGTTGACTAGCTCGACATAGTTCTATAGATTATCTTCTATCTGTAAGACAATCAAATTATCAACTATGTTCTTTTATATCTTGCTTCTACATAACATTAATGAACCTTTTGACTCTATTATACATTTTTTTCATATAATGTCACATGAACCAACTCTACACTCTTCACAATCAATAAAATTAAGCTATTTTTTCTAGTAATTATTTCACCTTTAATTTCAATTATTTACATGCTTATATTAACAAAAATAGATTAATTATGTGTATTTTTAATTTTCCAATTTATTCATAGTATTTTTATCTTTTGCACACACTTCAAAATCACTTTACATAAAAAAAATTAAATATTTTTCTTCCTAAGGCTTACCTACTTGGATTTCATCACCAAAGGAGAAACTAAATTTGTTTTCTGACCAAGTATAAACATGTCATTGATAGTACATTTTTGTTAAGCATGGAATATACTGAGAGGGGGGGGGTGAATCAGTATATTGCATATCTTATAAATCTTTCCTTTAACCAAAATCCACTTAATCAAACATTAAAGATATGCAATAAAACTTAAACAATAAACATCACACAAGACAGAGAGAGACACCAGATATAACATGGAAACCCAATGTGGGAAAAACCATGGAGAATCAATCTCAAATATATTCATGAAAACAACCCCACCAGAGCACCATACCCCTTTGCCAAGTACAAACCTTAGCTATAATTCATGATCACCACCCCATAAGAGCTTCAAACCCCTTTGTTGAGCACCAACCCAGCTATCATTCATGAGCACCAACCCATAGGAGCACCAACCCCTTTCCCAAGCACCAACTCAGCAAAAATTCATGAGCAACAACCCACAGGAGCACCAACCCCTTTATGTATACCACACACCTATCTCTCAATGTTGCTATCTGAACAAATGATAGATCAATACAACATCACCTTCCTCTCTCTCACTTTTGCTCTTCTAAGCTAGATATAACAAATACAAGTCATCTCTCATAATTACTCTTCTAAGCTAGATATTATAATATCAAATCAACCTATCACTTCCACACTACAAATGGCTACTCAAGCCTTTATTTATAGCTTTCCAAATGACCTTTGGCCTTCCCCCTTTGTGACCTTTCATTCTTCATGGAAAATGGCGCCAATCTTGGATGACCCTTCATATCCAAGCATTTGAAAAGTCATGTGTTGACCCTTCATGACCAAAAACGTCTTTCCCACTTTTGTCCTTACCTTTGGTGACTTTTCGTATTCCTTTAAGTGTCCCTTCATGATAAATTCTCCCTTTACTCTTTTATCTTCACTTGGTAACTCTTGATATTCCCCAAGATGACTCTTCATGTGAAAATGCGTCCCATCCTTCTTTTGTCTTTATCCTGTGACTCTCTGACTTCTCCATGGGCCCTTATTTTGTCTCATATGCAACCAAAAATATATTCATTAATATTAAATAAATATTAACTCATATTAGCCAAGATAAATAACATTAAATGTAATGGGGCCTTTATCACCAACAATACTAAACCTTTGACATCAATGACAATATTTCCAACAATCTCCCCCTTTGTCATTGATAGCAACATCAATCTTGAAACTGCCACATCCTATCACCTGCATATCCTGTCATCTGAAAACATACAGTAACTCCCCCTTACTATAACAACCTATACATGTTCCCTATACCTATTATTCTCCCCCTTTGACATCAATGGCAAAGGGCCTACGTAGAGCTAACACTTAGCTCCCCCTCACTTGATGCTGAACATCAATGGCAAGAAGTAATAGAAATTACTCCCAACTCCTCTCACCAATCTTTGAGAAGATATCTGATTAAAACATTACCTGTCCTTCGAGAATCTTGCAATCAACTTATTTGAATATTTCCTTCTAATCTCAAAACCTTACACATGAAACTTTAAGGTGTATCCTTGATCATATATTTGCCTTACACTCAATAGATTATGCTTATGAAACATTCTTAGTTTTGGTTCTACCATTATCCAAAAATAAAGTACCTTTTCTGGCTATCTTGGTAGTGGTTTTATCTCTGAATCTCATTATACAACCATTGATCTTATTTACTCTTATCTCCTATCATATGTTTCAAACATCTGCTAACAATGAACCATGGCTGATCTTTACCTCTCACATATAGAGCTATCTGCACCATCATAGAATCTTCAGGTTGTTTCTTCTACCATGAACATGTCTGAATCTTCTTCCTGATGAATGGAACTTTGAAACTCTGATCCTTCTTCATTGAATCTACATGAGTATCCTTTTCCTTCTTTCTAAAATTGTTATCTCTTTTTCAACATTCTAATTTCTTATGACCATAATCATTTGAAACACTTTAAAACACTGCATATGCAATAATCATTCTAATAACCTCAAACCATAATACTGATGAAAAATTTTCTTCAAAAATATATTCCCTTAAAAGATATACAAATTAATCTATCAACTCACCTTCTTGTCATGCAAAATATCCAAGACCTAGTAGCACCCACCATGCTTCAAGTTTCTTAAAAGTGTCTCCTTGAAGCCTAGAAGAGACACCCCCACATAGAAGGGTTCTAGAAATAAATCTCAGGAGATTCCCACATCTCCTCTATTTTTTCCTTGATATTCTTGTGTTTTTATTTTAGAATCCATTTAAGCATATCTATCCTTTTTGTCTTACTAACCTTATCATTTATGATATTCTTCTTTTTCTCAACTTTTGCAACTTTCATATTTTGACAAAGCTCATGCTCAAATGTAACAAGAGATTATGCACAATCCTTCTTATATGATTCTTTATCTACTATAGCAAGTAATTCATTTTCATTCTTGAACTCAACTTGATCAACATTTACTATTTTAGGTCTCCAAACCTTAATTTGACTCTTCTCATATCTTGTAGGGGCTCTGTAACCTTTGACATACTTTGAATATCTCTTTGCTTTATTTTGGCATAATCTAGCAATATGTCCAACCTCATGATAACAAAAGCAAAAAATATTTCTCATACCTTTTTCTTCAATGTGACTGAGATCTCCCTTTGACTGATTGCTTTGCCTCATATAATATCTTTCCCTATGACCAACATGATGACAAACAAAACAATGGCCATGAAAAGAATTTGAAAATTTGAAAGCATTGGGCTGCCTAATTGGCTTCTTTGATTTGCCTGCAAAACCTACATCCTTCTTTTCTTGGACTGATATTTCATGATCTTTCTCAACCTTTATTATAAAATTCTCATGATTATCCTTTAAAGAATCTAACTCAACCTTCAATTGTTTGCACTCTTCTTCTTTTGATGTTAAAATTGAAGTTGCAACCTCTAACTGATTTTTAAGATCTTGAATAAATATCTTATTTTCTTTTACTTTTATAGCCAACTTAGAATCTAAGATACACACCTTTTCCTTAAGAACCTCAACCATAGATTTCAACTCTTGATTCTCCTTCTTTAGTTGCTTAGCCATCGGTGCTTTTCCTTTGATCTACCTTCAAGCTGTCAAACCCTTTCTAAAGGAACCTGCTCTGATACCAATTGTCAAGCATGGAATACTGACAGGGAGGGTGAATTAGTATATTATATATCTTATAAATCTTTCTTTTAACCAAAATCCACTTAATCAAACATTAAAGATATGCAATAAAACTTAAACAATAAACATCACATAAGACAGAGAGAGACACTAGATATAATGTGGAAACCCAATGTGGGAAAAACCATGGAGAATAAATCTCAAATATATTCATGAGAATAACCCCACCAGAGCACCATACCCCTTTTTCAAGTATAAACCTCAGCTATAATTCATGAGCACCATCCCACAGGAGCTCCAAACCCCTTTGCTGAGCACCAACCTAGCTGCCATTCGTGAGCACCAACCCATAAGAGCACCAACCCCTTTTTGTATACCACACACCTATCTCTCAATGTTGCTATCTCAACAAATGATAGATCAATACAACATCACCTTCCTCTCTCTCACTTTTGCTCTTCTAAGCTAGATATAACAAATACAAATCATCTCTCATAATTGCTCTTCTAAGCTAGATATTACAATATCAAATCAACCTATCACTTCCACATTACAAATGGCTACTCAAGCCTTTATTTATAGCTTTCCAAATGACCTTTGGCCTTCCCCCTTTGTGACCTTTCATTCCTCATGGAAAATGGCACCAATCTTGGATGATCCTTCATATCCAAGCATTTGAAAAGTCATGTGGTGACCCTTCATGACCAAAAACGTCTTTCCCACTTTTGTCCTTATCTTTGGTGACTTTTTATATTCCTTTAAGTGTCTCTTCACGATAAATTCACCCTTTACTCTTTTGTCTTCACTTGGTGACTCTTGGTATTCCCCAAGATGACTCTTCATGGGAAAATGCATCCCATCCTTCTTTTGTCTTTATCCCGTGACTCTTCGACTTCTCCATGGGCCCTTATTTTGTCTCATATGCAACCAAAAATATATTTTTTAATATTAAATAAATATTAACTCATATTAGCCAGGATAAATAACATTAAATGAAATGGGGACTTTATCAGCAATAATACTAAACCTTTGACATCAATGATAATATTTCCAACAATATTAACAAAGCACCCAAAACCTTTACCACTATAGGACTGTGAAGTGATGGGGTAGGCCCCAATTCCAAGCTAGTACCATCACCAATACATATCCATTTTAGCCTAAACTACCTAAAACTATCCATTGATTAATTTGTAGTTCCTTCTTACAACCAAATCCCCATCACATTGATTTCAAATGATATTATAAATTAATAACATTTATGAATGATTAATTGATTAGCATTTACATTCAAGTTGTTGCTTGTTATTTGATCATTATATTTTGTATTACAAAACTTGCATTAGCCAATGTTAGTGAAAGGTTTGTGTTGTGTATTCCAATTAGATCAATCACATTTATCCAATTACTTGTGTGACTTATTTTATTTTCTTAGATATTATATTGAAAAAAAATATCTATTTTTAGAGCATGGTCAACAAAGTCTCTTACAGACTGTTCATTTGGTTTTCTTTTAGTACATAGTCACCCTGTTTGATTGTGTATCTTATCATCATGTTTTATTTCCTATCTAGAAGCACACAATTGACTTATATGACTATGTCCTCTTATTTATTATTTTTTTCCTATCTAGCAGTACATAGTCGACATGTATGAATGTGTCCTCTTATTCTGTATTTTGTTTCCTATTTTACAAAACACTGTTGATCTATCTAATTATGTATCCTATCAACTAATTTTTCTTTTTGTCAACTTCTTAGCCTCTTTATTTCATCATAAACTTCCTATTTAAGGATAATAAAAAGTTAAATTTGACAAACATGATGAGTCTTACCAATCCTAATAGGTTTTCCAAGACACATATAGTGGCTCCTACTTTGGATAAAAGCATTGTTCATGTTACCACTCACACTACCAATTATGGGAATTTTTCCCTTTTTTCCTTAGTTTTTAATCCTTTTTTATCCTTATAATATGAGTGTTATTTTTAATTCATAATTTAAATACTCTTCTTTATCAAAAAATTTCCTCAACATAGAGAAAAGTACCCTTCAACCATTTATAATCTTATGGTAAGTCTTAAAGTAGAATAAGCTCATTCATCCTCCCCTACCTTATCTCATGTATTTGATGTAAACACTTTATTTTATTATCAACATTTTTATTATAATATGTCTCCTTCACTCACCATGACATCTTATTTTATGACTTCTTCAACCTTCATGCCAAGTATCTACACTAACATGGTAGGTTTAACTTCTAGTGGGAATTTTCCAAAAACCCTTCTCCTTAATCATGCCACTAGTGCATGTTTTCCTACCATTGTTAATCATTTTACTAATGCTTATTTTTCTTCAAATTATAATCATAACACTAGTGCATCCTTTTATACTAATGTTAATCATGATACTAGCTCTTTTTTTTATCAATGCTTCTCATGCCACTAGCATAGCACATGATATTGCTCACAGTGCAACTCAAGCCACTAATATTAATATCAATGCATCACATACTACAGACACTAGTCAAAATACTACCCAAACTCACCAAATTTTACTAAAATCTCTCAATCAAATGCATAATTTTCAAACCAATAACATAAATCAAATGATGCAGATGCAAAACCATTTCACTAACCTTTAAAACCACCCCCAACAAGTTTCATGGGAAGTGCAAAATTTGAATCCCCCCACCCCCATTAAGGATTCCCACGATAACCTCATTCCCTAACCAACCTTCATTAATAAAACAATCAAACACCTATAAAATGAGCCTCTTATACCTTAAATTGGTAAGATAGACATAGAAGGTATAACACCTACCATCACCTATAATGTGTCCATTGATCCCACATTGCACTTAAATACATTTGGTAACCTTTATAAAGATGGTTCAAAATTAATACCTTTTGTAATACCAATCTATTATCTAAAACACTCTTGGAGATGATTTAGATTGGTAAAGTTAGCTAAAACCCCATTCTATCATTAGCCTTAAAGACCTGGTTAACTCACTAGTATAAGATTTTCAAACTAGTGATCTTTTTGAGAATAACTTAACTCACTTTATAAATTATAAATAACTTGAAACTAAAATGGCACAAGCCTTCATCAAATGATGGAATAACTTGTCTAATAAATGTGAGTATAATATGGTAGATGAAAACCTCTTCCACCTGTTTACTAATAATCTCTACCCCAAGTTACAATATTGGATTAGGACTCTCTCTCTCTCTCTCTCTAAGAACTTTAGAAGAATCCCTTGACCAAGGTAAGTGACAAGAATTTCTAATGTGCCAATTTGAACCATATCAACCTATTGTGAGCACTTTCATGATCATTGGAAACAAAATCCATCATGCTACCAATGATAGCATTATTGATAATTATGAAACTATTCATAACATTAAAGTAATCACTCCCAATAATACTATGTAGTATGTTTCCCTCTAAACAACACTCTTATTCATAGATATTCTCAAACAAACAACACTACTATCCAAAAACCATTATCCTTAGTTGAGATTCAAAATCATATTCCAAGGCCTATACCATGATATCTTAACCCCACTCATCCAATGAAATCATGGTATGATCCAAACAAATTTTGTTGTTTTCATGTAAGTTGGGGCCATTTTCACAAGACTTGTAGTTAATTGCACAATTTAGCTATGGATTTTCTTCTTGGCACAACTTTTATCATGAATCATTCATTCACAAAAGTTAAAAATAATATGACATATCTTAAATCTCAATAAATTCAAAATAAAAAAGAAATATTTTCATCAATCTAATGCTCATCTTTCTATATACAAATATCCTCTTCTCAGCCATCAAGATAGAAATGATAAGCCTACTCATAAAAATAATGTTAAAAGTCTTATAAACCTCACTACTAATGAATAAAATGTGTAAATATGAATAACATGCAAATAATAGTTTACTTTATTGACTCCAATCCAATACCCATGCATCAAACCTCTCAAATGTTCTACACCATTCAAGACACTCTAACATCTCATCTAATGGAGTTGGGGAAATAACACCTTATAACCTTCCAAGAGCCACTTTCAAAATCTCAACTTGATCATACCTCTCACACTATATGTACTTTTCCTCCAACATCGACACATGTTGAGAATGTTTCCCAACCTTTCAATAGTATTTCTTTAACCCAACCATAATAAATACCTCAATCAATCATCGTACCCCCTAAACTAAGTCAACCTATTTGTCCTTAACCCAAAATAATTATACCTTAACAACACAAGTTTAATTTCACTTCCAACCCTCCATAGGATATATTTTAATAATATACACCTATATCTAGTAATCCCCCCATGGGTTATGATGAATGGGACCCCTTTGTGAACATTTCTCGTCTCCCATCTCCAATACCTTTCCTTGAATTAATTTGAACATCCCCTCATAATCAAAATTTTCTAATTCAATTATTATTTGAAATGAACATCTATCAACCTCCTCTAGCAAGACATGAAGATACCATGTCTAGATCTGAAGATAGTATCCTTCAATAATGTGAAGAGATGTTTATACATATTGATGAAATAGTAGACACTTCTCTTTACCTAAGTTTCCATTTCCTTCCATGATTACCAATGAGATTATGATTCATATATATGATCCTCTTCTATTCATTAACATATAGACTGGTGGTATCTGAGTTAAGCATGCCTTAATTGATGAGGGATCAAGTACTTGTGTTACCTCCCTTTATTTAATTAAAAAACTTGGATATTTTGAGTGTAATCTCAATTCCACATGTAACACATGTCAAGGCTACAATAAAAGGAAAATGCCTCCTCTAGGTTGCATGTGGCTTCACATTATCATCCCTCTTATCACCATTTACATAAAATTTATGACATTTAAATTTACCCTTTGTTATAACACTTTACTTGGTATACCTTGGACTCATCGTATGAGGGTAGTAACCTAATGCATGTGCTAATGGATCAAATTCCCTCATAATGGTGTTATTTATAATATTTAAGAAGACAAAAATCCTTGAAAATTTTAACAATTCCAAGAATGTGGTGTATTTAAAATTCCTACCCTTGAACCTTTGCCTAGCATCCCATTTGGGAAATCTCAAATCTTTAATTATATTTTCTATCCTAGCCTAGGTTATAATAGTCACCCTAAACTCATTGAAAATATACCACCTAATCTCCTAAATTATAATGGTGATGAGCTGGATGATATTAGCCTTAAGATCAAAACTTTTGATCTATTCCCTTATGTCATTGTTTAATTTCCTCCCTCTTCACAATTTTGATCTTGTCAACCTCCTATCGATGATATACCAATGTTCTTAGCTAATACTAGACATTATATCTATCATAAAACTTTTGATGATAAGGTCATACCTACATGTATAATCAACTTGCATACACTTGATTATGATGATGGTTATTCTTTAGATGACCCATTTTTTGGTGGACTTGTCCAAGATATAAATGTCAATATTATTTGATATCATGCTTATTTATTTAATTATTTTCATTAATATTTTATATTTACTTCCTTCATAGTTTATAATTCTAATCTTCTTCCTAATTTTAATAGGGTAGAGATAGAGCAAATCTCATGATACACCTCTAATTTTAATATATCCTCTTATAATCATGTTCATGGATTATGCCATGACCGGTCCTTACCATTTTGATAGATGCCAATATCCTTCTAGTTTTATTGCCCCATAGATGTTAGTTACTACTATTAATCCTTCTACATGACCTACCTCACCTTCAGTTGAGCCTAGTCTAATTTATATTTTAGCCCTACCTTTCCTTGGTGATGGCCTTATTCCTTTACTGAAGTTTGATCCTATGCCTACCTAATGGGCTGATCAATCTTACTATGATATTCAAAAAAAAATTGGTCATTGGACCAAATACTATCATTTATATCAGCTAACCCCAACTTATCCTTATAACACTTCTATTACTAAGCCCCTAAAGCCTACTAACAAGCATATATATTCCTTCCATGGGATAGATAATCATTCTTCCACTCATTTAAAAAGTTTTGGTAAGATATTGACACATTGAATCCCACCATTTCTTACCCCAAAGATAAGGTTATACCTCCTCCTAAGTTGTTATTTGAGTATATCCCTAAATATGGGGAGGTATACTATCTTTGGCACCATTGTAGTACCCATCATATCAATCATTTTCATATTCTCTAGTAGCACCTTTTTATTCAACTTTAGTTGACACCTACACTATATATTCCTCCTTATATAGGTTACCCATGCAAGAAGGATCCTCCTCATTCTCTGATGACACCTTCTCCACCTATGGCTCCCCCTATACTACTGGTGCCTTATTCTCACCCTACAAATACCATTCCTATTTTGGCATATATTCTTCTCCTTGAGTATCCTACAAAAGAGATCCCCCATAAACATGATCTATCAGCTATACCTATATTTTTTGTTGAGAAGATTCATAGAGAAGTATTTTCATAGATTTCCATGAGTATTGATGAGACTCTAGCTACCATTAAGATCTATCTTCTTAGAGATGTTTCAAATGTCATGGATAATATTTATGAACAAATTTATTAGTATTTGGGAACATGACATGGTGTTCTTTCACATTATTCTACATTATGATTTTGGATTGGATTTTTGATCCACTTTTATATATCTTATACACTTGACCATGTGCTAAATTCGGTTTCACTTATCTATTTTGCATAGAAATTTATATTATGCTTTATGTGTTTTATATGGTTTCATTTAATTTCTTATTTATTATGGATTCTTATCATTATTTCCATGATTTCACACTTATTTATATGATTCCATTTATTTCATGGATTCTTTTTATTTTACAATGATTGTTTGCTACCTTATTTCAATTAAAACATAGATAATTATTATTTTGACTTGGTTATGCAAACCTTTATCCCCTCAGTAATATTTATTTAACATATGAATAATTAGAAAATAAGATGTCTCATTTTACTTCTATTTACCAATCTACTTTGGATCTCCCTTTATTATTTATATTCCTTTCATATACTAAGTATATATATGATTAAAACTTGAGATTACATGCTGGTTCATAGGTAAGCCTAAGTGTTTAGCTAGTCATATATTTGAATACTTAGTTTCCTTTAACCAAAGTATAAATCTCATTCATGTGTATCATTTCTATCACTCATGTTGGTTATTTCAAATCTGTATGGATGAGGAATCATAAAATCCATAAAAAAAGTTAAAAGCCAAATCTTTTAAAAAAAAGGCAATGGTACAAAAGGAAACATATAATTTCAAAAGTTAAATCACACTAAAATGTGTGATTCATAGCACATATCCTATTTCTAATAAAAGTTAAAACTCCAAAATTTTCCTCATGATAGATTTAAGGTCCATGGGGTATGGTACGCTAATAAATTGAGATAAGATAATTAAAAAATCTTTTAGTGCTACCTAATTTCTCACACAAGTACTCAATATTTGTAGTATATTCATGGCTCTATAAAAGGTCCTAAGGAATGGGGAACATGTTTTAGGAAAGTAGGTCCATTTTAATTTTATTATTCATATAACCATTGTGAGTTAATCTTATTCTCTCACCTATTTGCCTATATAACTTTATGTTTATTGTGAGAAGGTATCCTTTGTATTTTTATGGTGACTAGACTCTTAGTTATCTCTTTTGTACCTAGTGTCCCTCATGTTTAATAAGGTCTTCTCAGAGATTCCTATGTCATGATTTTTACATTCACTATTTAATTACAACATTCCTAATATTTCCTCTTGAGAAATATTATTTTGTTAACTGATCATTTCCCCTAGGGTTGCTTTTATTAGTTGTAGTTATATACCATAGATAGGACCAGGCTCGCCTCATAAATTACCATAATAAAACACATCCTTATTACCATTCACCTCATTGGTGTTCCCATTATGAGTTTTAGTGTTATATTATGGATAGGACTAGGCCCTCCTCACAAATTACCACACTAAAAATATCTTTTATCATTCCCATAGTTCTTCCACCTTATTGGCATTCCCTTTGTGAGTTATAGTGTAAGACCATGGATAGGTCCAGGTGCTCCTCGCAAAATATTCTAATACCCAGTTCCTATTATAACCAAGTTACATTGAAATTACATGCATCAAATTTAAAATAAGTAATGTTCAATTATTAGTTACACATCATTGACATATGTCCCACCTTTATTTAGTATATTTTAAGATTAGTTCATATGTCCTTCACTTTTATATTCTTATTTTAGGATTGATTGTCTGATTACAGCTATTTTATTAAATTTTTCATGCATCCCAACTTGAAATAGTATGATTAATTTTATTTTATTTTACATTATCTCTTTTTTTTAATACTTCCCATCTTGAATTATGATTGATTGAATTAATTGTTTTTGTTTTTACATCATTTATTTTTCATGTGCCTTCTATTTTATTACAATTTTTTCATACTTCTCAATGTGATATAGTGTGATTTTTATTTTTTTAATTTAGTAAAAATATTTACATGGTTTAAAAACATTTTTTCCTTTTTAACATGTTTGGTTTATTATATTTATACCTCTTTTATTATTACACAATTCCCATCGTGATATAGTGTGTATTAAATTTTTTTAATACTTATACTTTTCCAAATCATTTTTGCCTTTTTATTTTTAGCCATGCATGTCTCTCACATAATTCTAGAAATGAAAAAACACATCACATATTTTTCATAAAATATACAACAAAAGTTAAATCCATGTGCTAAAAAGGAAATATATCCATGCATCCACATCCATATCCAAGTATAACTCATGAGATGAATGAAAGTGTCAATATATATGACATGATGGAGCATAGTCTTAGAGTTGTATTTATTATATTTTGTACTTTTTATTGTATAAAGCACATGATATATATATATATATATATATATATATATATATATATATATATCATATGCTTTATACAATACAAAGTACAAAATATAATAAATACAACTCTAAGACTATGTTCCATCATGTCTATCTTATGGCCTAAACACACTACCCATGGATGCCTATGGTTGACCCATATAAATAGTGTATTTTAAATAAATAGTCTAAGATCTCAAATTAGTAACCTATACCTATAGATTGGCCACTTGGGCCTACACCTATCCTAGTTAAATGGTAGTTACCATGTGCACAGCTTGCTCCTATGCTAAATCCTGCCAGGCATATGCCTCTTTAGATCCAACACGTGCCAGTGGATATGACCCATCACCACATGTCTGTATCTATCTCATGACCTCTCCCACTAGTCTAAAATATCCTACATGGGTTTGGGTAGATAGAACCATAGGATCATCCAATGTGTTAGGGTCATGCGGTGACATGACCTCATCCAAAATGTCATGATGTGTAACTATAACAAAGGCTCCCCATATGACCTCATCTATTATAGGATATGTAAAATAAAAAATTGGATAAACATTAAATCACATGTATATATATCCCAAATAATATATCTATCATAATTAATAATGAAACTAGTATTTTATATTCAAAACTTGAAACAACATTAAAACATTTATCACCATTACTAGTATCATCGATCATGGTCTCACCATATTCTCACCCATAATATACTTCCTCTATCATCTACCTCCATACCAATCCAAATCCTAGAGTCACCACCTAAGCTTTCCTTAGTCCTATCCTCAGTGGTCTCTCTATGGAAAATTTATGTCTTGGAGTTTTTATCAAATGTTTATGGGTGACAGCTAGTGCTTGTGTCTCCTTGCATCAATGATGTCTCTATCTTTGATGAGATAATAGTGTCCAATATCACCTCTATTATGGTGCCCTTTTTATTGCCTCCTTCCTTACATCCACATTTATTCCATCTTATATTATCCTTATAACCTACTACTATCATGCTCAACTAGCCCATGGTCTACCCCATCAAGGCCTTATCACCAATATCTCCATGGGTCCCCTCTACCTCCTCTCCCTCTTAGATCTCTAACATGTCATGACCAATAAATAAGCACTTCTTGAGGATCCATTTGATGGGTAGTCCCAACTATCTAGGTACATGATCTACTAGATGAGGCTCAACCCATGAAGTATAATGGCCCATGATCTACACACATGTTAAACTTACAGTAATGGCATCCCAACTAGGCCATATGGTAGCTATGTGAGTGTATGGTTGCCATAATGTCTACCATCATGTGACAATATATAATTATATAGCGTAGGGTGTGGCCTATGCTACATGGTATTACCTACATAAAATTACTGGAGGCAACCTATCATCAACTCTATAGGGAAACCCAATTGGCTAATAGATAGGGAACCTCTAATATATCCACATTCTCACAAGTATAATAATTCTTATTGTCTTTTCTCCCCTAGATAAAATCCTATACATATCATGCATGAGTTAGAACTAGATGATAGAATAAAAATCATACATCTCTCCCTAATCCAAAATTGACTAGCACAAGGCTATTGTGTATAATGGTACCTTTCCATCTGACTTATGACACAACAGTTATGTTGTCACAAGTACTATCACAAACTTTTAGATGTTTGGAATGGATTAAATATATACATCAAAAAACATCACCTAAAACCTAGGGTAGATCCTTTTTGTTCTTATATCACACTGAGCTAAGGCTCATTTCTCATCCTCCAAATCTAGTGTATTAATGATCACTAATGTACCACCTACTATAAATATAAGAAATGCATGAACATCCTTCAAAGTAATAGCCACCTTGATGGTGTCCCCCTCCACCTTACACCAAAAAGTGTTGGTCAACCTTTCCCGTACTCCTAGGAGCATGAAAACAAGATAAAAACTCAAAAGAATCTATCTTATCTCCATAATGCCATCAAAGCCTAAAATGACTATTCAAGCCCTATCCACATTAGCTAATCACTCTAATAGATCTTATAGCCATGATGCATCCACTAGGAACCAAAATCTCTAGCATCTTTAGAAACTATCAAAAAATAGAGGATGCATTATATCTTTATGTCATAATAATTAAAATACATTCTAATTTTTTTTTATAAATTAACTACTTCATCATCTTATTTGAGTTAGTTTTATAGTCTTAATATTTTTATACTACATTAGCCCACTAGTATGAATTTAACCCTTTTATTTCACATTGTACTAGCCTAATTGATACTAAATCAACCCTCTAATACACATTCAACCCCCTTTAGCAAACTATATCAACCACATATTACCAATTACATCACCTAGAGGGTACTATGTCACCACCTTTAGCAATACTATATCAACCCACTACTATGCAGCCAACCGCTACTCCTCTCTCACCTTCTAAATTGAGTCAATGGGGTAAACACTTTTATTTCTTTGTAGTGACCTTTTGACCATTTTCTATAATTGTCTTGGCCATTTATCAATCTATTATTTTCTACCTAGTACCCCATTTAACCCCTAGTATACCTAAAATTCTCCTAGGGTTAATTTCTATGTTTATATTTTTAATACTATTAAATTTTTTATATTTATCTTAATGTCAAAAAATTCAAAAATTTGAAATTCATGCTTCTCTTACCTTTGATACATTAGTTGTGTCCATTATACATCCTCCACATTTTAGTTCTCATATCCTCACCATGGTCACTCTCTAGGCTCAACTTGGGTCTTTCAGAAAACTATTTTGTCAAAATAGTAAAAATAACATATGAATTTTTTTTCACCCTATTTATATTTAATATTCAAATTTCTTTACCTATCAAATATTTATAACTAGATTCTATTTTTTAATCATATCTTTATTTTTACTAGCTATTTTTTTAAAGTTAAATATGTTTTAGAATCCTGACATTGTAGATAATATTTTCACATATTAGATGTATATTTTTTAAAAAGATTGATTTTTTTCTCTTTTCTATAAATTATACAGGTTCACCTAATTTTCCCTACAATGGACACCTTCACATTTGTTTTCCTTCATTTGTTATCTAAAACACTAAGGTACGCAAATGCATTCTAATATGCCCTTTCATTTATCTTATTTTCTTCTTACTAAAATTTATTCATCTTCAACATTGTGTGTTGTTAGGTTATTTTCTCAAAACACCATCCCGTATTGCTCCTAAATGACATATTATGAGATTTGAGTGAGGAATATGTATACACATAATATTTTCAAACTTTATCAATTATTGATGTTTTTTTTTATTTTAGGAAATGGAGTATCAATCTCTCTAAGTGAATATCTTAAAGGGTGCACTGAGAAAGGGGTGGGTAGACCATTGGTTCTTTGTAAGATTATTATCCACTATACCACCACTTTCAATCTATACAACCTTCTCCTATACCCTTCCATAAGCCTTTCCTCCTCTCTTACACACTCTAAGTAATTCACCACCGTAATTAGCCCCTACCTAAGCCTAAACCCCATTTTTACCTTTATCATACACTATCATCCTAGGCTAACCCTATATTCCTATTGATATTTTCACATTAAAGGTCTAGGTCAGACTTGACTAACCTAGACCATGACCTAACCTTTTTATGTTGAATAATGATACCAGGTTGAATTAGGTCAACCATGTTAACTAAACTTTTGTAAATGTTTAAGGTTATATTTAGTTATATACACATTCATTTTGTCATTTATTAGAGAAGTGAATAAGAACAATATTATATTACTCATCTGATTATCCACCATTCTACTTGAGGAACATTGGTTAGGGTTTTAATACTTTATTTGGAGATATGGAACTTATCTTATAGATACATAGAGAAGTTATATAGCCTAGTTATGACTTATCCTTTTTATCCTTACATACCACAAAAACCTCTTGTGAAGCACCTTGGATAAAGGATAGATTGAGGCTTGATGGGTTCATTCTCAAAGGTAAGTATTCCTAACTTTGTTCATCTTTTGTTAAGGTAGATATATTAGCATTTATTCTTCTCTCCCATTCATTAGGATTTATTATACATTGACTCAAGTATAGATATTATATATGTATTTAATTTTTATGTTTATTATTCCCACTTTGTTCCACAATCTTTAGTGAGCACTAGATTAGATTTTATTTTGTTGTGATTTTACTTAGTGAATATGAAAACATAAGACCTAGCTATGGTTATTGAAAATTTTTTCTTGACTAATGAAGTTGGAACCCTCTCTAGTGAAATTATTGTACTAAGATATCCCTTGATTAGGTATATAGGTTATATATAAGTCATGACCCCAAATATATAATATATCAACAAACTAAAGTGTAAAGTAGGATTTATCTTCTCTGAGATAGGATTGATTAATAGGTCAATTGTATTTTTCTTTGTATATATCCTGACATTCTATTTTTCCCAAAATGATTAAAATATGTTTTTATTATTCCCTTGTAAGTTTTAAACATAGACCTACTTTCATTTTCCATAAACACTAGCATCCTTGATAAACCACTACGTTGATAAGGGTGTCCTACTCTAACACAAGTGTCTAGTGCCCTAAAGTCATATAATTTTAAAATGAAAGGTATCCTAATGGTTATCCTAAGTGATTTAATGTGATATATTCTCCAAGAGGACTAGTATAAGTAAAATATCAACCCTAATTCATTCCTTACCTATAAAATACATAAAGAGACCAATGAAACTTATCAAAAACATTCTATCAAGCATTTTAATTAAGAAAAGATTCCTTATTTTCTCTTATTTCCATATCATTAATAGGTACAACACATCTATAGGTCTAAATTACTAAATTATAATACTAATATCTATATTGTCTAGGTTAAAAGACATGTAATTGTTGTACTTTCTTATCACATATTGCATGATTCACACAAGATAATACGTAGGGGAAAACTACATTAGTTTGAAACCCTCTTTGAAGTATTGGTAATGTAGGTAGATTTCATTAAGAGAGGGTTATTTGGGCTCATCTTGACACTATGTTCCCATTGACCCATTTTTTCCAAGGTCACTATTGATTTAGGCAACAATTCAGGCGATAATTTGGGTGACAGTTCCACCCTAATTGATGATGAAACTTCTGGGAGCCATAACTTTTGCACCGTAGCTCCAATTGAGTCACCATTTGAACTATTGGAAAGATAAGAAGGATGAGAATTACATGAGATGTCATAAATATTTTATTGATGAATTTTGGCCCCTAAAAACCCAATGGAAGTTACCCAAATTTTAATTTTAGTAGTGTAGTCTAAAAATAGTAAGTTTCTAAAAATAGCAATTCCTCAAATTATGTATTGTTTTAAAGTGTGGAAGTTGAACCACTTAATCTCCCTATAGATTGGTGACCTTCCACATCCTCCCATACTTTAAAAATTGGAATAAATGAAGATGTAACCCAAAATGGAAGATCAAACATCTCTTCTTAGAGATAAGCATATAGTTGTATTGTGATCTTGAGTAAGAATACATCTCTTCTCAGAGAATTCATTGTTACTATGTTATTTATATGTTCTTGAAATATTTATCAACCATAAATTTTGAGCTTTAGATCAACTATGAAGATGAAAAAATATGGTTTTACAATTTAATGAGAAGTGAAAGTCCATGAACCACATCTAAATACACTAGATTGAAGTAAATACAAACCTAGAATCATTCATATGGCCGTATCCTTTTATAAAAAATAATTTATATAGGACATATATGTATGGTTCAAACAATAGTGCTGATGCTAATGTCCAAGGTTGAGACTAGTGTCCATGGCTCTAGAGGCATTCAATTTAGAATTTGGTAATTGTTCTAGAATCCTATTCCAATATACTTTTTACATGTTCCATATCTAAAAATCTATTAATTTTAGGCATAAGGATTGAGATGGGGGTGAATAAATATACAAAACATTCATTCTATTTCACTTAACATTCATGATCCTTTCATACAATCATATAAATCAATCAAAGCACAAGAAAACATACATATGAAATACAAGAAGACATCATATATGTGAGAAAACCTCAAGGGGAAGAAAACCCATTGATATATATAAATGGAATACATTAATATAAGACAAAACCAGATTTTAGTGAATCACTAACTCCACATAGAGCACCAACCCCAACTAGCCAATCACCCACTTAACTAGGCTTTAGAAAACACCCACTTGCAAGGAGGCACCACCCCCTAGATGATTCAGCACCAACTCAAGCACCTAATTTATTTTATCACGTTTAGAAATTTTTTTCTCATATAATAGATGATGATCACCTTATTATATCTTCAACCTCTTTAACCCTCCCAAAGTTTTTTTTAGGCTTCTTCTCTCAAATAGGTCTCTTGAAGACTGATTATGTCATATGACCTTGATATTTGTATGTAGCCATGCTATAAAATATTCATGATAGTTCCTATACTCTCTTATAGTTTTATAAAATAACTCATTCTTCTCAACAATATTCTATCTCATTTTCTCCTTAATTTAATTTTCTAAGACATCAATTAGGCCTAAAAGGCCTTGTTCTTATACAAACATCTTTCTCATACACATCTTGGTTGGAAACACAAACTTTCCCACTTATATTGGATGAGTAATAGGTCTTAATAAATTTTAAAATAAATAATCAATAATTACATTATGTTTTTCATTACTCAAATAGACCAAATCCTTCTTTAGGTCTCATGGAGACCTAATTCTATTAGGCTAACTTTAGGACATGTTATCTTATGACCCCTTGGAACACTTTACACCTATATACATAGAAAAAACATTCCACATAAAATTAAAATATTCATTATCCAACATCCTTGAATCACTATGACATATTTTAGATCCTACCACCACTTTAAACACTTCATTAACACTGCTCACATTTTGCCTTTGAACACAAAAATAGTCTATCTTGAACAACTAAATATAACACATAATTTGGCCACATAAAAATTAAAATAAATTAGATATACATAATATAAATGACCTTAAAAATATCACCATATGTATTAGACACTTCCAATCAGGACATAGAGCCTCAAAAACACTTCTACAACTCACTCACTCAAAACTGCCAATTTTCTTCAAATACCAATCATGGTGACTCAGACCTCCAACACATGTATATACACTTTGAATTGCTTATAATGCATGTATATGATCATATTATAACACTATAAAATTATTATATAGAAATATCATATGGTCAAATGGAAAATATTAGTTTTACAGACTAATATATCTCATTATCTCATCTAAATTAGACAAGTCAACTTGTGAGAAACTTTTTCACTATATTCACTAACCTCCAAAACCTATAACAAACATGATGTGTGTGTGTGTGTGTGTGTGTGTGTGTGTGTGTGTGTGTGTGTGTGTGTGTGTGTGTAATGAATTATAATTTTTTTCATCATTAGATCATGAAAACACATTCCTAATCATCTTCTCATTGTTGCTTGATTTTTTCACTATTTGCACCATTAGACCTATTAGCAACTAGCTAAATTGGATAACCAATTTATCAAATTTTAAGAATATAACCCACACATAAACCTTAATGTACATTAAATATGAGTCTCTACCTTCTTCCTCCATATATTTTATTACTAATTCCAATGTAACTTTTGACTTCTGCAATAACTTATTCAAAAACAAGCCTATGGCTTAACATTTCTCTCTCTTCTCTCTAAACAATACCACCTAGAGGTACCTAGGAGAGTATAATACAATATATAATATATTACTTAATCACAAAAATCCATTATGGTCACTTTTTATCAACATCTTCAACATCAAGTCCTTATAAGGGTTATAAGAGAGTTTAAACTTGTTTCCACTCTTAATGGTCATTCATAAAGCATAGCCCCTCAATCCAAAAAGCAATGCTTGTAATTTTGATATATAAAAATTTAACATCTACCATGAACTTATTAGGTTCAAATTCAAAGGTTTAATGAGCTAATTAGCACAAGAAAATCCTTCTTAAGTTGAGAATCCTTCATTTTCTACACTAGAGAGACCTAAAAACCACTTTTCATGCCTTGTCCTTTAAACTATGACATAAAACTAAATGAACAAACTTGAAAAAACATATCTAAACTTTTAAAATTATTACATGATCTAAAAAACCTTGAAATCTAATCATGACCCCTCATTAATCCACATTCTCTCTCTTTGTTCTCTACACCTTAACCTATAAACCACATTAGGACTTATAAATGACCTTCATGTTAATCCATGTACTCTCTAATTCACTCACATATTAAATAAACCTATCTCATGATTAAATAATACCATAAATACTTCACATGCCTTGAAAATAGATCATTATACCTCATTAGGCTATGGAAGGTCTAGAAGTGGTCTAGTTGTAAACTTGATATGAAGGTCCTACACCTATAGGCTCACCCTGAGAATGTTATGGGTACTCCAATCACTCAAATTCATTCTCAATCAAGCTCATAAAACTAATCATTCCTATTTTCACTCATCTCACCAATCCACCATGTTCATACCTTCTCATAAGGTCTCTTCATGCCATGACTAGGCTTAGGATACTCAAAGACATGTACCTTCATGAAACCATAAGGCATTATTTTCCTTCAAATTCACTCTTTTGCCTTGAAATTGTCTTTTAAGACAACATAATTCAATCAAAACATTATATCAATGCACCTTTTCATATCAACATACTTCTAACGAGGCACATTCTCTTAATGATATCAACTTCATGCAAGATGAACCTTTGACATCAATGATAGTCCTCAACAATATCCCCCTTTGTTATTAATGGAAACCACTCTCATAAAAAATCTCTCAACAAGCAACTTCTCTTTCATTCTGAACTTTATCCCCCTTTGACATAAATGACAAAGTGATGTCTATAACTCCTTGGATCACACTCCTTGCAATCAAAACACTTAACATATAGTTCAATGATTTTATGAGTCATCATACAAACATACTCCCCATATCTCTATGAAAACCTTCTTATAACTATTCACCTACTCTTGGAGCTAATGAACCACATGATTATCTCTCCCTAAGTACTTGGATTGTTTAATGATTGCTAGGGGTATGAATTACACCCAATTACTTTCTTAGGTATTCAAATGTTGCCTTTGGAATTGGTTTGGTCAAAACATCTATAATTTGATCCTATTTAGAAACATATTCAAGTATGAAACTTACCTGATCTCTTAGAAAATGATACTTGATGGGAATTTTCTTAGTCCTTGAGTGCATGATAGGGTTTTTTGAGAAACTTATAGAACTTGTATTATAGCAATAGATTGGGATAAGACCATCATACTCCATATTGTAGTCTCTTAAGGTCTGTCTCATCTATAAGACCTATGAAAAATATGAATTTATTGTAATAGACTCAACTTCACAAGTGTATAATGATATTGATTTTTGATTCTTACTTATCCATGAAACTAGACATCCACCTAATAAAAAAGATCCTTCATTATTACTCTTTCTATTATCTAGTTACCTAATTTGTATTTATATAGGTTGTAAAATTGAACTCCTTGTTCCTTGGATACCACAACCCAAAATCCATAGTCCCATTTAGATACCTAAGTATCATTTTTACTACTTGTAGATTATTTTCTTTTATATCTACTTGAAACCTTCCTACAAGACCTATTGCTTGCATAATGTCAAGTCTATGTAGTGGTGTATATAAAAATTCTAATCATTAACCTCTATGATGTATGATTGACCATTTTAGACTCATATTTATTTCTCAAATTACACCCTATGATCATAATTTTACTAATTATATTACAATATTCAATCTCAAACTTATTCAAAATCTCTCTTATGTACTTGGCTTATGAGATGAATATACCTTTTATAGATTGAGTGATTTGTAATCCAAGAAATAATTGTACTTATCACATAATAGACATATCAAAATCTTTCTTCATCACTTATATAAAGGCCTTGGTCATGTTCTCATTATTTTCACCAAATATGATGTCATCAACATATACATCTACTATCAACTGATGGCCATCTTCAATCTATATATATATATATATATATATATATATATATATATATTACTATATACAACTCCTATTTTGAATCCTTGATCCAATAAATACCTATCTAATCTGGCATGCAAAGATATAGGATCTTGATTTAGACCATAAAGAGCCTATTTTCAATCTTTAAACATAGTCCTTGTCACCTGATCATGAGAACCCCCTATGTTTCTCTATGTACAACTCCTCTTCCGAATTCCCATTTAAAAAGGTAGATTTGACATCCATCTGGTATACCTTGAACCCTTTGAATCTTGAATATGATATAAATAATATGATGGCCTCCAATCTTGATAATGGTGTAAATTTATCCTCAAAGTTTACCCATTCAACTTGTGCATATCCCTTGCATACCAATCTAGCCTTTTTCCTAATGACTTATCCATCTTCATTTAACTTGTTTCTAAATACCCTTTTTATGCCAATGGCATTCTCATCTTTGGCCTAGGAACTAGTTCCCAAGTCTCATTATTCTATATTTGGTTTAAATCCTCATTCATATCACCTATCCTAAATTTATATTTGATTTCTTCTATAAGATTCTTAGGTTTAATCTTAGATATTAGAGAAACATTATCTAGATTTAGATTACTTACCAGTCTTCTCCTCATTTGCATACCTACATTCATGTTTCCAATGATTTGAGATTTAGGGTGATCTCTTTGAATATGTCTTGAGGGGAATTTTGAGTCCTCTCACCTCAAATTCTTATTCTTTCTCATCAACCTCTATAGTTTCCTCTTCATTCTTGAATTCCAAATTCTCTAAATTATCTTTTGACTCTGAGTGTGATTTCTTTATCCCATCAATCTTCACATTGGTGATTTCCACTATCTTTTGCAACCTTTTGTTATAAAATCTATAGGCTAATATCATTAATGATTATTCTAAGAATATACCTTCATTATATCTAGAATGAAACATTCCTAAGTATTCATCATCTCTTCTGATGAAACATTTACTCCCAAACACTCTAAAGTAATCCATAATAGTAGGCCTACCTTTCCATAGTTCATAAGGAGTCTTTTTTCTATTAGTCCTTATCTATCCTCTATTAAAAACGTGGATTGTAGTTCTTATTACTTCTCTCCAATATCCATAAAAAAATATAGACTCGTTTAGAATAGTTCTTTCCATCTCTTGAATTGTCCTATTCTTTCTTTCCACTACCCCATTTTGTTAAGGTGTCTTAGCTACTGAGAACTATCTCCTTATTCCATGAACCTAAAAAAGTCATAAAAATCATTAGACCAAAAATATCCTCCTTTATCATATCTTATGAACTTTATCTTCCCATTTTTCTCATTCTCAACAAGAGCCTTGAACGCCTTAAAATTATCAAAATATTATTTCAAGAATGCTACCCAAGTCATTATTATGTAGTCATCTATGAGTAACATGAATTAGATATCTCATTTAATGCTTTGAATTTATGTATGTTCATAGAAATTAACTCCAAAGGTCTTGTAATAGAGTAATCCATGGACTTAAACCTTCTTCTAGTCTACTTACCATGTTAACATGCCTTGCAAAGTATATTTATAGGTTTGGTGATCTTAGGCATGTTTTTCACAGACTTCTTAGTTCTTATATTAACTAGATTGTAAAAATTTAGGTCAAATAACCTTCTGTTCCATATCTAAATTTCATCCATATTGATCATAAAGCATCTCTCTTTATTAATCTCATTTAAGATAGATTATTCTCAGTCCTCTTAACATTGACAATTATCCTTCTTTATTTGGCTCTCCTTATCTCACACCCTCTATCATGAAAGGTTAGTGTGTGTCCTTGATTGAAAATTTGACTTACACTAAGGAGGTTTTTTTTTTAAACCTTAAACCTACAAAAAAATTCATGTCTTGGTCTTCCCATTTTCAAAACTCAAGATACTCTTGCCAACTATATTGGTAGCTATGTTGTCTCCAAATTATATTATTGCTAAAACATTCTTATTCAATGAGATGAACTTATTTTTATCTCCTCTGATGTGGCTTGAGAAACCAATATCTATATACCATTTCATGCTTTCATCTTGAATGTGAAAGGTAGTCTAATATATCATAGAATCCTCTTTAATCTTAGGTTCCTCCTTAGAAAATAATCCATCTTGGATCTTGGACTCATTATGACTAGTCCTAACTTAATTTAGCTTTTACAATAATGTTTGGCCCTTATTATATACTATTGAAGATAAATATACCTTATTAAGTCCTCTTGACTGATTACTTCTTCTCCCATGGTTTCATGATATCTCATCCCTTGAGACCATTCTACAATCACTTACTCTATGACCAAAGATATGACAAGCAAAAAATAAACCATTGAAAGAATTGGAATACATCATTATATTAGTTTACCTAATTTATCTCTTTATGTTGACTTTCATTCTGGTTCTCTTAACTTGTTCTATCTTCTCTTTCTCTTTCTCAAGCTTGATCATCTTGTCTATGAGATGCTCATGCTCAAAATTCAAAGAATCTATCTCTATCTTTAACTGATCATACTCAACTTATTTTGATCTAAAATTTTTATTGATGCCTTTTGACTAATTTTTGAGATCCTTGATGATGTTCTCATTCCTATTGGATTCTTTTACCTAGTCAGTATTCAAGGTAAAAATATATTCCTTAAGATACTTGACCATTTATCTCAACTCATAATTACTCTTATATTTATGGTTTAAATAATCTAGGGAACTTATGATCTCAGCTTCAAGGTCTACATCTGACACCTATATAGACACTTTCAATGAATTATGATGCATGTATATAATTATGTGATATAATTACATCATTATTATATATAAATATCATATGTTTAAATGGAAAATACTGGTCTTTAAGACCATTCTCATGACCATATATCTCATTGTCTCATCTGAACATAATAAGTCAAATTTTGAGCAATTTTTCACTCTATTCACTGACCTAAAAAAATCTCTATTCACTAACATTATATAATAATGATATAATTATGAGAAACTTTATCACTCTCTATTCAAATTGTGAGCAAATTTTTCACTCTATAATTATGAGCAACTTTAAAACTCTCTATTCAAATTCACTATTTTTCCTTAAAATTATCTTTTAAGACAACATAATTCAATCAAAACATTATATCAATGCACCTTTTCATATCAACATACTTCCAAATAGTCACATTATCTTAATGACATCAAACTCATGCAAGATTCACCTTTGACATCAATGATAATCCTCAACAATCTCCCCCTTTGTTATTAATGGAAACCACTCTCATAAAAAATCTCTCAATAAGCAACTTCTCTTTCATACTCAATAGACATTATATCCATCATCCTAATTTTGAGATAGGAACCTTCCCCATATACCATGAAATTATTTTTTTCCCATTAAAATATTTAATGAGCTAATGAGCATAATAAAATCCTTCTCAGATTGAGAATCCTTCATTTGTACACTAGAGAGACCTAAAAACCACTTTTCATACCTTGTCCTTCAAACTATGACCTAAAACTACATGAAAAAACTTGAATTTTTCTTAACACATATGAAAATGATTACATTATCTAAAACACTTTGAAATATGATCATGACCCCTCATTAGGCCACTTTCTCTATCTTTTCTCTCTAGACCTTGACTTATAAACCACATTAGGCATTAAAACTAACCTTCATGCCTCTTTACATGTGATATCCACTTAAATCACATACTCAAGAAAAATCTCTCATTCTTAAACAATAAAATACATTTTTCACACACCTTGAAAATAAATTGCGATACCTCATTAGGCTAGGTAGGGTCTAAACATGGTCTAGTTGCAGACTTGATTTGAAGGTCTTACCCATGTAGGCTCACCTTGAGACTCTCATGGGTGTTCCAATGATTCAAATTCATGCTAAAGAAACCGCATACAACCAATCATTCATTTTTTCACTCATCTCACCAAGACACCATGCTCATACATTCTCACAAGGTCTCTTCATGCCATGACTAGGCTTAGGCTACTCAAAGATCAATACTTTCTTGCAACCATAGAGCATTAGTTTCCTTCAAATTATCTTTTTTACTTTAAATTTTATTTCATTAAAACATCCTTCAATGAAAACATTCCATCAGTGCCCCTTGTCATATCAACATACTTCCAACTAGGCACATTCTCTCAATGACATCAACCTCATGTAATATGCACCTTTTACATCAATGGCAATCCTTAACATTGTTAGCATCAAAACTAGATAAGTAAATTATTTCTTTGTCATTTCCATATATAACATAGTTGTACATTATAACATAGTTTTACATTCTATTTTGAGCCTATCTTAGTTTTAATAAATTCATTATATGTTTTATCTGATTTTAGCATTTAATTGGCCTAGTATTAAAGATAGTTTATCACTCTTCTGCACTAGGCTATTTTTATCCCATTTAACTCTATATTCCCTAATATAGATTTTTAAATTTAAAAATTTGATAAACTTAATTCATATGAATGTAATTTTTTTAATTCTTCGGTTTTTAGTCATCTAGGATTTTAGATTATTTTAATTTTTTTATTTCTTAGTTATATTATTTTGCATATAACCTAGGTGTATCCCTAAATTTGGAAGTGTGCCTGTTGAACACATTGAGATGCTAATTTTTCCATATAATATGTCTAAAAATAATGAGGTACTTAATCATATGGATCATGATTATACCAATATTGAGAATGAAAAACATACTAATGGGATTATCATAGAAGATGATTTTAATAATGAAAACCATGAGTCTAATGAAACTAATTAACATGAGCAAATATATCATGAAAAAGTGCAAACAATTTCATTATTTCATGAGTGTATACATCAAAATATTTAAAATCTTGATGAAATCCTAAGAACCATATTATAAACTAAAAAATAAAAAAGCATATATGACCAATCAGGACCATATATTGATCATGATATTAGAGCCATGGGTCATCCCCATATACCAATAACCATGGAAGTAACAATTTTTTCAACTCAAATATTGATTTGAATGATTATTAATATTCAATCCATGTTTACATCCCCTTTGGTGACTACTCAACTTCATAATATAAACTCTAATCAGTCTACAATTCAAACACTGTAATTTATAAAGAAATTGGAGGACAAGGTTATAAACATTAAACAAAAGGAATTAAATTCTATTCATACTATTGATTCATAATATGTTTTAAATAATCCATATTCACCTAAGATATATTTTCATCCCTTACCAAATGGTTTTATTTCACTTAAGTTTACATTTTATTATGGAAATAGTGATCCTGAACAACATCTTTGATCTTTATATATGACATGCCTTGATTATTCCTCCAATGATAAAATTTTGATCAAATTATTCCCAATAAGCCTCAAAGATTATGCTTTGAGGTGGTTCTATGATTTACCTCTCCAATATATGAAAACATTTAAACCAATTATAGATTAGGTTTTGGCACACTTTTCCATTAACATTACCAAAAAGGTTTCCTATTCTCAAATTACAAAAAAAACAAGGAACCAATGAACCTATCAATTAATGTCTTGAGGTAAAATAAAATGTTAGATAAAATGACTAATTCTATCGAAGATAAAGAGTTGCAGACATATTCAGGAAAAAATTATTTGCTCCTTTACATGAGTCTATTTATTTCAATAATTTCAAATCTTTTGATGAATTATGCCATATTGTATAGAATTGTGAGATGAAGATTATTTCATTGAATAAAATAAAGTATGTAGTTAATACACTAGATTCATCTACATCTATTTATAAACATAAAATCAATTCAAGCTATAAGGTGAAACCTCCTGGGCCTAAAAAGGAAACAACCACCATGGTTCATATAGTTTCACAACAGCCTAATTGGCTTGCTTTATCCAATGCATAAGGAGATAGTTCTCATGTTTACCTATGTCTCCATCTTCATTAATCCTATGGTTAATAAATTATCAACTTATTTCTCTCCTTAATATTATAGAGGTTGATATGAGTCAGCCTCTACCTAAAGGATATGATGTGAATGCTTATTTTGATTATAATAAGGGATTATTACATTTTACAGATAGATGTTTCACCTTGAAGCATAAGATTGAAGACCTTATATATGAGCAAAATATTATATTTTATAATCCTCTAAAGGAATTAGGTTCATAACCTAGTGATCACTAGAAACAAAAAATCTTTAACAATCCTTTGTAATATCATTCTAAGAAAGAACAAAAAGTAAAAATGACATATAATGCACACCCTCCTCCATCACATTATGGGAACCCATTATATGGGATTATTTTTACCTATACATTACATATACCTCTTGTGTTTTAGAGACATTCTATTACTATCAATGACATTGAGATAAAGGATGATAACTTTGATCTTCATTTTTAATTCATTCAAGTATTCTTTGATCACTAGCCTATACACAATGTTATGATTGATAATGTGTCAAGAGAGAATGTTTACACCATGAAATTAATTGTGAATCTAGGTTATGCCCATCACAATTTACATCCTTATACTATATCATTTAGAGAATTTGATGGAACCTCCCAGAAGGTTCTTATAAATATTTATCTACCTTTACAAGTTGGTCCTGCACATGTGGTTACTACATTTCTAGTTATGCCTTCCATAGGAATATTTTATATGTTATTGGGAATACATTTTATCCATAAAATTTTAGTATTATGTTCTATAGTTCATGGGTGTGTTAAATAAATTCATGCCAATTGGGTAATTACATTTTCTAGAATTCCATATGAGCATCCTATTGAACAAGAAAAAATTATACCTAGGAAACTAATTATAAAACATAATATTTTTAATCCATATTTAAATGGTAATAAATAATAAATCTCATTTAATAGGTGTCTATTACGTGAGAGATAATTACATTAGACATATATAATGGATTCCACAAAATCTCCATCTTCTATTACACACCTTATTCAGACTTATAGAATACTTAAACTTATTTCTCCTATTTTTATTCCAAATAAGCCATAAATCACATATATATGGGTTCCATGATCCCTTACTTCTATTACAACTTCAAAACTTAGAGTCTTATTATACATACATAGAGCATCAGTGATACTATAGTGATAGATATTGTGTTTATACATGCTCCTTAACAGTACCACAAATTCATTGCACTAGGTTATAAGTGGGGATATACCTATGAAAATTATTTTTATGGGATCATATGATGATATTTACTCTTCAAATATTCCAAAAATACCCAAAAAATTAAAAAAACTTCAAAAATATTTTTATCATAAACATGTTATATTAACTCCTTGCCATCTATATGTTAGATCCATGTTGATGAATGGCATATTAGTTACTTATACATAAAAAAGTGTGCCACACTTCTAATTAAGTGTGATAAAAACATAAGTAGCTATAAGAGTTATTCATATTTTGTATTTTGGTCCTTCCCTCTACTCATGTCATGTGGACATTGGGGGCATATACTTCTCTGAACTTAATACTCATAGTTTATATGATTTGATGATCACTTTTCATTATCATGTTTGATCTTATAAGTAATTACACATGAATTTATCCATGATTAAATATTTCACAAGGTAATTGATATGATATACACTTGACATTTTTTCTAACACATTTGATTATTGGGATACTATGATATGTTTATTCTGGTAGTTTATGCTTTCCTTAATGGACTTCCTTAAGTGTTTTGTCTTACTATAAACTTGTTCAATAATTTTAATATTCTCATTTTTTGGATCATGTGCCTATGTGTGATTTATTTTACATTTGAATATGTCATTTCTATTGTATGGCCATTTTAATATGTCATTTATTGATTTTTCCTTGGCTTCTAACTTAGCCATGTCCCTTTAATTGTGAGACATTAAAACATGTAACTTATTTTTATTCCCTTAGGAACATTACATGTTTATTTTATTTTGAGTTATCTTATGTGTGTGCTTGTTTTCTCTTGTCATATTATAATATATATGTTTCCATGATCTTTATGATGCATCTCAAGAATTCATGTGATTACATTATTCTATGCACTTCAATGATACATTTACCTAAAAATGTTATTAAATATGTTAAATGGTTTTATTCATATATTATACAATTTTATTATCCTTTTGAGGTGATCTAACTACTATTTTATACTATTTAAACACCTAAAGTGGGAATTTCATAGAGGCATGTTCTTCACATTTGGAACAATTTTTATATTTAGTGGGGGCATGTTTTGGAAGCATGTTCTCCACACTTATTCAATATTTGACACACCCAAATTAAATGGGGGCATGATTTTTAAACGTGTCCTCCACATTATAACTTATATAAACTTCTATATTTTTACATATATAGTGGGTAAATGCTACGGTAACATGTTACCCATACTTTTTTAAAATTCAAAATTGGCCAAAGCATATAATTATATAAATTAAAATTCATAGTTTTGGTAGAATTATATAGATTGGTACCATTGTTATATATAGTTTTAACATTAGACATATATAAGGTTCATATTTTATCTAATGTGTCCCTAATATTTCAAAATCTAAATCAATTTTAGTTTAGATCACTTTCAGGGATTTTCAGCAGCTACTAGGTTAGAGTTCTACAAACTATATTGAGCCAATGTATTGTAGTATTTGGTTCACTTTTGGTATGGTTTAGTTGATTAAATCACTAAATTGATTAAATCACTCAATCTTTCCAAGTCTTTAGATTATGTTATTTTATTAGCATATGTATCAAAATTGCGATGTTAGTTGGGTAGGCTATACATACCAATACTCTAAGGAGGGATCGAGATCAATTTAGCCATCCCCACTTAACTTATGGTGAAAGTGTAAGTGAAGATAATATGAATGTTTGTTTAATTTATTTAATTGAGGATTGATATTTTAAATCTATGTATTCTAATATTAGGAGGGTTGTAGATGTTTATATGCATAAGTAGGGTAGAATAAGGATTAAAAATCTTGGTTGTTGTATATACCCTAAATTGGTCAAGAAACCACACATATCATGTATTTTCATACTCATTTCATAGGAGACTCTGAATGGAGACTATGAGTCTTATTCACATCTAGCCATGTCATTTTGTTTGATTTGCCTTGGTCTTGTTTCATACCTTAGACATCTGACATCTTTTTGACTTTTCCCAATCATTTTGTAACCTTCTAGACTTAACCCTTACTGAACCAAGTTACTCTTTCCATGCTTATTCCATCCCCTCAAGTCCTAGACCCTCTATATAATAGTGCCCAAATAGGACTACAACATTGAAACCTAGGGTGCCCAGTTTCTGATGTTGTTGTCTAGGTGTAAATTTGATTCCAATGATCAGTTTCTCCTACAAGATGAGTCTTACTCATTTTATTTGCTTTGTTCCTAAATTTTTTAATATTGATCAAATGTGAATAAAATCCCCAAATTTTAAATAGTGAGTCTCTTATATAAATGACTACACAAGGCATTTGATATATAGCAGTTACTACTTTGGCACATTAGACATAATAAATAATAGTCAATAATATAGCTCAACACTCTGCATCACACATAGACTTATATGATTGATCAAGGAGGGGCCTAGGTGAAATTAATTCTTGCATTTATTATGCATGTTTCCTAATTGATAAATACCTTGGATCTAAGACCTTAGATTGAGGGTTAATGTAGGCAGTAGTTAGAACAACATGGGTTCTTGATTGTACGATCATTCTTCCCCTAACCCAATTTTTTTTCCTTTTAATTTTGATGTATTAATTATTTACATGTGTTTAGATGTATCTAGGTATAAAATATTAAAATGGAATTATAGTGAGATTTAATGAATTCTAACACTTAAAATTTAGTATGTGGGCTCATATCAATCAGGCGAACAAAACCCAAAAAGATTAGATCCTTAGGATAATATCATTGAGAAAGACTATAGCACTAGACACCAAGATGTCATGTTTCCAAAACTCCTATCTAATCAAAAAATAGAATCTAGATTCAGACTCATGATAGTGTCTTAGTCCTACTCTTCCATTTCCAACATCAGAATCTTCCATCTCAGTATGAATCTAGATAAGTTAATTTCTATTTCTCTTGTATAATTATCAGTTAAAATCTATATTTTTCCCTATCAAACTATATTTTCCCCATCATTTCAGACCCTTATTATGTAGGATCTAAAAACTAAATTCCTAAAAATAATAAAACATTTGGTAAACCGGACGTACTTTAAACAAATTTAAAACCCTAGGTACCCTTAGGATTTTTCCTTCATATTTTGTGTAAAAATTACTTTACAAATTTTTGATTTTTGTATTAATTTTTGTGAAATTATTCCATTCAAACATATTTTTAGAATTTAAATTATAGTCATAATTTTTAAAATTTCTAAAACCCTAACTCAAAACCCTAGATTTCTAAACTAGGTCCTCAAACCCCATGTTTCCCTCCCATACAAATTTTAGGAATTAATTTTGAAACTTTGGAAAAAAAATTAGTGTGCCAAAAATATATTCAAAATTTCTAAATTAGTAGTTATTTTGTGCAAAAATTCAATTTCAAATTTCTTATTTTTGTGTCAATTTTTATGCAATTATCTTGTTCAAATTAATTTTAGAATTTAAATTATAGTCATAATTTCAAAAAAATATCTAAAACCCTAGCCCAAAACCCTAGATTTCTAAACTAGGTCCTCCACCTTCAAACCGTTCATCCTTACAATTGTTAGAAATTAATTTGAAATTTTTGCAAATTATTTAGATAGTCACAAGTATTTTCAAAATTTCCATGTTAGTATTTATTATTACATTTATTTGCTTAATATTACTTCTTCATATTCTTTGTGGTGAAATAAATAACATGGCCACTAAGGCACTTCTTCCCTCTCATCCCAAAGGTAAATTTCTTAATTTTTCACATAATTATGATAACGAGTGGACAAATTAGACACATAGATGTCCTATTTTTGGCACTCCTATCTAATAAAAAATAGAATCTAGATTTAGATTCTTGATGGTGTCTCAGTCCTACTCTTCTATTTCTAGCCTCAAAATCTTCCATTTCAGTATAAATCTAGATAAGCTAATTTCTATTTCTCTTGTAAAACTATCAGTTAAAATCTATATTTTTCTCTATCAAAGTAGATTTTTCCCATCATACCAGACACTTATTATTTAGGATCTAAATGCTAGATTCCCAAAAATAATAAAACATTTGGTGAACTTGACTTACTTTGAACAAATTTAAAACCCTAAGTACCCTTAGGGTTTTTCCTTCATATTTTGTGCAAAAAATTACTTTACAAATTTTTTATTTTTGTATTAATTTTTATGCAATTATTCCATTCAAACATTTTTTTATAATTTAAATTATAGTCATAATTTTTAAAAATTCTAAAACCCTAGATTTCCAAACTAGGTCCTCAAACCCCATGTTTCCCTCCCTTACAAATTTTAGGAATTAGTTTTGAAATTTTTGAAAATTTTTTAGTGTGCCAAAAATATTTTCAAAATTTCTAAATTAGTAGTTATTTTATGCAAAAATTCAATTTCAAAATTATAATTTTTGTATCAATTTTTGTGAAATTATCTTGTTCAAATTAATTTTATAAGTTAAATTATAGCCATAATTTCAAAACAATTCTAAAACCCTATCCCAAAACCCTAGATTTCTAAACTAGGTCCTCCACCTTCAAACTATTCATCCTTGCAATCGTTAGAAATTAATTTTGAAATTTTCACAAATTATTTAGATAGTTACATGTATTTTCAAAATTTCCATGCTAGTAGTTATTATTACATTTATTTGCTTAATATTTCTTCTTCATATTCTTTGTGGTGAAAGAAATAACATGGCCAGTAAGGTACTTCTTCCCTCTCATCCCATAGATAAATTTCTTAATTTTTCACATAATTATGATAATGAATGGACAAATTTTCACATTAGCTAAAAATGTGGAAAATGATTTTATTTACAATGAAGATAATTACTATTATTGCAATGGGGAATATTATCATGCATATGAAAGTGATAGTGAATAAAGAGTATATGCATCTTCTGCTCTCAAACCTCTCTCTTTCATCCCTTCTTCTAAAGAAAATACTTTTGATAAATGGGAAAAATACTTCTCACCTCATTCTCCTCTGTAAAATGCAAAAAAGAATAAATTAGTCATGCACTTCCAAATGAACCTCTAATAGGTGATAAGTTACTTCCATGTGATCTCTCTCTCTCTCTCTCTCTCTCTCTCTCTCTCTCTCTCTCTCTCTCTCTCTCTCTCTCTCTCTCTCTCTCTCTACAATTATGTTAAAAATACAACAATATAAATTTAATAGAATCAAATTACCAAAGCATAGTTCAAATGATGCATCTCATGCTCTCAACTCTAATTTATCTAAATAATATTCAAATGATAACTCTCTTACTCCTACTTCTCATACTACAAATGAAGAAAATGCATACACTCCATCCATGGATAGCATTAATACACATGATATTCTAAATTCTAATGATAACTTATTGCATATTAGAAAGGATTTAAATTATTCTCTTACACCTCTCCCTAGAAATGATGGAAGTGAAAATGAGTATGAAAGTGAACATGCAAATGAATATGAGAATTAAAATGAATACAAAAGTGATACTTCAAATTCTACTATCTCAAATGAAGAAAATTTAGATTATGATAATGCATGGAATAATGATGACTATTATGAATATATCAAAGAAGAAAATGCATCTCATGCTTCTACCTCTTCTCTCACTCCTCTCAAATATAATGTATGTCAAAATGTTGCTTCTACTTTTATTCATAATTCTATTTCAAATAATACACATGATAATAATAATATCACATCCTCTACTAAATTAACATGTGATTCACTAAAATGCAAAGATAAGAATGAATATCCCAAGCCACCCCTCACTACAGTAAAACCCAATTCTCACTCTTCACCTAAGGAGAATGGTAGCCAACATCCCTCTAGTAAGGCCCAAGTTACCATTACTCCCAAGGTTCAAGTGAGCACACCCCCTCTTTATGATCCAATTACAAAATGTATCATTCCCATGATTTAAATTAACAATCATATTCAATGATTAAATGACCCACTTCAAGATACTAATTTACCATCCCAACACATCATCTCTTTGATGCATGTAGTTGGTGAATTACAACACCAATTACATCTCCTTACCTTGGAAAATGAAGCTTACAAGTCTTGGATGGATGCCAATGATCTACATGGTAACCCTATTTCAAATATATTCGTAAAGATTCACTACCTAAGCATTTACGATTTCCATCATTACCTCACTTTGATGGAACTAGAGATCCATTTATACACCTTCTATATTTTTAGAAGGCTTTACCATCTCATGTGAGCCCATTAATTCTACTAAAGTTATTCCAACATACATTAGTATGGGAAGCACATAATTAGTTCTTTCATCTACTCCCCATTGGTTCATTACACACATATGATGACTTAGAGGAGGCATTTCTTAGATTTACATCATAAACAAGGGCCTTATGTTACATATGAGAAACTTGCCACACTACATCAACATTCTTTAGAGCCAGTTAGTGTGTATATCTTAAGATTCAAGGCTCACATGGTAAGATTGATATACAAACTAGTAGATATATAGATTTAGCATATCTTTATTAAGGGGCTTCACCAACCTCTACTTGAGCATCTACTATATCAGATAGAGTCTTCTTTCAAACACTTGTGTTATACAATTTTATCTTTGGAAATGAAATTAGGATTGATTGAGGCAAATTTAGTTGATTAAATCACTCAAGATTTCATAGCATCATCTTTAGATATAGCTCCTAGATCTTAGTATCCACCATGTCCTAGACAAGATAGGAGACACAACCAAAAAAACAACCAATTAAGAACAAAGAGCTAGTTTCTAGAACACAACCTATAGATTGCACTATAAATAATAATAACAAAGAACCACTATAGTTTGATTTAGAGTGTGATGGACCATCTACCATATTATTAACACTACTAGATAGGATGTTAATCACATTACCTTCTACTCATCAATGAGATCCACATCTCTTACATAGACAACCACATTAGCATTTTTGTAACTGTAAACATATCCATGGTCACAAATATAGTTACTATTTTAGACTCAGATATTGCATTACTAGATGTGTTGATAATGGTATCATAGCATTCACATAAGGGGCATAGAGATCTCCTCCATTATGGAACCCTAGACCTCATTCTTCTATGACTAATCCATCCTAGGACATTCCTTTATGGGAATTATCAGTCACTCATCATGAGTGCAAAGTAGGTTTTAAGATAGAATCTCATAAGAGATCTCCTATTTCACTACCTTAGAAGGTTTGGAAACTAGTACAACAATAATATCATATATATAACACTATAGTGCAAGGAATACATAGTGTATTTCCATATACATATCCAATAGAGTCCTAGGCACTACAACAAAGTCCTACTCATGAGAGATATTCACTATAAACAATTTTTTAGGGTCATATCTCATGTATCAACCCACTATGATTAAGATTAGATGAACCTCCATCACATGTCACAATTCCATCTTGATATATTACTCAATCATATGCATCATAATAGAGGCCACGGGGTGGTATTTCACATAGCTAACCACTATGATCTCAAATTGATGAGCCTCCTCCACATCACATAGTTTCAATTTCACATTTAGTAAGGTTGCATTTTTTAGAGTCTCCACATACATCTATAGTTAGTGAAAAATAAGTAATATTATATATAACATATGTTCCTACATAGCATGAGTAGATGGACATTTGTTCAGTTAGCCATCAGGGTTTAGATAGTGATACAATACATATATACATCCACTTAATAGGGTAATGATGGATCCAAAGGTCTAGATATCCTTTCTATTCTTGAGCCATAATATTTAATAATTTTCTATTCTAGATGAATTAAGCATGCATAGAATACTTAAAATGGAGGAGGCTTATCAATTAGCTTTGAAGGTAGAAGAAAACAAAATAGATAAAATTTTGGAAGGAGGGGCCTAGGTGAAATTAATTCTTACATCTATCATGCATGTTGATTATGCACATTCCCTAAGGGATAACTGCATCGGATCTGAGACCCTAGCTTGAGGGTTAATGTAGGAAGTAATCATAATAGTATGGGTTCTTGATTATGAGATCATTCTTCCCCTAACCTAGTTTTTCCCCCTTTTAATTGTGATGTATTCATTTTTTTCATGTGTGTAGATGGATATAGGTATCAAATATTAAAATAGACTTACAACAAGCTCCAGTGACTTCCATCCCCCAAAATTTGGTACATAGGCTCATATTGATTAGGCGAACAAAATGCATAAATCTTAGATCCTCAAGATAATAGTGTTGGGAAGGAATATAGAACTAGACACTAGGATTTCCTATTTATAGTGCTCTTATCTAATCAAAAAATAGAATCTAGATTTAGATTCCTGAGAGTGTCTTAATCCTACTGTTCCATTTCCAACCTTAGATTATTTTGTTTTAGTACAAATCTAGATAAGTTAATTTATATTTCTCTTGTATAATTATCAGTTAAAATCTATATTTTTCCTATCAAAGTAGATTTTTCCCATCATTTTATACCCTTATTATTTAGGATCTAAACACTAAATTTCAAAAAATAATAAAACAATTGTGTACAACTTGTTCTGAGTTTATTTATGTGTATTTATATTCAATTTCCATCTAGTAAATAAAGGGCTGAAAGTAATGTATATGTATTGATTTGGTGTTTTTACATGATTTGAAATAGTTATAGTTTAACGCTAGATGTATTTACAATGAAAATATATTTTTTGGGGCTAAAAATAGGGGAAATACAATAGCACCAAGCTAGGACACTAATTGACGGTACTAGTATCCAAAGTATGGTGCTAATGTTTAGGTGGAAGAACCTAAGGCACTAGGGGTCTAGGTGCCCTAGGAAAGGTCAATGACTGATTTTGAGATGTTTAGGGATGCATCTATCCCATATGAAAGGTGGATAAATGTCTAAATAATCCCTAAGATAGGTTTAGGGATAAGTTATGGATGGGTGGTCTTAAGTAACACTCATTATACTCAAGTGAAATTTTATATGTCTACATTTTCCCCCACACCCTTTATTATATAAATGTAGCAAAGTGAAAAGGCTAAGATAAAGGATATGAAATGTACTTGGACTTACCTAAGAGGTGAAACCCATAAATATGGGTCTGATATGTGTAGCGTGATCCATTACATTCAGTATAAACAAAACATATATAGATTAAAACTTACTTAAGAGATATCAAAATCACATACAAAATTGAGTAAAGAGATAAGAGAAAGGAAAGGAATGAATACACCTCACTAGGTCTATGAACCAATGCATAAACCTGGTGACATCTTGTGTGTATAGTTAGTGATATCAATTAGTGAAAATCTTGGACTAAGTTGAATGGTATGCTTAATCCCCACATGTGGGTGGCTCAAGAACTCAAGTTATCCTTGATTCCATCATTTCCCAACCCTATTTGGTGTATCATAACTAATGAATATCTTAGATTGGATAGATGTCTTATCTAACCCTTTTATGTAAGTGGCTCAAGAAATTAATTTGACTATGACTCCATCATTACATACCCATGTGAAGTAGATTCATTTGTAACTAAATTATGTAATGTAACTAAAGTTGTATGACTATAAATAAAACTATATATAATATCTCTATATCCACTTGGGAATTATAGAATGAAAATTGGCTTATAGGCCTCTCAGACACTAAGATATATATCTCATAGACCACTTGATAATGTCAACCATTATAGATAGATTAGGGCATCGAATCTATTATAAACTAGTAAAAATGTTATATGGATTTATAACAAAGAGAATTACATGAATTTTTCCATTCCTTCTGATCAAATGGTGAAAAAATGAGCATAAAAAAATAATGTGTCATGCACATGCCCCTAAAAAATCTATGCATATAGATTCTAGATTAAGTTTTAACAATTTCTATCTGAGTATCTGAAACTAGAAAAGGAGCGATAATGTTATGCATTATGCCCCCAATCTAAGTAAATTGTTATGATTTTGTGTAAAACTAAAGAAAAATGATAATCTATAACTAAATCTATGCAAACCTAGATTGTACCTATTTTAATTTTCTAGAAAAAATTAGATTTTCATATTTTTGGGGCTATTAGATAGTAGAACCATATCTCAGATAGTATCACTACATATCTAATTTCCACTTTCAATGCTAGTTTCCAATTGTGTTATTTTCCTACCAAACTGACTATGATCTATGTCTAAATGTTTCCCACTTTGTTTTCCTAATTTTAAGCTCTGAATTTTGTTCCTCCATGATGAAAACTATATTCTGAGTGCACTTAAATGGATTAATCTCTATTATAAAATTTTTTTAATGCCCCCTATTTTTATGGGAGTTGTTAAACTTATGAAATAAATATCCTCAAAATAAAAATCACTATATTATACATGTCAACTTGAGCATATATGATATCTAGGTAATAAACTAATGTAAGGTGCATACATGACATCAAAATGTAAGATAATTTGAGCATAAGTTGGTAATGTATGATATATGTTAGATATAACATTCATAAGGTTGTCAAGATAGATATAAAAATGTAATCATGTGTATGGACAAAAAATATGAGTAATCAATTGAGTAACTACCTAAGGGATGGGGCATGATGTCTATCATGGTACCCAAGGATGAAGTGAAAATGCATAAGGTCCCTCATAAAATCTAAAAATAGAGTGTGTAACAACCAAACAAGTGTCATGGCCATGATTCATACATGAAATCATACATACAACACACATGAGACACAAAAATTAGGCAAAGGTGACACAATACTATGGACATAGGCACATGTCAACAAATCTAAGAAAGCAATACATATGAGGACATGATTAAATGTCCACATATATAAATAAAAAATGAGTTGGCATAAATCCAAATGGAAGGAAATGTTCAAATGTATACATACATAATCAATAAGGCACACACAACGACATGGCCACATGGCCAAATCATACATACAATGAAAACAAGTGGTGTAGAGATGTAGAACAATGGCATATTCAAATGCCCTTGAATAAATGTAGAATCAAATAGACATAATCAAGTCTAATCTAGTAAATAAAATAATAAAAGTATGTATAAACATGTGGTAAAAATCTATATAATATCAAATATGTACATAAATTAAGTCATGAGTAGTAGTAGTTAGCAAAAAAACTATGCAGTATAGGATGATCAATATCAAGATATAAACAATGCTAAATTTATGACATAGAGTATAAAAAGATGTAACCTAGAAATCAATACTGTGTATGGGATGCCCCCAAATTGGTGAATGTATCAAATGAGAAACCTATGTACGTGCCCTCAGTGGGTTGATCGTAGTAAATATAGATCTGTGTTATGGACCTGAGTCCTGTAGCAATCTCTGAACACTTCAAAAGAACAAGTGAACCATGTATGTATGATAAAATTAATATACTAAAATATATAACATATGTAGTAGCTATAAAGTATAAGAAATGTAAACATGAAGATGTATACAATCTATAGTTTATATTTTCTAAGCAAATATTTTTATGTTTTATTTTAACTTTTGACATAATATATTATTTTTATATTTTATGGATATAAGTTATGTACAAGCAACATGAAAATGAAACTATGTACAAGTAGATTATAAATTTTTCATATATAGAATCTCCTTATATGTATGATGTGCAATGGGTTATTGATTGCCTTGATTTTAAGTGAAGCTACATGATATAACTTGGGGATAAGATTTTATGTGACTAGGTATGGGCCAAACCAATTTGGTTTGAATTTCTCTTTTGTCTCTTCTTTAACATTGATGTTTCTGATATTTTATTTTAAAACCAAATTATTAACTTTGAATTCTATACTATGAACATGGATATATAGGCCCACTAGATTCATTTATGATATGATTTGAGATGTTATATGGTTTATATGTGTGTGTGGTCTAATTTTTATAATTCATGGAAACATATTTCTCTATATTTATCATCTATAATAATTCCATTTATGGATACCCATAAAGATGGTATTTTTAGTTCCCATGGGATAATTGATTTTGTTCCATATACTAATGAATAAGGAGTAGCTCCTATCAGTGTGTGACTACTGGTACAGTAGGTCTATAGTGCATACACAATCTAATTATACCAATCACCACCAAATTTGGTAACTATTTTGCAAAGAATACTATTAATTTGTCTTGTTTGTAACTTCTCTTTGACCATTACCATATGGGTAGTGTTGACCAAAATTTACCTTGTAGGTCAAATTGGGACCCCTATATGTAAAAACTTGATATTTAGGTGTTTTAGGGGTCTAATATATGTCTTAAGGTGTATTATAGGTCATTTAGTGTGATTTCATGTTATATTAGCCTTGGTCATTAGTCATTTTAGTCTTTATGTCCTTTTGAGGGTCAAAATGAGCATTACATGAGTTGTACAGCTTCTTTGGGAAGTGTGACAGTGTAAAAAGGGTGATGTCATGTGACATGTGTCCTATTATGCCTTAATCAACTATTTTTAACTAAAAAGTGGTAGGTTCCTCAGAAGAAAGAATAATTTTCATGGGAAAAGAGAAGAGTTTGGAACTTGTATGGCCCATGGGGGAAGGTGACACATGGGAGAAGGCCATGGAATGTATCTCTATATTCCTCAATCTCAATTACACATTTTAAATGCTATAGAAGAGCCAATTTTGAGCTAAAACTATTATTCTCTTTTTTCACCCTTTTAGACACAGAACTAGTCAATAGGTTTATACTTGGTATGGCCAGTAGGGGAGGTTTCCAAAAAATTCCTCTTGGGGGTATCTTATAAACTAAGTTAGATTCCATTTGATGTTTTTTATAGAAAAATGGTGGCATGTGCTCTATAAATCATCCCTAACAAGTTGACTATGTTTTTTTCCTTACTAATTTGTGCACCCTAAAGGTTTTGCCTTGTTTTGGAAAATTCTATACAATTAACTTGATGATGTTTTATATTGATGATTTTGACTCCCTCCTAAAATTATCCCCATGATTGGTTTAGTTCTTAAAGATCTTTGGGTATGCAAATCATCTTAGGTTACAAGTGAATGCATCATTCTATGTTGTAAGTAGTTTTTCATCATTTACATGATCTTATTGCTTTGATAGTGGTTTTGGGGGTGAAGATGGGTTGTTTTACATGTTCTCAATGTTATCTTGGTCACATTTAACTTCCAACCTCTTTTTCCAAAGAAATCTATATGGAATTACAGTCATATACGTCTTACGAGTCAGGCAACCATGAATGTATGTCTGTAGATGCCATGAAGGAAGAGTTCACATTAAAAATAAGGCATTAACACTTATTTTAGATTATTTATAATTTTAAGAGTGTATTTGGAGTTATGGAGAAAAGCCTATAACCCATTTAAGGCTAAATATTATTCCCATTACACCAATCCTACTCATTGCCTGCATATATGAAAATACTCATCTACAAGTGTCCACATAGGACCAGTCAAGTTGGGAAGGAATTTTGTAAGATGAGTAAGGTTTTGATAATGAAATAAGTCTATTTGAAATGATGGAAGAATCTCAAAAAAAAATTAAAACTCAAAAATCGTGTATTCTACTAGCTTATTCATCCTTACTACCTACACTGTAGAATAACCACATATAAGTGGCTTAACATAGGTCTGACGTACCATAGGGGAGTGTTGGAGAATGATGAAACATAGAGAATGATGAATCCTTCCTTGGAACTATGTAGGGATTTTAATTACTAGATAGACATATAACACCCTCATCATGAACATGATGGTCTCCATAAGATATTGTCATGAAAAACAAGTAAGTAAAGGACTCTAAACAAGCATGATATAGTTTTCATCCGTAAACCATTATGCATAGTCTCTTTTCTAGGAGGTCTATACTCATCTACAGGTGTCCTCATAGGATCAGTCAGGTTGGGAAGGAGTTTTTAAAGATGATTAAGGTTTTGATAATGAAATAAGTCTATTTTAAACTATGGAAGAATCTTGAAACTTGTTTAAAACTCACAAATCATGTATCTTACTAGCTTATTCATCCTTACTACCTGTAATATGGAATAACCATGTATAGGTGGCTTAACATAGGTCTGAGGTATCATAGGGAAGTGTTGGAGAATGATGAAACCTTCCTTTGAAGTATGTAGGGATTTGAATCACTAGATACACATATAACACCCTCATCATGAACATTATGGTATCCATAAGCTATTTTCATGAAAAACAATCAAGTAAAGGACTTCAAACAAGCATCATATAGTCTGCATCCTTAAACCATTGTGTACAATCTCTTTTCAGGAGGTTTTTCTTAGAATTAGAAAGAGTTTGGAAGCCAAATGACCTGGTCAAGGGATAAAATTTGGTATATATCACATAATAAACTTTTATAGTCATATAAAAAATTCATTTGGTGTAATGAAATAGACTAAGTTACCTATATTTTATCTCAGACAAAGGGCACTCCCCTTAGGTGCAAACCTTGTAGTCTTGAGGATTGGAGACAAAATAGTGGATAAGAAGTTGATTGGATAATAAAGAGAGGTTTGGAGGATTTAATAACATATAGGAAAACATGATAAACCATGTATAAAAAGTAAGGACCTCAATAGGGTATTGTAAACCCAAAATATGCAAATAGGCTTATTAGTTAGGTTTAGACCTAGAAGTCAAATGGAGGGTCATATTCATTTCCAACATTGAAAGAGATTTATAGTGTATTGAAACATGTTTTTAGGGTCATTATAGATGTGATAAATCTATTGGTATGTAGATACATCACAAATAGTCCATTTTTATCTTAAAACCAACTCAAGTCTATAGGAAATGGAAGGAAAAGCTCAATAAGGTGATTTAAAATGCTCACATGTTTCATGAGGATTTGCATGTAGGTTAAGGAAGTTTAGATTCATTAACAAGGGTCCTAAAATATGTTTTAGTGAGATTTATTTTCAAATTCAACATCCTTTTTATATTTATAAATCTTAAGAGAGTAAACATACCTAAAACCTTATAAACCCTTGGATACAGACTCGATGAAGGAAATGGAGATGGAAAGATAATTTTATGGCATAGTTTGACCATGAAAGTGATTGAAAATTGGAGGGTAATCTTTTAGGATCCTTCCCATCCTTTTTAGTTGTATGAAACTATATAAATTGAGTATAAAATAGGGTATATTGATTATTTTATGTGTTGCATAGGATTTAGGAGCTTCCAAGAGATGCCAATCACATGGAAGGGAATATTTAGACTCAATATAACTCCCCATGTACATTTATTTATTTTTAAAAATATGTATGTGCTCCTTCCAACTAATTCATCTTAGCCAGTAAAAAATGGCATAGTGAACATGATCATGAGAATGGTGAAAACTTCAAGTGGGAGTATTTTTAAGGTGTTATTGATGCCTCTAAGTATATGGAGGGTCTTGATAAGTGTCATCCAATAAAATGTATTAATTTTAATGGAAAATTTATGATTTTTAGAAGCTAAGTGTGCAAAGTGTGTGGAAGAGGAGTTTTCTTATATTGTAAATGGTGATGGCTCATTCCTAGATGATTCTAGATTATCAAGACTACAACCAATGAATGGAGAATCATGTATAAAATACTTCCCTCTCATTCCAATCATAAAACCTATCCCTAGTTAGTTTTGAGATGTTCAAACAAGGATAAATCATGAATGTAGTTTTTTAAGCCAACACAAGGAATTATATGCCAGTTTCCAAGAGTTTCATGCCTTGTATGGACACTTGTACTTCCTAAAATTACATGGTAAATTTAAAATATTATTATAATGCATATGTAACCTATTTTATTATTTTTAAAATTTTCCTTGTGACCTTTATAATTCTCTCTTCTCCTCTCTCTCTCTCTCTCTCTCAAGTTCTATAAGAACTAGCCATTTTGGCCTTTGTAACTTATACTCCACCTAAGTATGGTGAGTCCCTACTCATTTTCATACCATGGATTAATAAATACTAATTGTTTTTACCTATTAAATCACTACTCATATTGTGTTTTACTTGGATTATTTATCTTTCTTAGTGATGACTCTTGTTTCCTTAGCATGTTGCTTCATTTTCTCAACTATTTATAGTTGGAAAGACTCTTCTTGCAAGTCATGTGAAGTGCTATAAGAAGTGTCAAAGTTTAGTGAGTTATCCTACTCAATAGTGTCACTATATACCTCTTGTTTAGTCCTCCTATCCTAAATATTCATTTATTCCGTCATAATGAAATATTGATGTGAGAAGATGCAGATTGGAGAAGTGTATGTTTGGTTAGTCCCTTGTTCTCATGTGTAACATGTAGCTATTTGGTATTAATCAACTAATTTGATTTATCACCTCCTTTAGGATAGTTTTATTTTAGTTTTCTCTTTCCCTTTTCTCTCACAAGCATATGTGTAGTAGTGGTCTATAAGTGGTACATCAAGGGAGCTAGCCCTATCTAGATATTTACCTCATTCTTAGGCTCACCCATAGTTTAGAATTATTTAAATTATGCCACTTTTATGAGGAGAGTTTATAAATCTCCTCAAAGGGTTAAAACCCAAGTAAAAATATATTTTGGCATGGTTGGTGGGATTCTTAGTCCAAGAAGTTGAAAGATTTTTGGTGTTGTCTTTCAATACATTAGCCTTTGGAGACATCTATCTAAGCATCAATGGAAAATATAATGTTACATCAGCTGGTAAAGAATATTAGGTATTCATTTTAAATATTATTTATATTCATTTCTTGTGTTCTTGCTTCTTAATGAAGTTTCATTGTTGACTTTGGTGTTGAGAATTATTTTACACATGTTGGTGAGGTTTATCAAGATTATGACATTCCCTATCAACCCTATCATGATCCTTACTAGGTCTAATATGATATTTATTATCATATTCATAAAGTTTACTATCCCTAAATCCAACCTTATCAATGTCTTGCTTCTCCTAGTCAACCTAGTCACTTCTCAACTTAGGCCATTTCAACCTTCAAGAAAACACTCTTAGGCTATGAGAAGTACATGTTGGATCTTGACACACTAAGAGGTCATGATTAATATATTCGTAGTAATTTCATTCATAAGGTGAGATATGCATTATATATGGTTAAAATAGAGTGGGTACCTATTGAGAGAGCCAATTGGCAAAGGATCACAAGTGAGATGATAGATGTAGGTGGCTTGATTGCATATTTAGAAGATAGGCTAAGAATTCATGATGAGTAGCCAAATAAAGTCTATCAAACATTATATCCATCTCTATAATATTGATATAATTATAATTAAATCCTCTCATAAGCCCAATAAATCTTGTCAAGGACATCCTTTTTCTAATCAGTTGGAAGAGAGAGTTAGAAAGAGAAACCTTGTTTTTGAAGTAAATCTTGATAGGCAGATTGAGTTAGATAATATGTAGATGTAGTAGTATATATCATCATTAAGGGAAGTTAAATTTAATCCCTCATTTAACTCTCCCATTACATCCATACCTCAATAATAGACTCCTAATCATAACATCCTAAGCTGGAATAAGATAGCGGGATCATGGGGAAAGAAAGAGGATAAAAACCTTAGTAAGGAGTGTGAAGTTGAGAAAGAGATTGATCCTATATGAGTCCATCCCACACTTCCTCAAGAGACCTCTTGTGTTCCATGTCATCCCTTTCATACTCCTTATCCTCATGAAGATGCCTATCAAATTCAATAGATAATTTTCCAAGAGAACCTAGCTAAGAAAATTAAAGAGTTAGAGTCAAGGATGAAATTACTAAGTCAAGGTGTGATGGAAGTTTTAGACCAAATAGAAGATCCTATGAATAAAAACACCTCATCTAAACTCCCTCAATATATTTCTCAAGTTTGATCATATTTTAATGAAGTGATTGTCAATTGGAAGGAAGATAACCAAGATATTTTAGCCCAAGGTCTACCTACCCTTCCTCAAGAACTCCCAAATGAATCCCTTGTAATGCATTCTCAATCTGATTTTGAGTCCTATTTTCCACTTCCACCAACTATTTCATCTTGTATTCACCCCATCACCCTTTCATTTGATGTAACTATGGTGTGGGAACCTAAAAAAGAGTGTTTGGTTGATGAAAATTCAAAACTCTTGCTTGAAGAATGTGTGGCTCCTTGGTAGCCGCATTGGGATAAGTTACCTAATTTCAAGATGCTTAATCTTGGAATCACTAAGAAGGAGAAGGATATTAATGATATTTCAGACCTTTATAAGCAATGTTAGTATATGAAATTTGAGATATAATTTGAGAGACCTCAAGAGGTCCTAAGTGCTGAACAAGAGGTGAGTCCTTGTGTTGAGTCTTCTTGTTTGGTTGATAATGAAGAATGGATTATTTGTGTCAAAGAAGAAATATTGGATTAAGTAATTTTAGATTATAAATAAGAGGATGAATGATATTTTATTTTTTTTCCCCTTTATGATTTTGATCAAAAAGAAGTTGAGGACTTGTGGCAGCAGTTTGAAAACATTTACAATGAGTTTGAGTCTCTCAAGGGGTCTACAACTTCCTTAGAGCTGATTACAAGTGATGGTAAGAAAGATGACATTTTTAAAAATGTGATAAAAGAGACAAATCAAAGTTTATCTCAAAATTTTGAGGTCAAAACAAGCTTCTATTGGCCTTAATCTTCTAAGGAATAAGAAACCATTCCTATTGAAACCATGCCTACAAAGAATATGCAAGTTGATCATGAGATGAAGAGTGGGTAGAAATATGAGGTATGTGTACAAGGCCAAGAGGAATATATTTAAATTGGGGACCTATTTGAATATGGTCTACTTGAGAGCATAGCAAGTGAAATTCTGAGAAGTAGGTCTAATCTATTAAGTGTTTAATCTAAAGAGCAACATGCTTAGCACCATGATTCATCTCATGAATAAGGAGATGCAAGAAACTTTCTTTTTGATCCTAGAAAGGGATGTATTATTAATTATTAGTTTTATATATTATTTTGCTTCTTATTTTTCATAGGTCCCTTGAGCACATGTGTGTGTGTCTTGTTAGTGTGTTTGTTTTTCTTTGTGTGTGTCCTTTATTTTGTGTCATTTAGGTAATTAGTTTTCTTGTCTTTCTCAAAGCTTGTTGTCAATGGTCAAAGTCCTCTTGTTTTAGACTCTATATGACTCCCTAATCCCAATGGACTGATAAGGCTATTAGTCTTTAGTATAGTAGGCATACCACCCCTATGAGTCACCAATTTGTTGACCAAATTTGACCCTATAAGTCAAATTAGAACCCTTATAGGTAAAAACTTGATTTTTAGGTGCTTTAGGGGTCTAATACATATGTATTAAGGTCTATTATAGGTCATTTAGTGTGATTTCATGTTATCTTAGCCTTAGACATTAGTAATTTTAGTCATTATTTTATTTTGAATCATTTTGAGGGTCAAAATGAGCATTAAATGAGTTGTATGTTAGGTTATGGAGCTAAAAGCTTCACCAAGATGCAAATAGGAGAAGTTACAGTGGATGCAAAGTTGCAGAGTCAGTTGCAGGGCAACCGGCATCGGTCTGATCAACCAACGTCGGCCAGATAGTAGCGAAGAACAAACCGGTGTCGGTTACCAGTCGGTCGACATCGATCATGGAGGAGCTGACGTCGACAGCCTGTGTGAGAATAGGCAGTTTGCATGTTGATCTCGGAGAGTCTATTTTGAGACTGTTAGTTTGCATGTCAAAGGCTAGTCTTAGTCTTGAGTTGTGTGTCTAATTATTGTAATTAAGGTAGTCTAATTATTGTAAGCATGAGATCTATATATGGACTCATGGGCTATATTGTAAATCTATAGCTAGAGAGTAAGAGAGAAATAAGCTCCTTCAGATAGAAGAGAGCAATGGTGCGTTCCTCCTAGTGCCACAGTACCAAGGTGGGTACTGATTTGGAGAATCAACAGGGTTTTTCATATGTGTAGGATCTTGGTCAGCACGTGTGCATGACTTTCTATAGGAGATATACAATGGTGAGTAAGGTCTAGTGATTTGTAGGTAGCAGTAGAGAGTAGGAGATCTACTTGGAGTATGGTTGTGTACTTGGTGTACTGGCAGCGTGTTACTGACTGGTTGGAGAGGTGAACATTAATTCTGTATTGGAGTTGATTTTTGGGACTGAGAGAGAGAGAGAAGAAGGTCTTGAGGTGTGGGGAACCTTTGAGGTGGAGGAAGAAGTGGCATCTCCCTTATTGTATATTCTTCTGAGTGATTATTAATACAATTGTGTATTGTCTCTCAATTCCTGTGTTGTTTCATATTTCTAGTTACATATTGATTCTGGTTAAATTCTGTGTTTAGTTGCTAATACAAGAATTAATCATATATGTGCTCTATTGGTGGAGCAAGATCCTGACACGGTGGGATCAGAGCATGTTTATTGTTCTAGGTTCCTAACAAGTGGTATCAGAGATTTTGGTTGGGTTGACTAACAGGTGGTTCAGATCTAGTAGTGTTTTTGATTACAGGTCACTCACAGGGATTTCAGATTGAGTGGGAGTATAGCAATGGCAGAAGAAAGTAAGCTACGAATGGAGAAACTGAATAGCATGAATGGTCTGATTGATGGAAAAAAAGAGTAGGTAAAAAGAGATTGTTGGTCGGGAGAAGATCAGCATGTAAAAGTATATGTTGCAGGTGATGTTACACAGGATGTTCTAGATAAAGTGGAATCTTTGTTTACATATTCTTTTGCCTCTTTCCATGCAGCCCAAAATAGAGCATCTTTTCATGGGTATGTCTTTGGAGACTTTGGAGATATTTATTTAGGGGTTGGAGAGCCTTGTCAGATGATTGACGAAGGGGAAGTCAAGCTGAAATTGCAAATGGATGACACACAGTGGTTGAAGGAAGTCATGCAGGTACCAGTCTTGGAGATGAGTCTAATTTCTTCAGGAAATTTGGGTGATGAGAGATGCACTGTAACTCTCACAGCAGATACACTTGAATTAGATGGTGGTAAGAAAGTAGGTATCCTTTATCTATCTACTTATATTGTTAATTCACCTTCTGTTGCAGAGATGTGGCTTCATAGGCTTAGTCACATATGTAGAAGGAGAATGCAAGTTTTGAAGTGAAAGTCAGATGTCTTTGACAAGATAAAGAACTGGAAAGCCTTGGTGTTCATGGAAGAGATGACAAACAGAGATCAGATGAGGGAACTAAATTATTTTGAGTAGAGCAGGGTTGATTTGATCAGGATTTTGATCCATGGAGAGCTCACGGGTAAAAAGTTATCACTCACAGATGAACACAGGTACCGGCATCAGTCAGATAGTAACCAACATCGGCAATAGGAAGACCAACATCGATCATGAAGGAACCGATGTCGGTAGAAACGACATCGGTGTTGACCAGGGAAATGACGTCGGCAGTCAGGTTCAGTGCAGGGAACCGACATCGGTCGAGAGCAGACTGGGAGATGGCTGAGATCGGTCACTGGAATGAATGTTAGGCAAATAGAAAGCTATCAACAAGTCTCAAACACTCATGTAGAGGTTAGAAATGGTAAGGGAACCTCATATTTGTTGTTCACCTTCTTTATTATTGCTTACTGATGGTTGAGAACTAGGAAGATGTATAGAGGCAATGTAGGTAGAATCCATATATAGTGGGAGCATGGCATGAATTCTTTAGAAGAGAACCAAGTAAGAGATTTGGTAGATTTGTCAGCTAAGAGAGAGCACTGGGAGAGGAGTGGATTCCCTTATTAGAGAAGAGAGTGAATGGATAAGTGAGATAGAAGGCCAAGACATAAGGTCTTGAAGAAGCTGTAGGACAGTGGTACAGGTTTTGACAAGCAGATGACTAAGCATGACTTCAATCAATGTCAGTGTAACTATTGTGGTTTTGTCTTACCAGGTGGATGATGAGTCACGACATTATCTAGCTATTGTATGTGAATGGTATACTAGTTATAGGTTCAGAGATATAGGGTTTTGCTAAGCTAAGGTCAAGGTTAGTTCAGAGGTATGTCAAGAAGAATTTAGAGCAGCGAAATTCTTTAGCATAAGAGACATGGAGATTTTATCTCCAGTGGGAGCTGGTGTGAAGATGGTGTTGGTGGGAGTCATGATGCAGGATGCAGAATCAGAAAGCACACCAAGGGCTAGACAGTTCAAGCTTAGCTTGAAACAGGGTTCAAAATCACATGAGGTCTAGTGTAGACTTGAGTTTTCCCAAGTAGTGGGAGTTGTCAAAAAGTATGGAGCCAATTTGGGGAAGGAGTACTGGAGGGCAGTTCAGTGGGATCAGCAGCAGGGATTCTTGTTATGCAGGGTCAAGGTCTTCACTACATGGATATGTAGGTTTAGATGTGGCAGCTTACTTGAATGACAGGTATAGCATCACAGGTTGTGTGGTGGTCGGTCTTCAGGGTTGATCTTGAAGAGGGATACAAGCTAGGGAATAATTTTAGATGGTGTATAGGTATAGGTACAGGTGTTGCTATTTGTCTCTAAGTGGGAGATTGTTAGGTTGTGGAGCTAAAAGCTTCACCAGGATGCAAACAGGAGAAGTTACAGAGGATGCAGAGTTGCAGAGTCAGTTGCAGGGCAACCAGCATCGGTCTGATCAACCGACATTGGCCATATAGCAGTGAAGAACAAACCAACATCGGTTACCAGTCGGCTAACATCGGTCATGGAGGAGCCGACGTTGGCAGCCTGTGTAAGAACAGGCATTTTCCATGTTGATCCCAGAGAGTCTATTTTGAGACTGTTAGTTTGCATGTCAAAGGCTAGTCTTAGTCTTGAGTTGCATGTCTAATTATTGTAATTAAGGTAGTCTAATTATTGTAAGCATGAGATCTATATATGGACTCATGGGTTGTATTGTAAATCTATAACTAGAGAGTAAGAGAGCAATAAGCTCCTTCAGATAGAAGAGAGCAATGGTGCATTCCTCCTAGTGCCACAGTACCAAGGTGGGTACTGATTTGGAGAATCAACAGGGTTTTTCATATGTGTAGGATCTTGGTCAGCACGTGTGCATGACTTTCTATAGGAGATATACAATGGTGAGTAAGGTCTAGTGATTTGTAGGTAGCAGTAGAGAGTAGGAGATCTACTTGGAGTATGGTTGTGTACTTGGTGTACTGGCAGCGTGTTACTGACTGGTTGGAGAGGTGAACATTAATTCTGTATTGGAGTTGATTTTTGGGACTGAGAGAGAGAGGGAAGAAGGTCTTGAGGTGTGGGGAACCTTTGAGGTGGAGGAAGAAGTGGCATCTCCCTTATTGTATATTCTTCTGAGTGATTATTAATACAATTGTGTATTATCTCTCAATTCCTGTGTTGTTTCATATTTCTAGTTACGTATTGATTCTGGTTAAATTCCGTGTTTAGTTGCTAATACAAGAAGTAATCATATATGTGCTCAATTGGTGGAGCAAGATCTTGACACGGTGGGATCAAAGCATGTTTATTGTTCTAGGTTCCTGACATTGTATGGTCTCCTTGGGAAGTGTGAAGGTGTAAAAAGGGTGATGTCATGTACCACATGTCCTATTATGCCTTAACCAACTATTTATAATTGAAAAGTGGTAGGTTCTTCAAAAGAAAGAGTAATATTTTTTGTGAAGAGAGAAGAGTTTGGAACTTGTACATCCCATGGGTGAAGGTGACACATGGGAGAAGGCCATAAAATGTCTCTGTAGCTTACTCAAGATTAATTCTACATTTGAAATGCTCTAGAAGTGAAAATTTTGAGTTTAAACCATTTCAATCTTTCACCCTTCTAGACTGATGTAGGGGCATCTTGGGAGTGCTCAAGAAAGTGTCTTGGAGTCATGTTGGTGAATTAAAATTTGAATTGGAGTCTATTAGAAGTCTCCCACCTTTTTCTAATTTGAATTTTTAAAGCATGTAATGAGGATTGAGAGTCCTCTAGGTGGGTTAACTGAGTCATAAAGGTATGTAATTGTTAAAATAATGTTGTAATTGACCTTATGGTCTTAGAAAATATCTTAAGAGTGAATAGAGTCATTATGTCATGTTGAAAATGTGAGGTGGAAGTCACAAAGGTCACCACCCTATGTGGGTTTAGAGTTTTTGAGGGTTTCTTAATTAAATAAATTGTTATGGTTCTTATTTTGTGAGTTTTTGAACTTGTAAAAGAATATATAGTGAGTATGGTACATAGAAGAGAGAAGTAGTGTGAAGACATAGGGGCAAACATGATTTTGAATGAAAGATGGTATGCCAAAGCAAATTTATGACTGAGAGTCAAAAAATTTAATGAAATAAAGCTACATATGAAGGTACCCATTTGAAGGGCTAATTAGGGAGTCAGGTAAGTCTACAAGTATAGAATGTTGCAAATGAACCTCACATAAATTTTTTTTTGTATAATAGTAATGATAAAGGGTACTCAATATATATATATATATATATATCTTTGATGAGGTGTTCTATGGAATAAAATAGAGGATTTGTCCTAAATTAGGGTTAGTAGCATGTGTAAGTAAGAGAATGACTTTTGAGTGAAAAGAAAGGAAATGGATGATAAATTTGGTATGATATGATTTAAAATAGTGTGTTAGATTAGTTTAAGTATTTTATAAACCTTTTTTAATATTTGTTTACATTTTAGTTCTTTTGGACAAGATTGGCCTAGAGTTGGCTAAGGGAAGCTTTACAAGTTTATAGGCAAATTGAAGGAGAAGTTTAGGATATTGAGAATATATATTCATAATTTGGTATCAGAGAAATTATATTCATTGGGAAAGGTGTGAATATAGGTATAGGTTGGTGATTTGATTTGTTTACTATGTATGTGAATGAAAATTGCAAGAAAGGAGTTGATCAAGGAGTCTTTAGAATGACAATGTTGAGACAATAGATTGAGAAGGTATGAAGTATTTTGTGATTTATTTATTGAATGCATGAATTTATAATTGTTAATGATAGGTGAAATAAATAAAATATTTAATGAAGTGGTGGCATCCCTGAATAAGAAGAGCTATTAACAAGCTCAAAGAAGAGACAAGCTCATAAAGAGAGCTTGAGAAAGAGAGATAGTCCTAATGTAAAGGACAAGAGTTAGAAGGACTGAGTGAGGTCTGATATATGAGGTTACAAGTGTGAAATAAAATAGGTAAGTGGTACAAATGAGGCCAAAAAAATAAGATGAGAGAGAGTGTCTAACCAAGTGAAGTACTCAAGAGGAAGATGAAGGGAGAAGTAGATAGAAAGGAGAGAGACATGGTTCAAATGAATAGACACAAGAGAGAGAAGTCAATAATATAAAAATAAGAGATAAAAATTGATAAATAAATGATGAAATTTAATAAATATCTGATGAATTTGGATATTAGGATAATGGAGTTTCTATAAGATTGTGAATAATAGGTTAGGCAATAAGAGGTAGAAGGCCCATGACAAGGATGGGTGATGAATAAAAGAGTGAAGTGGCCCATAGAGCTAATTATGAAGAGGAGAAGACATGAGATGAATGAATTGGAGAAGGATAATATGAACATAAAATAACATGGAGGTTTGAACAAAATCAAGTTGCCAAGAGAGCAACATGAGGATGAAGAAGTAGAAAAAAGAGTTCTCATAGTTGAGAAGATGAAGAGGGAAGAACAAACAATGACAAAGCGAGAACTTGAAGAAGATAAATGAAATAAAGTGTCTAATCAAGAGGAACTTAAAGGGACATTATGGTATTTTTTTTTTATAACCAACATTTTATTTGAGTTTATATATGCAGGTATGAAGATAGTAAGTAACTAAGTCAAGAGTCAGGTCTACATTTTGGCAAGAGATGGGGCAATAACATTAGCCATGCAATAAAAAGAGTGTAAAGATGAGAAAAGATATTTTTTAGTTGTTCCTAAAAGAGAAAGGTATAATACATAGATACAAAAATGAGAAGATGATTATAAGGGAGTCATTAATTCACTCCATGAAGAACTAGAAGATGAAGAAGAATCTGTTGATGCCTTGGAAAGCATAGAAGAAAGAGAAGTGACAATGGATCACATGAGAGAAGTTGTATAGAAAATAAAGAATAATGGTTATAGGTACAAGTATTAGCATGAGAATAAATAGGAGAGAGAGTAAAGGAGAAATTGGATGAGGAAATAGAGGCATAGGTGTGGGATCAAAAAGCACACTCATTTGTATAAGAATTTGAATGAAGAAGAACATTGGAGGAAAGTTATTTTCTCCCATTTGGAGTAAGATGAAATTGAATCTTGGGAGTGATAAAAAAAATTCTTATAGTCATGTGGTGTATGAAAATTTGAATTGGATCCCATTATAAGTTTCCCACCTTTTTCTAATTTGAAATTTTAAATAATGTAATGAGGAATTGAGATTCCTCTAGGTGGGCTAAGTGAGTCATAAAAGTATGTAATTGTTGAAATAATGTTTTAATGGACCTTATGGTCTTATAAAAGGTCCTAAGAGCGAATAGAGTCATTATGTCATGTTGAAAATATGAGATAGTAGTCACAAAGGTCACCACCCTATATGGGTTTAGAGTTTTTATAGTTTTTTGATTCAAGAAACCGTTATGGTTCTTATTTTGTGAGTTTTTGAACTTGTAAAAGAATATATAGTTAGTATGGTACATAGAAGAGGGAATTAGTGTGAATAAATATGGGAAGACATGATGGTGAATGAAAAATGGTCTACCAAAGCAAATGTATGACTGTGAATTAATTTTTGTAATGTACTGAAGCTGCATATGAATTCTATTGGTAATGGATGATTTGTTTTCACTATTTATTTTAAGGACATTACAAATTGATAATGTGTTATCAGAACTAAATAAAAAATATGCATGACTAAACTACTTACCCCTGCATTCTTGTGCATTCTATGTTTGTGTATTGACTGATCAAAGGAGAAAGATTGTGTGAACTTAACCTTGGAGATATATGTATTACTATGGTGATATTTTTATCTATTCTCCTCAATTTTTCAAATATTAGTTTATGTATTTTTAAAGACCTTTAGTATTCAGTTGTATATTATGATCAGACCTCTATTTAAGAGTCATGGTTTAATGGTAGACTATGTGATTTTTATCATCAAGGAAAGGTCATTGTATCAATTAGAATTATTTAATTAACATGTATTCTAAAGTTTGATATGGTTCAAAGAGATTATGTTCCAAGAAGACAAGAATAATATTGAGAGAGATCTGGAGTTACAATAAACAACCCCTTGTGTTTTCCTGTGATAGTCTGTGTTGATAGGACTATGAGTCTATTTCTTATATGAGTGACCATTGGTTCAATTTTCTTAGTAATATCAATCAAATTATAGTTATTTGATGTTTATTAAGGACTCCATGTGTAAAGGAAAGACACAAGAAGGTGGTTGATTCTTTCAAACTGGTTTGGAAACCCTGAATGTTGTAACAAGCTTGTTTGGTTGAATGGTGATTGTATGTATTTAAAGGAAATGGTAAAATAAATAAAGATATATTATTTGGAGGAAATTATGGTAAGTGAGAATCAATGTTTTTTAAGTTTATCTTATCCTAATATTGGAATTTTATTACTAATTGTTCAAATTGCTTGAGTACAGACCTATAATAGTCCTTTGCTTGTCATAGTTAAGGGAGTCTTGAGTTGAAAACAAATATAGTAGAATGATTAATACCTTTTGAGGATTGAGAGAGTGGTATAGGGTCTAGAAACACCAAATAATTTTTTGGGGGGGTTTTGAAACCCAATAAAATAAAGTATATGCCTTTTAGTGTGCTTTGAGCCCTAATAGTGGCATAGAAACCTTAGATTTAGGGTTTGGAAGATTTTGAAAGATTTAACCATATAAAAAGGATGAAAAATTGTATTATTTCATAAGTTAATATTATCTAACTGATCTAGGTTGTTTTATGTTGATATGAGTATAGACAATATGTATTTGAGGGACTGAGTGGGTTTAAGCCTAGAAGAGACCTAGTGAGATAGGCCAAAGAGGGAATGGACATGTGTGTGAGGTGTGAGATTTAAAAAAAGGTTGATTAAGATAGAGGAGGATAATGGGTGACCAAAAAGGTAATTATTTTTTCTTGGATGAATTTAATTTTCTTAGACTAAGGAGGTTTTCTAATTTAGAGGGTTACTTGGGGAGTTAGGTGAGTTTACAAGTACAGAACTCTCCAAAGGAACTTCACCTAAAATTTTATGTGTAGCATAATCTTGATAAAGGGTACTCAAAAACCTATTTTTTTCTTTGATGAGGTTTCTTATGGAACAAAATAAAGGATTTATCTTGAAATAGAGCTAGTAGCATGTGTAAGCAAGAGAATGACTTTTTTATGAAAATAAATGAAATGGATGATAAAGGTGGTATGATATGCTTTAAAATAGTGTGTTAGATTATTTTAAGTGTCTATTTTTTAGTCCTTTTTGGAAAATATTTGCCTAGAGTTTGCTAATGGAAGCTTTGCAAGTTTACATGCAAAGTGAAGGAGAATTGCAAGCTATTGACAAGAGATTTATATCATAGACACATAAAACTAGTTAGTAGGCTTGTAATTGGTATGGCCAATAGGGGAGGTTTCAGAAAAATTGATCTTAGGGGTGTCTTCTATAGTTATTCAATTTCCATTTGATGTTTGGTTTCAAAATAATGGCGACCTGTGCTTTATGAATCATTGTTAATAAGTTGATTATGTTTTTAAGCTTACCAATCTATGCACCCTATAGGTTTTTCCTTGGTTTGGAAAATTCCATACAATTCACTTGTATATGTTATTTTTAGATGATTTTGAACCCCTCATCAAATGATACCCATGCTTGGTTTAGTGTTTCAAGGTGTTTGGATATGCAAATCATCTTAGGTTGTAAGTGAATGCATCATTATGTGTTACAATTGGTCTTTCAACATTTTTAGGATCTTCTTGCTCTAATAGTGGTTTAGAGGGTGAAGATGGGTTAGTTTAAATTTTCTCAATTTTATCTTGGTCACATTCACCTTTCAACCTCTTTTCCTAAAGCAATCTTTATGGAATTGTAATCATATGCAACTTACTAGTCAGGCAACCATGAATGTACATCTGCAGGTGTCATGAAGGAAGAGTTCACATTGAAAAGAAGGTATTAACACTTATTTTAGATGATTTATAATGTGAGGAGTGTATTTGTATTTATGAATAGAATATTAAATCCCATTAGATTCCAAATACTATGCCCATTAAACCATTCTTGCTCACTGCCTACATATATGAAAATGCTCATCTATAGGTGCCCTCATAGGACCAATCATGGTAGGAAGGAGTTTTTTGAGATAATAAAGTTTTTGATAATGAAATGAGTCTATTTGGGACCATGAAAAGATCTAAAAAATTATTTTAACATCACAAATCATGTATTTTTCTAGTTTTTTCATCCTTACAGCCTATATTGTGGAATAACCACCTACAGTGGCTTAACAGAGGTCTGAGGTAGAATAGGGAAGTGTTAGAGCATGATTAAACATTCATTAAAAGTCATAACATGTTTTGTTACCAATTATACAAATTTTTGAAGTTTAATTTATCTAATATAAAGTGTAAGACCATGATATAATGTGTAATGATTGTGTTTGATAAATAGATCCCTAAAATGAGAAAACATAGAACCTCACCTTTTGGTTGATAACATATAACATGTTTACCAAATCTCTTGATGTATCCTAATGTTATTTTATTGTATACCCTATATATGAAAATGAATTTTTAAAGTTTAAAGGGTAGGTGAATAAGGTAGAATGACTATTGATAAGCCTAAAATTTCCCATTTATGCTCTAATTTCCTTCATTAACATCTATAGGTTTTTTAACCTCAAAGGAGCCCCGCTTCCCAAGGTGGTAATGCCAAGCATGTTTTCATGTTTTAAAAACCTTATTAGGTGAAAATTAATATAAATTAACTTAAATAATATCAAAATAAGTTGATATACTAATTTTTTTACCACATTTACACCTATAGGTGTACCACTCCAAGAATGCTCACTTATAGCTGGTTGTAGGTGTACATAGTCCATTTTGGAGGCTTAAACATGTAAATTTCAAGTCTGGATAATGGGATAAGTATATAAATGGTTCATGGACTAAAAATTATATGTGTAACCTATCAAAAAATAAATATTCACTTACATATTTTCATCCTTCCAAACACAGTTGACTGTGTTTGACTAAGAAGGATAGTGAGTAGGTTTGAAGTCCTATGTAATGGTATAGACTAATCAAGGTGAAAAAAATGGATCCAATTAAACATAAAATGACTCAAAATAAATATTAATATTTTTATACATTATATAAAACTTAAAATAGTCAATAACACCTACAAGTGCATTATTTTGAAGCAAAGCATAGTCAGGAAGGTTGTACACAGTCTTAACAAGTTAGGGTATGGGAAGAAGTATGTAGGGATTTTAAGTGTTGGAGAGATGTATAATACCATAATAATTACCATGATTGTATCCATAATATATTTTCATGAAAAATAATCAAATAAATTAATCCAAACAAGCATATATAGTCTACATCCTTAAACCATTGTGCACAGTCTCTTTTTTAGGAGGTCTATCTTAGAATTGGAAAGAGTTTGGAGGGAAAATGACCTGGTCAAGGAATAAAATTTGATAAAGATAACATATTTAAATTTAATAATCCCATAAAAAATTAATTTTATCTAGGTAAATATGGTAAGTTCCCTCTATTTTGTCTCAGACAGAGGGCACTCCCCTTAGGTGCAAACCCTATAGTCTTGAGGATTGGAGACAGAAGACTAGACAAGAAGTTGATTATAAACTAAAGAAAGGTTTGAATGGTTTAATAACATATAATAAAACATGATAAACCATTTACATAAATGAGGAACCTAATTAGGATACTCTAAACCCAACATGTAAATAGGCGTGTTAGGCAAGTTTAGGCCTAGAAGCCAAATGGAGGGTCATATTCATTTCCAACCTTGGTAGATATTTCCAATGGATTGAAACATTTTTAGGGTGATTTTAGATTTTATAAAGCTCTTGGTATGTAAATAAATCACAAATATTCCATTTTTTAGTTCAAAACCAACTCAAGCCTATAGGAAATGAAAGGAAAAGCTTGATAAGGTGATTTCAAATGCTCACATCTTTCAATATTGGGTCATGAAATATACTCTAGTGAGATTTGTTTTCAAATTAAACATCATATTTTTATGAACAAAGCTTAAGAGATTAAACATACCTAAACCCTTGTAAACCCTTAGATAAGGACCCTATGAAGGAAACATAGATGGAAAGCTTATCTGATGGCCTATTTTGACCATGAAAGTTATTTAACCTTGTAGATTACTTTCTTATGCTCTTTTTAATTGTTTTGATTTTTATCAAACTATATAGATGGAGTACAAAATAGGATATATTTGACTATTTTGTGTGTTACATAATTTATAGGAGGTTCCAAGAGCTTTAAATCATATGGAAGGGAAGATTAATACTTAATATAACTCCCCATGTCCATTTAATGCCTTGGAAAAACTCCTAAGTATTCATACTAGTTGCTTCATCTTAGCCAATCAAAATTGGCATAGTGAACATGATGGTGAGAAAAGTGAAAACATAAAGTGGGAGTGTTTTTAAGGTGTTCCTAATTCCTATAATGCCATGGAAGGTCTTGAAAAGTTTCATCCACTCCCTTGTAATAATTTTAATGTAAAACTAATGTTTTTTGGAAGCAAAGTGTGCAAGGTGTGTAGAAGAGGAGTTTTCTTAGACTACAGATGGTGATGGCTCATTCATATATTATTATAGATTACTAGGACTATAAAAAATGCATGGAGAGGAATTTATTAAATCCTTCCCTCTCATTACAATCATAAAACATATCCCTAGTTAGTTTTGGGATGTTCAAATAGGGCTAAATCATGAAGGCATTTTTTTGAGCTAACACAAGGGATTTTATGCCACTTTTTAAGAGTTCCATGCCTTGTATGAACACTTTTACTTCCTAAAATTTCATGGTACATCTATCATATTATTTTAATTCATATTTCACCTCTTTTATCATCTTTAAAAGTGTCCTTGTGACCTTTGTACTTATCTATTCTACTATCTCTCTCAAGTTATATAAAAACTAGCCATTTTGGCCATTGTAACTTATGTTCCATTTTAGTATGGTGAGGCCCTAATCATTTAAATACCATGGGTCAATAAATAATACTTATTTTTACCTCTTCCATGAATATTCATAGGTTTTTTTACTTGTATGATTGATCTTGTTTAGTGATGACTCTTGTTTCCTTAGCATGTTGTCTCATTTTCTCACCTATTTATAATTGGAAAGCTTCTTCTTGCAGGTCGTGTGAAGTATTCTAGGAAGTTTCAAGGTTGAGTGAGTTATCCTATTAAATAGTGTCATTATATACCTATTAGCTATTCCCTCAGCCTAAACATTCATCCATATCCTCATAACGAAATATTGATTGGAGAAGATGCAGATTGGAGAAGTATATATTTGGTTAGTCCCTTGTTCTCATGTGTAACATGCATCTAGTTGGTAGTCATTAACTAATTTGGTGTATAAAATAATTTAGGTTAGTTTTATTTTAGTTTTTATCTCACCCTTTTTCCTAATAATCATAGATGTAGTAGTGGTCTACAAGTGGTACATCAAGGAAGATAGCCCTATCTAGAGATTCACCTCATTCTTAAGCTCACCCACAACCTAAAGGTGTTTTAATTGTGCCACTTGGATGAGGAGATCTAAGACATCTCCTCAAATGGTGTAAACTCAAGTGATAATATGTATTATGTAGTATATAATGTGTGCTAGATATTATATTTAGCATAAAATCTATTTACTATTTTTTTCTTAAAAGAAGTCCTATTTTCTGTAATGATGGTTGCTAGGTGGCCAAAATGGGAAATAATGTTTTTAATGAGTAAAGGGCATATTTATTCTCTTTTTTTGTATTGTAATGGAATGGCCTCCACCTATTTTTAAAAATATTTTTTAGATGTAATAATTAATTTATGACCTCCTACATATTTTAGATTTATCTTACAAATTTGATCAAAGCCCCATAGCATGAACAACCATGTGGATACAATGCGTTGTAAATTTTATGAAGGGACATGGTGTATATTTCCATAAAATTAATATTTATCACATAATTTATCACATTCTAGACATTATTATTCCATGGTTTGCCAATAGTAACCTTGTCTAAGTAATTTGTGTGTCATTGCTTTACTTCTAAAATGACCACCACATTCACTATCATGCACCTGGATAATGTCTAACTTAGCCTCTTTAGCTATCATACATCACAATAAGTATCCCTTAAAATATAATTTATATAATTCCCCATGATAATTTCATATCATATGGAATTTCTTGGTAGTTTTCACTTATCATTCCTTATGAAAGTGTATAGTTTTATAGATTTATGTAGAAAATTATATATATGAAAACCATTTGGATGTTGTTGTATTATGCATGGTGACTAAAATAATTAGATTTATGATGTTATAATGGGATATCAATGGATTTTTTAATCATTTCATGATTAATATATCCTATTCATCATTGATGTCAATGGGTGTCAATGATGTTGCACTAGCTATTACATCGACATCACGATTGTCTTTATGAGGAATGTTTTCAATGGAGAAGTTTTGAAATTGAGATTGTAGACATTGAACGATACTATTATATGAAATGAGACATTCTTATTTAGTTTGGTATAAATATATAACCTTGTTAACAACTAATTTTGAATCCATGTAAACCTTAATTGATTTTATTAATAGAGTTTGAGTTGATTTAAATCTAAGGATCAGGGCCTTATAATTTATGATATTATTTGTAAATGAAAATTTGTGTCAGTAAGCAAGGGGTACTATGTGAACAAGTATATCAATGAAAATAATTCATACCCTAGTACCAGATGGACATATATAACCATCGAATAACATTGTCCATGTGCTATAGGTGGTATTATAAGTTTTGAAGTCATCATGAAAATCATCATTGATAGGATTTGTGTTTAATAATGGTGTTTATACCAATAAATCTATAATTATATGGCCATTTATTTATTTTTGTAACATAATATTTAGGTTGAATTCTATGAATAACATGACCCATTTTGAATTATGGCCTAAGATATACATTTTTGACATAATGAAATTTAAAGGATCAGATTTGTAATAATTTGTGTCTCGTTGTTAATCATATAGTGCTAGAGATTTTGAGTAGTAAATATAAGTGCCAAACATATATTTTTATTACTTGATAATTTTTTTTGTAAATATAAATTATGTGAATGATGTAATAAATAACTCTCCCTTTATGTTGATCAAATTTTATGTTAATAATACACCAAGTGTATGATCTATTACTGAGAGGTAGAGGAAACATGTCATGTATTGGTAGTACTAGTATAAGTGGATTCAAAAATTATTATTTCAGTACATAAAATATTTATTGACATGTGATATCCCATTCAAATTTTACATATTTATTAAGTAATCTAGTGAATGACTAAGTCTTATCTACTAGTTGTGACACAAAGTAACGTAATGCCTAGATTTTGGCTTTTAAATATAGGAGTTGATTTAAGTTTGTAGGATTAAGCATGTCCATTATATATTTTAATTTATTTGGAAAAAACTAAATGATTCATTGGGATATAATGAATCATATAAGTTTACCCAATGAAACCCTAAAGACATATTTATTAGGATTTAGTCATACATTACATTGTGTCAACCTTTGAAAATTTTGTCATAAATCTAATGCATGGTGTTTTTTTCTCTTTTAATTTTTCAATAAAGTCATCAAAATAGTCTTAAACTATCTTATGGATGATATCATTAAAAATATGGTTCATAATTCATTGGTATTGTTATCACTCAGAAGTGCACCTTACAAAGAACCTGTGCATGTTCTCACTTCTATTGATATAATGGAAACTCTCCAAGGTGTGGGTGACCTTATGATGGAGAGAATATCTAGATGAAGGGTTAGTTAAATTTATTACATTCACCTAATTCTTTCTAAACTCTCTTAGATAGTACTTTCTTGACTAGGAAAAGGAGTAAAAGAACAATGCTAAAACTAAAAAATGGAAAGGAAAATTGAAAGTTGGGGTGATACACCAATGTTGAGATAAATTATAAAAATACCTAAAAAACTTTAGAATCAAAATAAAATTACACACATCATTTCATTCTCATACAATTACTCTTTCATCATTTTTTCACACAAAGGTCTTGACAAACACTCACACTAGCTAGGAAGGAATGAACAATGGTTGCATTAACTTCCAGATTAGGTAGAAACTAGACTTAGACACTCTATATGACCTAAAAAAATTATAATTTAATTCATACAAGTGAATTATTTAGACATAAACCTAATAAATATATTATTTCATTAAGTAATTGTTGATGCCTAAAACTTTATCTTTTGGTGAACAACTCTCTATGGGAAGCTTTATAGATATGGGACTCAAATGTGGTCTCTAAAGTAACCTCTAGGGTTTTAGAAGCCAACTCTTTGGATCAATTTAGGGATGAAAAGGGATAATAAGGAAATTCAAATTAAAACTAAAATAAACTAACTAGGGCGATGTGTCAATATCTTTAAAGTATTGACTTATAATTGCATAGAATAGATTGAATATTTGAACATCACAGACTATTAAATGAGCATATGCATGAATTAAATTCTATAACATAAACAAAAACCAATAATATAGAATCAAAGAAAGGAAAAACCAAACAAAAATAACTTTCCACTTAGTTATACATAAAACACCACATCCTCTTCATTGTTAGGTGGAGAACAAAATACAAAAGACATCAAGTGTACATTATACAATATTCAATCTTACCCATGAGGGGAACCTAGTAAGGTCCTAGAATGAAAAATACTAGATGTTGCTACTTATATTTTAAAACTAGGCTATTATAAATGGATATTATTTGATAATATCAAAAATAATTATTCATCTATCAGCCCTTTACAAAAGAAAAAAACTCCACTTATATAGGCAAAATAGCCTCTTGGGGAAATGACACTTGGAAATCTTAACACTTGCACTCATGATGATACAATTGAAATTGAATGAGGAACTTTATTTCATGGGTGTATTGGGTCTTCAAAATCCTATATATGGTGCAATTTCCTCACCTCATTATTCTTGATGATGCTTAGAAGGAACACCATTATGACATGTTTCTACCTCTAAAACTAAATCTAGAAATCCTATTAGGAATGGCACCCTTTAATTTGATCAGCTGTGGGAGTGTTATTTGCCTCTCTTTCAATAAATTAGGACCTTTATTTGATTGGTATCTCTCTCTAAGCCAACATAATATTGATTATACACACATCACCTTTTGATTTCTCTCAAGAAACTTATTGATAATTATTATTAACTTTGTATTAAATATTCAACTCAGAGGGAAGACACACATCATTGCCAGAGGCAATATATAAATATTAGATGAAGCCTTGTTTGGATGACATGTGTCATCATCTCATGGTCTCTTATGATCTTTAGATTAGATGGTCCAAGTGTACCCATGTGTTTATCATTGATGGATCTGAAGGAGGTACATGACATCATCTCATGATCGAAGTGGGGACATACATCATCTCAATGGGATTTTAGAGGAGTCCTTTAGATTTTTAGATAGGAACAATGCAAGAATGATACATTTTCTTTAGAGGGACATTTATGGTTCTCAAAAGGGGCCTTAAATAACTATACACCATCAAGTATTTGATCAGATGATTGGGTGCTACCATGTGTCAATCTTAGAATTCTCTCATGATTATTAGATCTAATAGCTCAAGAGATTCCACATTGATCTAAGGCACATTTAAAGGAAGCATGTGGCATCTTAGAATATGCTCAACTTGTGCTTGGGACACATTGAATCATCTTACATACTACTAGATCATACTAGGATACAATAACATCTTAGATTTGAGTGGACTTACTTATGGGATGAGGTATTTTTTACACATATCTCATGGATTTGAATTTGAATTGTTATTTCATCTACAAGCTCTCAAGATCATGCTATGTGGTATATTTTAGGTTAAGTATATTTTATCCAAGTGTCATACATAAATCACCTTATTCTCATCCAATGGCAAATCTTAATGTTTGTACAAAAGATATTTGTGCCTCAGATAAGCGCCATGGTGACACATGGTGAGCTCTACTTCCTTCTTATTGAAACTACAATATGAGACCCATCCATTACTCTACTAGCCAATTTCATTTCTTGAAGCTTTATAAAAAAGGGGCCAACCTTGGATGAGTATCAGGTCACCACATAGAGAGATAGGAATACTCATAGTTAAATTGATAAATTATTTGTGTTGAATGAGTGTTAGGCTGCCATGTGGAAGCAATGGAAGGAACCCAAAATTTATCTAAAAATATAAAAAATGACTCACGGAAAAGAGGAGGCTAAAAAAACTACCAAACTTACCAAGGATGCCCATGACCAAATGCTAGCTAATCTAAATTATCAAAATGTGGATTTATGATCCACAATTCATGGTGACTTATAGGGGGAATTTACTTGAAAATAAATGAGCCCAAAATTCTTAGTCGACACAGACCATTGTTTGGTTGTTGCACATACCTATTCTTGATTGTATTTGGTGAGGGCACAAATAAGGGGTGTCTATGCACATTTTTCCTAAAGCACCTAGAACCTCATAGGTATGTAATTATTCTATAGGGCCTTTGTGAGATCTACACAAGCTAGGGGTGACTTAGAAATTCAACACCTTTGGCAACCTCTATGGGTTGCTTTGATTCTTAAGTAATAATTTGGTAACCTTTGAAGTGATCCATTGGGTATGAAGTCATTGAAGGTATAACCTATTTGGCCTATGCCTAAATAAACTAAATTGGATCCTACCCTCAATAAAGATAAGGGAAAATAACAAGTAACATATGTGTAAAACACACTTAGAGGAAAATAAACCTAAATGAAGACTGTATAATGTGCATGTAGGAACCTAAGGAAATGAAATGTGACTAATCTAATCTACTATATATAGCCTAAAAATATGAGACTTCATCTTATCGGGTCAAAATAAAAAGCCCTTAAATATTTTGCCTTGTACATGATCATATTATTTATATGTGATGGGCTTAGGTGAAAGAGAATCTTTTTACTATGAAGGAGGTGTGCTTTGGTTACTTATGAAGAGTGAATAAAGAAGTTTGTTTTACTAGGCACACTTTTAATGAATGAATCCACCATGTTGTGCATAAGCTTTCCTCCTATATGACTAATGTCTTTGAAGTTAAGCTAATCCCTCCAAAATTTCTTTGTGCCTAGTTGTGTTCTTTGCATGGACTAAGCCTCCTACATCTTGGGGGCCTAAGTTTAATGCTTGAAAAGCTCATGAACTTGGTATGCTACCATAGTGATCTCATTATATCTTATATGAACTCCTTTGTAAGGTATTTATGATAATGGACCTAAAGTCCACTTACTATTGTAACCTTCCCCTCATATTTATGCTACTTATTAGGAGGTTGAGGCCAAAACTAACATGCAATATCTTCAAGGGATGCACAAGTGTATGTAGGTTCATCAGATATTTGATATCCATAATTGAATATGTCAAATATATTAGCACCCAAACCCTAAGAAGGTTGATATATGGGTTTCATGCTTCATATCTCCTACCCTATCTAATAAAGGCAAATTCCTTGACCTTGGATGGACCATAGTCTACTTGAAAAGGATTATATCCTACATATAGGACTTTGAACAAATCATGCATCTCCTCATCACTCATTATCACCTACACACTACTTTTAAGTTGATTGGGGTATTCCTTCAAAAGCATGCATTCACCTTAAAGGGTTTATTTACCCTTGAGGTCTTCCTCCATCATGTAGAGTGGTTACTCATTTACCCAAAGAATATCTATCTTATACTCTTAGGTATATTCTAAAATGGTAAAAATTAACATCTCCTCATTATAATCATCTTTTTCCACTTTGTCCTTGGCCATCTAATCATTGGTCTACTATTTTGATTGGTCGTACATATTTTCTTCAAGTAACATTTCTAACCTTTTTGGATTATTGGTGTAAGAGGGATTCTAATGATTATTTATTCCTCATTATATCTTGAAGCATCATCTTATTCATTTATAAATCCTCCATTTATTCTCTATTTGATTGGACCTCCTTTGAAAAGGGAGATGGTGGGCAAGCAAGAAGTCCCAATTGGCATAGTAGGAGTGGTCTTGAATAAGGTAGGCATCTTGAAGTTGGAATGTTGGGTCTAATAAGGTTGCAATGATTTCATTTAAGGCTATTAAATAAATATGGGTTCTTGAGTTGGCATGGGCACATGATCTTATATAAGAGGGGAGCCTCTAAATCTTGGTACTTTGAAGTTGGGAAGCTTTATTGAAAATATAGGGCATTTACCTTGCCTAAAGTTAGGGACTTTGGGTGTAGAAGTTTCCTACCTCATAGGGTGGGTTGCAAGCATAGGGTGAGCCTTCTTAAATCTAATAAAAGGAGTGGAAGTGGTTAGATGTGATTCAATTCTCTACATCTGTGTAAAGATTAATGCAGCTATTCTTCCTTGGTTGTGATCTACTTAACCAAGTATTACCATTAAAATTTGAATTTTTCCATCATATCTCATAATTTAGTGTAAGCTTGATGAGTAAGCTCTTCTGATTTCCTACCATACCCTTTCTCTCTTTCAATCTCCCTTAGATGTCTCTAGAAATCAAGATGTATATCTCTAATGCTCTCTTGAGGTGTATTAGGAAGGTAGTAATGCTAATTAGAAACAACATAGTTTATGCAAGGATGATTAAGATAATAAGCAAGTGGCCATAGGGGATGAACTGGGGGAAGGTTACAGGGTCTCTCACAAGCTTGGTATGAGAAATGGGAATGTGTGAATGCAACATTTTCATGGAATGGGGGGTGGAAATACATATTTTTAAGCACTTGTATTGATAACTAGTATATTTAGACATTTGAATTTTCCAGGTGCTTTATGGAGTGTCTTAAAAACTTGATAGCTAAGGGTAGCACCAATTCCTTAGCTCTTTCTTTAAACTGGTCACACTAGGCATGCTAAAAAATAAAACTATTGATGACTAAAACTTTCTCTAGGTGAAAAAATCTTTATGGGAATATTTACAGATGTGGGACTCAAATGTGATTTGTAAATCAACCTTTGAGGTTTTGAAAGTTAGCTCTTTGGGTAAATTAAGGATGAAAGGGGATAATTAGGAAATGCAAAATAAAACTAAAGTAAACTAACTAGGGAAATATATCAAGATCTTTAAAGTATTGACCTATAATTTTATAAAATAGCTTGAATATTTGAACATCACAGACTACTAAAGGAGAATATGAATGAATTAAAGTCTACAACATAAAATAGAACTAATACTATATAAGTAGAAAAATGAAACGACAAACAAAAATAAATTTCCACTTAGTTTGACATAGAACACCACATCCTCTTCATTGTTAGGTGGAGAATAAAATACAAAAGGCCTTGAGGGCATATTATACAATATTCAATCTTACCTATGAGGGGAAACTGCTAAGGTTATATAATGAAAGATGATAACTAATTTTACTTATATTATGAAACTAGACTATTATAAATAACTACTTTATGATAATATCAGAAACAATTATTCATCTACCATCCCTTTACAAAATAAAAGAGATTAACTTATATAGGCATAAAAACCTCTTAGGAAAATAACACTTGGAAATCTTGACACTCATGCTCATGATGATGACATTGCAACTGAATGACTAACTCTAGCTCATGGTTGTAGTGGGTCTTCAAAATCCCAGATATGGCACAAGCTCCTCACCTCATTATTCCCCATGATGCTTAGAAGGAGCACCATGGAAACACATGTCTACCTATGAAACTACCTATGGAAATCCTATTAAAAATTAGGCCTTTTAATTTTATTGGTTTTTGTGGTATCACTTATGACTCTTGCAAGAAATCAGAGCCTTGGCTAGATAAGTGTCTCTCTCATGATCCATCACAATCTTGCTTGGGCATGCATCACCTTTTGATTACTCTTGGTAACCTTATTGACAATTTTTGGTAATTTTGGATTAAATTTATAGCTCAAAGGAGAGCCATACATTACTCTTAGAGACAATCTATTAATCTTAGATGCATCCTTGTAAGGATGACACATGTCATCATCTCATAATCTCTCATGAGATTTAGATTATATGGTTTAGGTGTGCCCATGTGTCAATTTTTAATGGATCTGAAGCAGGTACATGGCATCACCTCATGGGCCTAATGGGGACACATGTTATCTTGGTAGGCCTTTGGATTTTCAAACAAGAGTAGTATGGGCATGAGACATGTTCTTTAGAGGGACATTTATGGATCTCATAAGGGGCCTTGAATAATTTTACACCATCAAGTCTTGGATTGGATGGTCAGGGTGCTTTCATGTGTTGATCTTAGAAGGATCTCACAAGTCTTAGATCTGATGGCTTAGGAGCTTCCGTGTTGATCTAAGGTGTATTTTAAGGAAACATGTATCATATTGAAATATGGTCAAGTTATATTTGGGAGATGCAACATCATATTTTAGATTAGTAGATCATATTGGGATGCATGACATCTTGGATTTGAATGAAATTTCTTGTGAGATGAAGAATTTTTTACATGTAGCCCATGGATTTGAATTCTAAAGGATAGTTCATTTGAAAGCTTTGAGGATGATGCCACATGGTATCTTCTGGGTTAGGTAGATTTTGCCAAGTTTCATGCATAGATTGCCTTCCTTTCAGCTAATGGCACAACTTAAAGTTATAAAGTAGAGATTGGTGCCTCGGATAAGTGACATGGTGACACATGGTGAAATCTAATTCTTTCTTATTGAAATTGAATTATGGGCCATGTCCATTACTCTACCAAACAATAGCATTGCTTGAAGCTTTGTCAAAAAGTGGCCAACCTTAGATGAGTGCTAGGTCACCATGTAGAGAGTTGACATTACTCTTAGGTGAACTGATAAATTCTTCATGTTGAATGAGCACTGGGTTGCCATGTGGTAATAGTGGAAGGAAACCAAAACATAGCCAAAAATAGAAAAAAGACCCAAGGAAAAGAGGAGGCTAAAAAAATATCCTAACTTAGAAAGGATTCCTATGACCAAATACTAACTACTATAAAATATCAAAATGTGGATTTATGATCCACAGTTATATCAATGAATAATAAACACACACTTCCATGAAAGCTTGAGAATATAGGAAAATTCAGCTCTCTATATCTTGAAATGTGATACAGTACAAAATTTTGGTAGAGTTTATATAATCCAAAATAAAAATAATACAATAATCATTCAAAAATGAATGTACATTTATAAAATAAGAAGAGAGAGAGAGAGAGAGAATATAAGAAGTTCCAAATGAGTATAAATCTAAGTCCTAGTGCACTCCTACATAAACTAAAAATTCAACTCAAAATTGAACTCCACCTTTAAATCCTCTTTTAATGACACCTAAAATATAACATATAATTTTATTTTAAACATTATTTCATGGAATATGGCATGTTATGAGAGAGTGAGGCTATTCATGTATGTTTGAAAGGTCAAAGGGCTCTTCATGCATGTTGAATATTGAGGCACTTATTATGATCTTGAAAGTAAATTTTGATCTTATTTAGTTAAATATTTTTGGTATTTATTTAAATTATATTGGTATTTCATTCATATTAAATTTAGACTTTAGTTACCTTCACTTTCATGTTTAGTTGACTAGAATTATCTTGACTTGCAACTTGTATATAATTTGATTTTTCTAAATATATCCCAAAGGGGGGAGTAGTATGAGAGGGATTAATGATTATTTTATAACCAGTATCTTTAATTAAAATATGGCCTCAAATATTTAACAAAAAATTAACTCAACTTCACCATTTTTTCATGTTTTAAACTCCACTTATCTTGACTTGCAACTTTGACAAGCTTCTTTAATGCACTATGAGATCTAGAAACTTTATGGATCTTCAAAATTAGAATATAAGAGGAGAAAAAATAGTATTTGAACATAATAAAAAAAAATCCATATACATTACTAGAAACTTTCAGCTCCAAACTCCATGTACAACTCCAAAAACACCATTTTATGCTCTCATATGCTTTCTTGTTCTCAAGAAACCCTGATTTGGATTTGGGGTATAAAATGAGTTATAGGCTTGACCAAACACTCCTATTTTTTTATAGGTATAAATTTTTAAGACCTATATATTTTTAAAAATATCCAAAATTATTCACCAAACTCATTAATAAAAATTCACAAAAAGTGCCTGCTTGCTACCCTAGGGATGACCTAGAGATGTTTTTCAATGAGCTGAGCCCATTTTAATTTTTTTTTCATTTCATGATCATTTATTTATAAATATATATAAAATATTCAAATTATCAATTAAATTTTTTCCATTGGAGGGACCTAAAACACCCATTTCCAACTCTATTTATGAGCAAAAAAATGAAGAAACCTTCATTCCCTCCATGATCAAATCTATATATTAAAATTTTATCTCTACTTAAGTAAATTACATATTTGTTTTTTTTTAAATAATAAATTATATAAAAACATATCCCCATGTAAAATTTTAAGATTTTTCATTCAATAAAACTCAAAATATGCACTTTTTGGTGTTGACAAGCTTGCCCAATTTCATTTTTGAACGTCTGTAAGTCTGTGTTTTTACATTTTCATAAGTTTTATGAGGCATAAATACCTAAATACCTAAATATTTCTTAATTAGGACCTAAAATAACCCCTCTTATCATTACAAAATTTTATGTGCTCAAAAAATCACTTAAACCTCTCAAAATTGCCTTTTTTGGTTGTCTTTCTTACTTGCTTAAAACCCTAATGCTTGATTTTTTTCCTTTATTAATAATTTTCCTTTAAATTTTTATTTATTAATGTGTATAAATATCTTTTATTTCCAATAATATCTCACACAACATTTAATTTTTTAGTGAAGAACTAAAAAATTCAAACATACTACTTCAAATCGAGCAAATGAGGGTTTTAGAGCACCTATTCTTCATAACAATTGTTCATAAAGCACTTTTTCTTCTTAAGGATTATTCATAAAGTTAAGATAATGTAACTTGAAACCAATTAATGTAATATTGATGTGATAACTTCCCCAAACTCCCTCTAAGACCTTTTTATTTAACTCATTTTTGTAATCATAATGACTAAGAGGGGGGTGAATCAGTCTTCAAAAATTTTAAAATCTTTACCTTATCATTCATGAACTATAAAAACAATATATTAAGATAGAAACACATTGAGAGCCATGAGCATGAGAGAAGAACATAACATAAAAATCACTCATTTAAGTGAGAAACCCTTAAGGGGAATAAAACCCACTAATGATGTAAATGGCCTACTATCCTATAAGTCAAACATCAAGATTTAGTGAAGCACAAACTTCACTTGGAGCACCAACCCCAACTAGTCAAGTTCCAACTTGACTAGGTTAGTGAGAACCCACTTTCAAGGAGTAACCAACCCATCCATCTCAAAATATTTTATCACCTTAGAAACCTTTTTTGTTCATAGAATAGATGATTATATCCATATTCAACCCCTTATACACACATATCCTTCTCAAACTGGTCTCTAGCCTTCTTTGCTCAGTTAACCATCTTTTTGACTTGACTAGGTTAAATGAAATTGATAATCATCTACAATACCCCTATCATATATTCATGATTGTTTATTTTTATCATCTTTATGGTTTAAAATACCTCCTTTATTTCTAAAAATTTCTATCTCATTCTCTTCAACACACACATACATAATCTAAACAATTAGGCATACCAGGCCTTGTTTCTTATACTAGGCTCTTGCTCATACACCTCCTGGTTGGATATACACACTTGTCCACTTATTTTTTCAATATAATGATACTTAATATATGTAATAATAATGGATCAAGAATTAAAATAGGTTGATCATAGCATATAGGACCAAAGCCCCTTTTAGGCCTTAAGGAGACCTAATTCAATTAGGTCTTTATGAGCACACGTTACCCTTTGAAACCTTAAAACACTCTCATACTTTTCATAAGGAAATAACATATCATATTTCACTTTAATATACCCCTACCAAGTTCATCTTGGGTTCATGACACCTTTTATCTCCAACCACCACTTGAAACATGTCATTAGCACTGTTCACAATTAGGCACGTGCATACCTAGAAAGCCTATCTTGAGCAACTGAACTAAAAACACAATATTGTAAAAAAACCAAGGAAAAAAATCACACAAATATATATATATATATATATATATATATATATATATATATATATAAGCCTCATTACCTCAGGGTCATCACCATGTTCATTAGACCTCACAACTCAAGTCAAAAGTACTCAAACCTTTCTCTATAAGTAGCCCACTCAGAACTAACAGTAAGCTTCAAAACATCATCATGAGAAAAATGACCTAAAACACCTATAGAAATTTTTTTATATACTTTCAATGAATTTATATGATCCTAAAACACCTGAAAAGCTTACAATAAGTAAATCATAAGCTATAATAGTAATATTGGTCTTACAGACCCATCTCATGACTTCACTGTTCACATACCTCATTGATTTAGGCAAGTCAATTTGAGATGAAATTTATTCTATATACAATCATCTCCAAATATTATATCCAATATTTACATGTATTATAGGTCTTGAGAAACATTTCCATGCATTTGTATCCATCCCTAATCCATTATATCACAATCATAATCTCACTCTCACATCTACCTATTTTTTCTCACTGTTTGCACCATTAGGCCTTTTAGTAATAGTTCTACTTGCATGATCAATTTATCACATCTAATTTTCATAACCTAATTATAAAATACCATGTAAAATAATACAATTGTCAATCTTTGACCTCCATCCAATTAGTAACTTTGACTCGATCAACTTTGGCTACTATAAAAAATTTCTAAGAAATAAGGCCTTTCTTATAGGGTCCACTCACTCACATGACAAACCAATGCCACCTAGAGGTAACTCAAAGAGTAAAATACATTATAAAATCATCAAAATAGGTCATCTAATCCATTTCCATAAATATCTTCCATATTGTCAGGGGAGAATACCTACAACAATCAATATGCTCTGATACCAACTGTTAGGTGACCCCTTATCCAACAGAAGCACAATTGATTACTTTCTTATAAGAAATTAAACACGAAATTATATTAGAATGATAAAGTAACTAGAAACTTGAGACAACAAAGAATTTGAGAGACAATACACACTCTTGTATTAAATATTACTAGAAGAAAATACAATAAGGAAGATGCCACTTCTTCCTCCACCTCAAAGGCTTGCACCACCTCAAGACCTTCTTCCCTCTCTCTCTTGCTCAACACAACAACTCTATAGCCTGAGTTATTATCCCTCCTTGAATGCTTTAGCTGATCTCCTTGACCTTACACCTGTAGATCTCCTTGACCTTGCTTGCTTCAATTTTTTTACTTGCCTTCTTGGTGATTACAATACATGCCTCATGGGTCTTTAAATAGGATCCCATGCTTACAAAAATAGAAAGATAACTACAATAATTAGACATGTAGCTCATGACTATAATTATTCATTTGACATGCAAACACTCACTTCACTTAACTGAATGTTCGTCAACAGCAGTTCTGGAAATACACAGGCGACCGACGCCGGTCCCTGCTTGTCTGGTGCTGCTGACGTCGGCCGACTCCCTGCCATCGCCGGTCTCCTTATGCACTCCATCTGACCGACGTTGGTCATGCTACCAACAACGGTGCTTCTTGTTCTTCATCATCCTCTTCTTGTGTCTGCAAACAGTTAAAGATTTTAGCTCCATACCTTAACACATATCATGTCAAATTTAGGGGTTTAAAGAGGTTTAACACACCTTATAGTCTTAATGATCATTCATAAATTTTATCCCCTTATTACAAATACCAATGCTTATAAATTTGAGCTAGGATCCTTCTCCATCTACCATTAATGTATTATTTTCTCATTCAAAGTTTATACATTCCAATGAACACATGAAAGTCCTTTTTGGGTTGAGAACCCTTCATTTTGTGTACCCGAGAGACCTTGAAACACTTTTTCTTTCATTTTTTTACAAACTTTGACCTCATACTTGGTCAATAAACTTGGAAAAAACTATCACACCACTCATTTTTCTCACATTTTCATTATTTTCTTGGAAACTAATCTTGATACCCCATTATACCACCATCTCTCTCTTTGCTCTCTAGGCCTTTAACCTATAGGTCACATTAAACCTTGAAATTGACCTTATATCCACTGTCCATGTGCTATCCTCCTCACTAACATTCTCAATCAGCTTCTCACATGCTATAACACTACTTTTAATGTTTCATATGTCTGTACAACATCTCATAACCTCTCATTAGGATAGGAAGAGTCTAGAACTAGTCTAGTTGTATGCTAGTCTTGTAGGTTTTACCCCTATAGACACACCTTGAATCTCATTTGCGTGATCTAATGATTCATATACATCCTAAATTATCCTATTATTATTTTTTTAATCCATATCACTAAGCTATTATAATCATTTATTCACAATACTAAGAATCTTATGCACAAGCCTTCTCAAGTCTCCTGTTAGGTTCAAACACCTTACAATTGATCTTGAAACATTATTTGATGATTATATACCTTAATTACATGCCTTTTAAGTTTTTAAAATAATTTAATAATTCTCATGGATTCAATCAAATAAAAAAAAATTCAATTACCTCATACCTCATGAAAAACCTTTGACATTAATGATAACATCAATGCAAGCCTAAATAATAGAAACAATGCTCAACAATCTCCCCCTTTGTCATTGATGGCAAACCATACTAAAAACTGATCATTCATATCTTCCCATTATGATTTTTCTCCCCATTTAACATAAATTATAAAGTGATGTCTTCAATTCCTTAGATCACACTCCTTGTAATTAAAATACTCAACACACAAAACTATGAGTTTATGATATATAAATCAAACATGCTCTCCCTATCACCATGCATACCATATTGCAACAACTCACCTGTTATTAGAGATAATGAGCATGATTATATCCTCATAAGTAGTTTTCTTCTTAAATTATTATTATGGGTAGGAATTACACCTAATTCATATCTTAGGTGTTTAAAACTTGCCTTTAGATGTGGTTTTGTCAATATGTCTACAATCTAATCTTGTGTAGAAACATATTCAATTTTGACACTTTGTTCACTTACCTACTCTATTAGAAAATCATAATTCATGGGAATGTGTTTGGTCCTTGAGTACATGACAAGGTTCTTTAAGATGCATATATCACTTGTATTGTCATAATATATAGAGCTAGGACCATCATACTCCACCTTGTAGTCTTTTAGGGTTCGTCTCATCCATAAGACCTAAGTACAACATTAATTTGATATAATGTGCTTATAATTACAAGTGTATAAAGCTAAATATGGTTATTTATTATTTATCCATGAGATTAGGAACCCATTAGGGAAGAAGGATCCTTCACTAGTACTCTTTCTATCATCTATACTTCCTACCTAGTCTGAATATATGTAAGCTATCAAATTGAAATCCTTGCTTCTTTGATACCAAAAACCATACTCCATATTCCCCTTGAGATGCTTTATTATCCTTTTGACTACTTGTAGATAATTCTCCTATAGATCTACTTGAAACCTTCCCACAAAACCTAGTTCTTGCATGATCTCAGGTCTGAGGTAGTGGTGTATAAAAAACTTATAGTCATTGACCTCTATTACATATTATACACCTTTTAAGTCACATATTCCTTTCTCAAATTACATCCTATGATCATGGATGTAATAACTACCTTGTAATCCTCCATCTCAAATTTATTCAACATCTCTCTTATGTACTTGGATTGTGAGATGAATATACCTTTTTTGGATTGAGTTATTTACAACCCAAGAAAGAATGATAGTTATCCTAGAATAGACATCATAAACTCTTTATTCATCACATCTTCAAAGGCCTTTATCATGTTCTTATTTTTTCCACCAAATATGATGTCATCCACATAGGCAATTACTATCAGTTAATGGTCATCTTCTATTTTGATGTATAGATTACTATTTGTAATTCCTCTTTTGAATATTTGACCCAACAGATACTTGTCTAAACTAGCATACCAAGTTTTAGGAGCTTGATTTAGACCATAGAGAGCTTTATTCAATATGAAAACATAGTCTTTGTCATCTGATAGTGAGAACTATTCGTGTTTCTCAATGAACACTTTTTATTTCATATTCCCATTCAAAAAGGCAAGTGTGACATCCATCTAGTATACCTTGAATCCTTTGAATAATGTATAATTTAGAAACAACATAATGGAATCCAATATTGATATTTGTGTAAAGGTTTTATTGAAGTCTACCTCTTCAACTTGTGCATATCCCTTGCATACCAATCTAGCCTTGTTCCTAGTGACTTATCTATCTTCATTCAATTTGTTTCTAAACACCCATTTTGTGTCAATGACATTCTTATATTTAGGCCTAGGAACTTATTCCAAAGTATCATTCTTTTATATTTGGTTGAGCTCATCATTCATATCATCAATCTATAATTTGTCTTTGTTAACTTCTATAAGACTCTTAGGTTCAATCTTAGATAATAGATCATTCTCCTGATTTATATTACTTACCAGTCTTCTCCTAGTTTTCATACTTGCATTCTTGTTGCCAATGATTTGAGATTTAGGGTGGTATCTTTGAGTCTATCTTGAGGGTCCTTTTGAGTCCCATCTCTCTTCAAATACTTATTCTTCCTCATCAAACACTATAGTATCCTCTTCATTCTTGAAGTCCACATTAACTAAAGGGTTATTTGATAGTGATTGAGATTTCTTATCTTAGCAATCCTTACATTGGTTCTTTCCACTATTTTGTGTAGTCTCTTGTTATAAAATATATATAGTCTAATCTCATTTATGAGTATCCAAATAACATGCATTCATTATATTTAGAATAAAACTTACCCAAGTTATCATCATCTCTTTTGATAAAAAATTTGCTCCTAAATACTCTAATTTTTTCTACATTTACAGGTTTGCCCTTCCATAGTTCATAAGGAGTCTTGTTTATATTAGTCCTTATCTGTCCCTTAATCAAAATGCAAACAAAAATTCTTATTTCCTCTCTCGAATATCCATCAGATAATATAGACTCATTTAACATAATTCTAGCCATCTCTTGAATTATCCCATTCTTCCTTTTTACTACCCCATTTTTTTGAGGTGTCCTAGCTATTGAGAATTATCTCCTTATTCCATAAACCTCATAGAATTCATAAAATTCATTGGAATAAAACTCTCTTCCTTTATCATATCTTAGGATGGATCAAATTGAGCTCAAGAAATAAGATGGACTAAGACTCTATGCTAGCTCAAACTACCTTTCACATTTAAGATAAAGGCATGAAATGGTATATAGATAGTGGTTATTCAATACACATGATTGGAGATAAAAATAAGTTCATCTCCTTGAAGAAGAATGTTTCCATAATAATGAGGTTTGGAGACAACACAACTACCAATATAATTGGCAAGGATCTCTTGAGTTTGGACAATGGAAATACCAAGACATATCAAGGTCAAGACATATCAAGACCAAGACATAAGGATCAAACATTAGTATGTAAGCTAAAACAAGTTAGGATGGATCAAATTGAGCTCAATAAATGAGGTGGAATATTATCTAAGGAGAAGCATACCAATGTTTCAATAAATAACATTGGTTCTTCCTTAGTTAAGAGTCCATCTTAATTTTTGAGCTCAATTTGATCCATCCTAACTTGATTTAGCTTACATACCAATGTTTGATCCTTATTATGCATTCTATGAGATTCATGTCTTCTTAAATGTTGTGGACTTTATAACTTAGTTAGATCATAATCTTGCAATGTGTCTTATATTGTGATTGATTTATTAAACAAATTTTATGTACTTACCATGGTTCCATGATGACTTATCCTTTATAGCATTAGGTTACCTGATTGATATTTTAAGGTTATCACTATTGACTTGTTATTAATTATTAAGTTGTATATAAAAATTTTCATTTTTTCTATGAGCTATTCATGATGAAACTTTAAGTAATCTATCTCTATCCTTAACTGGTCATACTTAACTTCTTTTGACTTACACCTTGTGTTGACTTCCTCTAACTAACTCTTGAGATCTTTGATAGTCTTATTTTGATGTTTCAAATTATCAAGTGTACTTATTATCTCAAATTCAAGGTCTACTTGAGATTTTAATTTTGCGCTATCATAGTATACTTCTTCATCATACATGTTATCTTCTTTTTGTTGATCACAAGGCATTCTTGTTCTTCCTAGGACCACCTTAAAGATGTTAAACTTGTCTTAAAGGACCAAGATTTGATACAAATTTTTGTAACCATAATGAATAAGAGGGGGGTGAATCCATCTTCAAACTTTTTCAATCTTTACCTTATCATTCATGAACTATCAAAACAATATAGTAAGCTAGCAACACATTAAGAGCCATGAGAATGAGAGAGGAACATAACAGACAAAACACTTATTTGAGTGGAAACCCTCAAGGGGAATAAAACCCATTTATGATTAAAATTGATTAATATCCTATAATTCAAACATCAATATTTATTTAAGTACCAACTTCACTTGGAATACCAACCCTAGATAACCAAACACCAACTTCACTAGGCTTTAGCAAGCACCCACTTGCAAGGAGGCACCAACCCCCTAGATGACTCTAAACAAAATCATCCACATAAAAATATTTTATCACCTTTATAAACACTTTATTTTCATATAATATATGATTATTTCAATCTTCAACTCTTCATTAACACCTATCCTTCTCAAACTGGACTCTAGTCTTTTTCGCTCAATTAGCCCTCTTCTTGACTTGATTAGGTTAAATAACCTTGAGAATAATCTACATTACCCCTATAAAATATTAAATATGGTTTATATGTACCATAATAATTGTCTAAAATACATCCTTTATTTATTCAAATTTATATCTCATTTTTTCAATACACACATACATAATTTAGATAACTAAGCCTATTAAGCTTTGTTCATATACTAGGCTCTTGCTCATACACCTCCTAGTCAACCATACACACTTGTCTAATTTTTTTATAAAAAACATTTGCCTTAGGATATGCAACGATAATTAATCAAACATTACAATATTTAATTCATAGCATATAGGACCAAAACCCCTTTTAGGCCTTAAGGAGACCTAATTCAATAAGGTCTTCATTAGCATATGTTACCCTTTGAAAACCTTGAAACACTCTTAGAATTTTAAAATAGAAGTAAAATATCATATTTAACTTTTATATAACCATATAAATATAATATTTTTTCCATGACACCTTTTATCTCCAACCGCCACTTGAAGTATGCCATTAACACTGTTCATAATTAGGCTTGTGCATACCTAGAAAGTCTGTGTTGAACAACTGAACCAAAAACATAATATATTCAAAAAACCAAGGAAAAATTAATATAAATATAATCATAATGAAATTATGTTCATAAAAATGTGAGTTATACCTCACAACTAAATGCAAAAGTACTCAAATCCTTCTCTGTAAGTAGCCCACTCAGAACTGCCAATAAGATTCAAAACACATTCATGGAAACAATGACCTAAAAAAAATTAGAGACACTTTTAGATAATTCCAATGAATTTATATGATATTAAAACATCCTTATAATAACTTTAAATAAATATATCATAATCTATAAAATAAATATTGGTCTTATAGACCAATCTCATGACTTCACTATACATAGACCTCATTGATTTAGACAAACCAATTTGTGAGAAAATTTATGCTATATAGATTAATCTCCAAATATTTTATCTAATATGTAAAAATTTAATAGGTATTTAAAAATATTTACATTTATTTGGATCCATATCTAATCTATTATAACACAACCTTAATCTCATTCTCACTTTTACTTAGTTTTTGTCACTCTCTGCACCATTAGGCCTTTTAGTGATAGGTCAAATTACATGACTAGTTTATCACATATAATGTTTTTAACTTACTTATAAACACCATGTAAATATAATAAAATTATTAATATTAAACCTCCATCTAATTATCAACTTTGACTTGGTCAACTCTGCATGCTACACTAAATTTTTGAGAAATAATGCCTTTCCTATAGGGTCCACTCACTCATATGAAAAACCAATGCCACTTGGAGGTACCTAGGAAAGTAAAATACATGATAAAATCATAAAAATATTTCATCCAATCTATTATAATCCATTTCCATTAAGATCTTCCATATCAGGTCAAAGTTAGGGTTTTAGAGAAGTTTAAACTACCTTATAATCTTAATGATCATTCATATAGCTTAGCCCCTTATTATACAAACCAATTCTTATAAATTTGAGATATAACCCTTCCCAATATACCATTAATGTCTTATGTTCTCATGTAAAGCTTATATGTGCTAATGAACACATGAAAGTCATTCTCAGGTTGATAACCATTCATTATGTGCACTAGGGAGACCTTGAAACAATTTTTCTTGCCTTTTCTTGTAAACTTTGACCTCAAACTTGGTAAATACACTTGGGAAAACCTATCACACCTTTTATAACTATCACATGTTCATTATTTACTTGTAAATTGATCCTGATACCCCATTAGGACACCATCTCTCTCTTTATTCTCTTAGTGTTGACCTATAGATCATATTAGGCCTTAAAACTAACCTTCTAGCCATTTTCCATGCACTCTTCACCTCACTCACATGCTCAAGAAACTTCTCAAAAGATATAACAGTAATTTTCATCCTTCATATGTCTTGACAACATCTCATGACCCCTCATTTGGTCAAGCAAAGTCTATAACTAATCTAGTTGTATGTTAGTCTTATAGGTTCTACCCCTATAAACACACCTTAAAGATATCCTAATTACTCTAACAATTCATATACATTATCAAGCACCTCAAGCATCCTCTTATTCCTTTTTACGTCCATCTCACTAAGACACTATTATCCTTTATGCACAAGACTTATCATCTTATGTTCAAGCCTTCTCAAGTATCCTGCTAGGTTCAAATACTTGACAACCTTGATAAATTATCTTGAAACTTTATTTGATGCTTATATACCTTGCTTACATGCCTTTAAAGTTTTTCAAAGAGGGTCATACTTCTTAAGGATTAATAGGATAAGGATTATTAATGGGATTTTTAAGTAAACTTGTATCAATCACTCCCATATTAGTTTGAATATTTTAAATATTAGAAGTTTCTTGGTAAGTATATAAAGGATTAGATCCTTCAAATTCATCTTGAGGTGTTATTTGCACTATATTATAGCTCATGGATGAAGGAGAAAAAGAGGTGCCCCAAGAGTGATGATGTTCTCAAGATAAAAAAAAGGAAAAATGAACATTCCATATACTATCTAAATTGATTCTATATATCTACAAAGATTCTAATAGAAGACTTCATTATGACTGAAGCGAGATGAATATAATGCAAAGAAGGAGAAATTAAAAACTAGATTGATAAACAAGGAAGGAAAAAATTAGTATAGGTTAGATTGGGTCAACCAAGCATAGAAAATAGGGTTTGTAAATAGTATAGGGAAAAGTAGGTTGATCTAATATAGTGGATAGAAATTGGAAAAAGGAGAAAATAGGGTCTACATTTAGTAAAAAGTTTATTGGGTTGATCTAGTATAGTGAACAGGGGCTGGAGAAAGATACAAGGTCAACTAGGTCGACCTAGTACAATAAACAAGGAAATTTAAGAAACCTATAACATGTTGTGAAATGAAATAAGATGACTTTTTCAATTAATTTGAAAATAAATAGATGAAGGGAAACAACTGATCAATTATATCAATGCTATCCAATCCAATTGAAGTACATAGCACAAAACCTTATACCAATGTTAGCTAATGCAATATTTTGTCATAAAAAATATAATTAATTAAATAAAATGAAATAAAATTGGAAATTAAATAGCTAACTAATTGGTCAACCTAAATTTTTATTAAATTATTAAGATATGATTTTAAATGTAATTAGAAGTTGGTTGTAAATAAGGAAATAAAATGATAATCTATGGATGGTTTTAGGTAGTTTGAGTTGAAAGGCATCTATAGTGGTAATGATATAGGCTTGGTATTGTGTCCTAACCCCTCACTTAACACACTATAGTCATAAGGGTGTTGGTTCATATCCAAAATATACCATGAACTATTCTTTATATTTGACTAAAATATCTATTTGGCTTACCCCTTAATGATGAAATCCAAGTAAGCTTGCCTTGGGTAGACGAATGTTAAAATTTATATTTATATTTTGTGATTTTTTCATGTATACATAAAATAGAAAATATTGAAACTAAGTGATTAATTGAGAACCACCTAATTAAGCTATGTGATCTATTTTAAGCATGAAATCAACAAAAAATGAAAGTGTGAATTAATTACTAGCATATAAGGTTAATTACAAACTTGAAACAAGGTAAAATGTTGATATAGGCAACAATGTATGCAGAAAATATAAAATAAGGTTGATAAGGTTGAACCTCTATTATGAAAGTAAGGTTTGAAAATGAATAAGGTCGATAGAGTTGACCTAGTTATCTAGACAACACACAGAACATAGAACTTGGTCGGTAGGGTCAATCTAATTGAATATACAAGGGTAGTTTTAAATAATACAAAACTTAAAATTAAATACAATAAATAAAGAGATAGAGAGATGAAAAGGAGCCTTGGTAGATCAGAGATGTAGATAATGAAGATTATTATTCAAGAATTTCGATATATGCTTGTATATTCTTCTAATTGGGTTGACTATGTTGATCAATTTTACAAAAACTTATTGCTAAGTGCCTAAAATATACAAGATCAATTGGTTTGTCCTAATAGTCTAGAATAGATGCTTGAAAAGCTAAAAAACTGTATTGGGTAGACAGGGTTAATCCAATAGCTTGTACCTAAATTCTACACATAAAAGTTGGATATTAGGTTGATAGAGTCGATCTAATATGGAAAATATATGATGAAAATAATGATGAAAAGAATGAAAGAATTTAAATAAGGTAAAAAAATCCTACAAGGGTTAGTTCACATTAGGTTCATCAGAATATATGTAATCAGAAATGCATCATGTCTATAAATCAATTATGGCTTGGAGAAGATAGAGCATACCTACACTTCTAATTGGGAATACATTTATTAAGTGGGAGCATGATCAATATGGGGATTGAATAGACTTGATTTAACGATCACTTGTCATAATACATCTTGATAAGAAGGGTACCAATGCCTACAGTCTAACACAATCATGCAAAAACTCTAAAAGAGTCCTAGGTTTAATGTTCACTCTATAACAAGAAAGTAAATATAATATAATACACACCAAAGCATGTGGCATAATAAATGGGTTAGTAAAACAATAAAAACATGTATAAGATAATATCAATTAAGCTAAGTATGAGTAATACTCTAATACATGGAATATTTAGAGTAATATTATTTGAGATAATACTTATGTTACTTTTATCTACTAAAGAGAGGAGAACAAAGTTAGAATATACTTACCTAAATGTGAACCCATCGAGACTCAATCTCTCCCTTGGCCAAAGGAGCTTCACAAGAGGTTTTTGTGGTTTGTAAGGATAACTAAGAAAGGCCAAATCATTTAAGACTTATCTATAAGACTAGATTTTCTTAGTAGAAACCCTAAGCCAAGACTCCCCAAGTAGAATGGTGGAAGAGCATATTGTAAATAAACATGAGTGAATAATAAATATTTATTGCATATTAAAATAATGATGAAATGATATTCTATTTATAGGTGGATCTCACCCTAAATCCTTCTGAATGTGTTAGTTGTACTAGGTCGACCCAATCATCCTTGTATGTTTTCAAGAGATAAATCACTAGGTCCCAAGTTAGGTTTACCAAAAGAGCTAAAAAAACTCCAATTAAAAAATACCCAAAATAGTACACAATTGACCCACTCAACATTTTATAGTAGTTAGAGGCTATAAAATATACAAGTTCAACCTAGTTGACCTAGTATAGTTAACTAGATAAAGGGGATCAAAGTGAAGAAAAGAGGGATGGAAAGAGGAAAAAGACTAGAGTGTGAAAAGAAGGATTAATAACTTAGGAAATGGTTTTAAGAGCTGGTTGAATTGATAATAATGTGTTAATAAGGGACAAAAATTATGTCAAACACCAAAGTTTTTCCCACCCCTTTCCCAATGCACCCCTTAAGGCATACACTCAAAGAGATTGAGTCTCGATGGGCTCCTACAAGATGTAAAGCATCGGTATTTGATAAAAATTAAAAATATTATGTGTATACATATTCCCCACTTGAATTTCATTACATGTCACTGAGGTGAAATAGGGGATGGTGCTTTAAGAAAGAACATAAGAACACATAACACTGATGCTAAAAAAAGTTACAATATTTTAAAGAATAAAATAACTAAAAGTAAATGATACAAAGGGAAATAAATGAAAAGTAAATGTGATGCATACCTTGAATTACCTTTATCACTGAATGGTTATCTACTATGTTATTATTTTTGATTATTTAGGGCATAGATACTTCTTTTGACAAACCCAAGATTACAAAACTAAAGATCAAAAACAAACAAATGCAAGTAAAGCCAAGATAGATAGTGTTATGAGGATGGGATGTACTTTGGGAAATTTGGAAAACTATGGTGACAAGGGTTATGTTATACCAAATGACCAAGTCAAATAATAAGAGTAAATTGAGTAACCAAAAATCTAAGTCTACTAAAGATCAGAAAACTCAAACAAGATATCCTTAAGTAAGAAAGGTAAACTCACCAAATCAAACCAAGGATACTTGTCAAACATGAGATGGTAATTAAGCAAATCAATGGTAAAAGAAGAAAATAAATGATAAAATAACATTGATGAGTGAGCAGTAAAAATCCTTATCTTACTCAACAATGGAAAAAGGTGCATAAAAAAAGGAAAAAAAACATTGATGAGAGAGAAGTAAGAAGCCAACCTCACTTAATAATAGAAAAAGTGTACAAACTTAGGTATCTGTAATAATAGGATAGTAAAATAAATTATAAATGTCAAGAGATAGCAAAAAAAATCTAGGAATGTAATTCTATGGTATAAATAAATTAGTAATCCATAATTTCTCAAACATGTTGTTTAGCTCTAAGGATAGATAAAACTGAAAGAAAGTAGTGTTAACATGTTTATAAGAGATGAATAAGAAGGAATTAAAGAATAAGGTAAAATAGATTTATAATCACAATTTGCCTATCAAGGGGGGAAATCAAATGGGTGGAGGCGAGAATGAAGGAAAAATCAAGGTAGAGGAACTCTTTATCAAAGTCAAGATACTCAAATTAGGTTTGTCAAAATTAGAGGACTTTTGACCTGAAGGACACTAAATAGCTTCTCTTAGCCACACAAGTCTTAGGTCAGTAAATTAAGTATATATATTATCCCATGAATTCTATATTCATGAAAATTAAAATGAATCTACCTTCAAACAACATGCTCCCCATTCATTAGGACCCCTTACAGAGTTATTATTCTATTTCAAAGATTGGGTACATGTGTGAGAAAGTATATAATACCATAGAGTTTTTTTAATTACCCTATTCCAATATATTGGCCTACTATACCCTAATGAACCTTGACTCTATGTGAGGCACACTATGGAGTTTGAGATTTGATTAGAGATAGGAGATGTGCTTGTAATCATGTATTTTGGTGTGATGCTATTTTTTAAGATTTTTATTTTGCCTTTTAGATATCATTTCCTTTTGATTCAAATTATTTTGCTTTTAATTTTCTTGATAGTTTTTTAATATTCCTCTTCCATATGGATTTAGAATACCAAACATGGGTGCTAAATATGACTTTCATTTGAATACTTGGGACAAGCTTGCTAAGAGACATAACTTCAAAGAGCATGGGGTCTAAGAGTTTATAAATGTAGGTGAAATAAAAGTTTTATCTTTACTTTGACCTTATTTTATCCAGTGTGGAGTGAAAGGAAGGGGAAATCAAGAGGAGTGACACATGGAACAATTTAAATTACTTTAAATTGTAAAAAATGTGATAAAGGGTGAAAAGGGATACAATGATAGTAAAGTGTGATTCTTTATCATAATAATGAGGGAAATAGAATAAAAAATGATAACATATATTGTTTGTACAAATTCCATCTATGAAAAGAAGCAAAATCTAAAATTTGAGGACAATGATGTAAAAAGATGAAAAGATGGTAATTTTATGAGGATGGTTTGGTCATGTCCATGGTCTTAAACTATAAATTCATAAAAGATAAACCCATGAGGGTGCCAACAAGCAAGTGAGGTAAAAATTAATAGATGGTAGCTTTATGAAGAATGTCAGGTCCTATTCGTAATCTTATGAAGCAACTCACAAAATAAAAACCCAAGGGGTGTCAAAAATCAAATTGGAAAATATAAGGGAGAAAAAGAAGTAAAAGATGGTAAATTTTTTTAAGAATGTCAGGTCTTATCTATGGTGTTATGAATAAAATCATAAAATAAAAATCCAAGGGGTGTCAAAAGATAAAATACAAGAAGATAAAAAGACTATGGTACATCAAGAAATCAAAAGATCAAAAGGGAGTACTAAAGGTTTGTGAAAGGAAGGAAATTTATATAGAGTGAGAAACCAATGTAAGTAACCTAAAAAAAGTGTTATATATATGTATATATAAAGCATGAAAAGAAGTAAATGTTTAGGTGAAGTATTTTTTGATAAATTGTGTGTTGGTGGGATCTTTGAAAACATGGATTTCATTGGTTTGAAGATAATAGGTGCTTGGATAAAGAATGTCTTTGACTAAATATGAGCCCCACCATATTTTGGAATATTTACCTTCATTATCATGGGTTTATTCTAATTTAAGGAAAATATCACTAACATTAGATGTATGGACTTTAACACATTTATTATGTTGTCTAGTAATGTGAGCCTTGTATTGGTGCTTATGTTGTAAGGTGGAAAGACTATATTCATCAAGTAGATCAAGGGCATGAAGATTATATTCACGTATTTATTAATCAATAATAATACCATGAAGAGATATAAAAAGAGAGGGAAGCTCAACTTCTGAAGGAAAAAGTGAATCAAAACCATGGACTAACAAGAATGGAGTTTTCCCAGTGGCAGTGTGTATGCTAGTTTGATAGGACAAAAGTAATAGGTATAGGTGAAGATGCCAATATATGTGGGTTGCATGGATTGTATTTTGGAGAATTTTGTTAAGAATTTTGTTAGTCTCCTCAGCTTATCCATTGTATCATGAATGATAAGGCATGGAAAATTTGTGATTGATCTTGAATTTGTTGTAAAGTTGTTTAACATGTTTATTTTTGAAAGTACCACCATTGTCTAAAATGGTGGTATGATAAACACAAAAGTAAAAAATGATTTGATTAATAATAAATTTAGAAATAATATGACCAATGATGCTAATAAGGGAGTGGCTTCTACCCATATGGTAAACTATTCAGTGGCAGTGATGATAAATACATGTCCATCTTAACAGTCAAGTAGTTTGCCAATGAGATTTATTCCCCATGTATAAAATGGTCAAGGAGATTTGATAGTTTGAATTTTATCTATAAGTGAATGAATTATATCATCATGAAGCTAAAAAGGATTACACGTTTTAGCATATTTGATTACATCCTTTCAAGAGTAGGCAAAAAGTGACCCACATGTAGGCATTTGTGGGTTATAACATGTTTGCTGCAATGGAGACTGAAAATAACCCCATGTTATTTATAAATAAGAGAAGGGACCTCATCTTTCATAAGATGATGGAGCAATGTACCTTCATATTTATGAACATAAAGGATGTTGCATCAAAATACATACTTGAAATCTTGTTTACGAATGCATGTCTTTTCACAAGAGTCTAAATTAAGAGGAAAAGTTTGATGTTCCAAGAATTGAATGATGTCTTGATATCATGGGCTTTATAAAATGGTAATAGACTTGATGTGGTAGATAAGTGAATCTAGTGGTTGAGTAGAATATGGAGATTTTCTTATTTTTATAATAAATTTAGGATAAAAAAAGACTTGATGTGGATGAAAGATATATGATAAAGAGGAAAGAGAATCAAAAATGGAATTTTGATCTCTAGGAATAGGCTCAATAGTGAAAGAGATGAAATCCTTAACAAGAGTGGTTACAATTTGATGATATGTGATGAGGTTCTCACTTTCACATTGATAAGCACCATTGATTTAGTGGAAAATAAGTTGAGAATCACCTAAAGTATGAAGGTATTGAAATTCTAAATCAATAGTAGCTCACATTCCTAAGATAATAGCTTCACACATGACCATATTATTGGTGACATCAAAGGTGAAGCAAAAAAGATAAAGTAATGATCTTTCCAAGAGGACTTATGAGAATGAAAACTATCCCATCTCATTCAAGGCATTTAACACCATCAAAGTGAAGGGTCTAAGTATCCTCATGCAAGTTGACATTAATTTTAGGAAGCTCCTAGATAATTCCTTTTGGTTTAGAAGTACTGAAGGGAGTAGTTTATTCATCAAGATTATTGGCTTCAATATCGGTGGTAAAGCTATGAAAATAATCTTTGAGAGAAATGGCTTGATTAATACCTTTGATGTAAAGGATAATATCATCTAGAAGATTATCTTGAAGAAAAGAAGTAGCTGGTATGGGAGCTATGACAAGTTGATTAGATATTATATATCCTTTGATAGCTTTTTGAGTGACAATGTGGAGATAAAATTTCATAAAGAAGACCATACATTTACCAATTCTATCTCTAGAAAGAAATTATTTGGAGAAGAAATGATGAAAGGGGTTAGAACAAACAATGACATAAGTAGTTTTGTAAAGTATATAATGGTAAAGCTTTTCATCTACAAAATATATGGTGAGGTAATCATGCTCAATTTTGGTATAGCATGTTTCATAATTGATGAGGCCTTGGATAATGTAGTGTATATCATACTCTCCTCCCAAATCATCTTGTTTGGAAAGCATGGCCCCAACTGAAATAGGTGTGGAAGAAGTATATAGAATCAAATTTTTATCATCGAAAGGAGGATGAAGTGTGGGTAGATGAAGTAAAGACTCTTTCATATTATCAAAGGATTTCATATTATCAAATGATTTTTGACATGAATCCATCCATTCTATAGAAATAACTTTCTTAAGAATGGAATTGATGGAGTGAATTTGATATGACATTTTGGAGATGAATCTTCTAATTGATCCAAGTATGCCTAACTAAGTATGGATGTCATGAATAGAATGAGGAATGGGCATGTTGATGATAACACTAATTTTTGTAGGCTCAACATCGATGCCATGGATAGAGACTAAGAATCCTAAAAAATTTATATATGTGATTCTAAAAACACATTTGTAAGGATTAAGTATAAGTTTATATTTAAGGAAATGGTCAAATATGATAGCAATATTATATATATGATTCTTATGATTTTTGGATTTAGTAATGAGATCATCCACATAGGTTTCAAAAATTTTGTGGATGACATCATGAAAGATGTGATTCATTGCTAGTTGGTAAGTGGATCTAGAATTTTTAAGGCCAAAGGGACTTTTGAGATAGCAATAAGTGCCCAACTCCATGGTGAAAGTCATCTTATGTTGTTCATCAATACCGATATGAATCTGATTGTATCTTGAGAAACCATCCATAAGAGATAACATTTCATAACCAACCATGGAATTGATAATGACATATATCAAAGGTAAAGGGAAGTTTTGCTTAGGACAAGAAAGATTAATATTATGAAAATCAATAAAAATGTGAATTACCATAGTGAATTTCTTTAAAATGAGAATAATGTTAGAAATCCATTTAGAATAATCCATTGGTTTAATAAATTTAGCATCAAGTAATTTGATGACTTCTTTGTGACATAAAGTGGAAATTTTGAGTGGAAATTTTCTTTGTTTCTGATGCACAAGCTTGGCATCACAATAAGTAATGATGTTATGCACCATAATACTAGGGTCAATACTAGGCATGTCTTCATAAGACCAAATGAAAGCCTCACAATATTTATCAAAGAATAAGATAAAATTGTCATGTTCGATATGTGAGAGCTCATGAGAAAAAATAATTAGTCAAGGATAAGATGGAGTACCATATTTAATGTGAGTGGTTTATTTAATAATAATGGCATTTCCATCTTAAAAGTGGTATGGTGTAGTAGGTAAGGAAAAAATTGGATTTGTTTTAGGATCAATGCTAGTAACAAAATTATTGAATCAAGTAGTTTTAGTTTTACAATTCCCAAATTTATGATTTTGCCAAGGAAGTTTAGGTTCTCAAGTGTAAATTAACTCAAGGATATCTTCATCACTAGGTAAGTTAGGAAGAGGAACATAATACTCAACACATACTTCAAGATCTAGAGTTTGATTTCCATGGTGATCATACTCAGAATGTATCTAATGAACATTGGTTACCTTGGCATCTAGTGAAATTTCAAGAATAAAAGTAGATAGAGTAGAAGGGGTTGGAATATCAATGGATTCAATGATGACAGAAGGATTTTATGTAATGATTGTATTGATAGGTGGTAAAGGAGATGCAATAATTTTTGAAGGTTTAGAAGGTATAGTTTTCTCTACCACCCAAGGAGTATTGATAACAAGAAAATTTATAGGAGGCACATGACCCTCAAGATCTAAGGTATGATCCCAAAAAATGGTATGAAAATATTGATTAAAATCATGGATTTGGGTTAAGGCTTTTTTATAGTGATGGGTATCAAAGTCTCTGGATTTATCTTGGGCCATTATATAGTTATCATAATATGTTGTATAAATTGTACATGCTTGAGAATCAGGGGAGTTTGAGAGGGTGAAATCTTGATATTACTAAATATATGAAGAGACATGATGAGAGGATCTTAATTTTTTTTTTGCTAGTCTAAAATCATTTCAAGTGAAGGCATATTTAGGTAAAAAAGTATCATGAGCATTGTATGGAGGGGAAATTGGTGATCTCATCAATAAGAGGAATAGTACGATCCCTAGGTAATAAAGAAGGAGGAAGCCATTGTGAAATTTTAGGAGGTAATTTGGTAGTATTTAAAATATGTTGAAAATCATTGGGCTCATCATCATAGGAAACCATAAGAGTGACTTGTAAATCTAGATTCATGTTGATGAACTTAGGTAAAGGAGCATTATTTATCTTAGGAATGGTATGAATATGATATTATGATTTAGGATTGGGAAGATGAATTTCATACATGTAAGAATTTAATACATGTCTACTGGAAGAAGCAATGGCCCTAATTTAATGAGTCCATGGGCAACTAAGGAGTATTTTGTAAGATAGGGGTAAGTCAAGGACCATAAGCTTGGTTTGAAAAATCTTAGGTGTAATGGTTAATGGAATACAAATACAACCAAGTGGCTTTTGATTAATTTTATAAAAACCACTAAAACTAAGATTTGTTTTCTTGAGATGATCCTTATTATAACCAAGTTGTTGGATGGTCCTTAAAGATGTCATATTAATACTATAACTTTAATCAACTATAAATTTTTGGATAAGAGTGGTATTAATTGCTACTTTAATGAAAATTGATGGATCATATACATGAAAGAGAATTTCATCATTAATCATGTCCTCTTCAAGAAATTCAATAAAAGGTTTGGAAGGACACATACTTTCAATGGTATTTACATTAGTAGGTTGATATTTAATAGAAGGAGGTTCATCATCTAAGGAAGATGGATTTTCAATTTATTAGATATATTCAATAAGGAATTTATTATGATAGGGAGAATTTATAACCAACTCTATAAGTGGAATATGTATGCAATCAAAAATCCATCATGTCCATAAATCAATCCGAGATTAAATGGGATAGAGAACACCTACAGTTATGATTAGAGATCATACACTTGTTAAGAAGGATCATGACCAATGTGAGGATCTGATAGACCCAATTAGGGGATCAATTGTTAAAACAAATCATGTGAGATAGGGTTCCAAATCCTATAGTCTAACACAACCACCCTAAAAGATTCCTATGATTTAATTTTTCACTAATGTAATAATAATAAAAGTAAATCTAATATAGTGCACACCAAATCTTATGGCACAAAGTGGGGGTTAGTAAACAAAAACAATAGGGAACTTCAAATAAAGTAAGTATGAGTAACACCCTAATACATAGAATATGAAGAGTACTATTATTCAAACCAACACTTATGCTAATTATATCTACTAAAAGAGAGGATAACAAAGTTATAATATATGTACCTAAATGTGAAAATGTCAAGACTCAATCTCTCCCTTGGCCAATAGGGCTTTGCAAGAGGTTATTATGGTTTGTAAGGATCAATTTTTCAGGGAAAAGCATCCAAAACCTATCCAAAAGACTAGATTATCCAAAATAAGAAACCTAAGCTAAGTCTCCTCAATTAGAATGGTGGAAGAGAAGATTGTGAAGAAGCACGAGTGAATAATAAATCTTGATTACATATATTAATAATGATCAAAATGATCTTGTATTTATAGGTAGAAGTTACCCTAAAATCATTCAGATATGTTGGTTGTGTTAGGTTGACCTGGTTGACCTATCACATTTTTGAGATAACCCACTGAGTCTATGCTAGGTTGGCCAAGAGGCTATAAAACCAAAGAGGAGAAAATGGCCCCTAGACTATACTAGATTGACTAGGTCAACCTACTATTATGAATAGGTCAAAAGGGTGCCAAGCAAGGAAATGAAGGATGAAAAGAGGAAAAATAATAGAAGACTGTGTAAGGGAGGAGAAACAACTTAGGTAAAGGTTTTAGAAACTATTTGGATTGATAATAATATGGATAAAAATTACAATAATCCTATGAATCACCAAAGGTATACCCATCCCTTTCCTAGTGCACCCCTTAGGGTGTGCACTTAGAGAGATTGAGTCATGACAAGTTCCAAAAAGATGTAAAGCATCATTATTTGATAAAAGTTAAAAAATTTATGTGTATACATATGCCCCACTTGAATCTCATCATGTGTCATTAAGGTGTAATAGAGGATGGTGCTTCAATAAATAACATAAGGGCACACACAACATTGATGCTAAAAAAAATACAATATTTTAAAATCATAAAACAACTAAAAGTAAATGACTAAAAAGGAAATTAATCTAAAAAGTAAATAACTAAAAAGTAAATGTAATACATACCTTGACTTACCTTTATCATAGGATAGTTGTTTGTTGTGTTGTTAGTTTTGATTGTGTAGAGTGCAAAGACTGATTTTGACAAACCTAAGAATACAAAAATAAAGAGAAAAAATAAACAAATGTAAGAAAATCCAAGATATATGGTGCTATGAGGATAGGACATAATTAGGAAATTTTACAAGATAGGGTGATAGGTTCTATGTTAGATCAAATTACCAAGTCAAACAACAAGAGTAAATTGGGTAACCAAAAAATTCAAGGCTACTAAAAATTGAAAAACTCAAACCAACTATCCTTAAGTAGGAAAGGCAAACTCACCAAATAAAATCAAGGATACATGTCAAATAGGATGGTAAAACAATTTAAATCAATGGGTAAAAGTCTAAAAAAAATGGTAAAATAACATTGATGAGTGAGCAGTAATAATCCACATCTCAATCAACAATGGAAAAAGGGTATAAATTCAGGTGTCCATAATAGAAAGACAACAAAATCATGATAAATGGTAAAAGGAAATTAAATTAATTTTAGTAAATGTAAAATGATGTAAATAAAATGATCCAAAGTTACTCAAACATGTTGTTTCACTCTAAGGATAGATAAAACTAAAACAAAGTAGTGCTAGCATGTTTTTAAGTAATGAAGAAGAAGGAAATTAAGAAGAGGGAAAATACATTTGGAATCACAATTTGTCTATCAAAGGGGGAAAATTAAATAAGTTTAGGAGATACTGAAGTAAAAACCAAGGTAGATATAATTCTTTATCAAAATCAAGACACTCAAATTAAGGTTTGTCAAAACAAGAGGACTATCGACCTTAAGAACTATGAATAACTTCTCTTAGCAAAAAAAGTCTTGGGTAAACAAATAGAGTATATATATCATCCCATGAAGTCTATATGCATGAAAATTAAATGGACCTACATCACCACTATGTGTTCCTTTTTCTTCAGGACCCCTTACAGAGTCATTGGTGTACTACGAAGATTGGGTACATATGTGAGATAGTAGGTAGAACCATAAAGTTTTTTGAAATACCCTATTCTAATCTACTGACCTACTGCACCCCAAAGGTCTTCATCTTTATGTGAATCTGACTATGGAGTTTGAGCTTTGATTAGAGATAGGATATGTGATTGAAAACATATCTTTTAGTGTGAATTTTGAATTTTGAGATTTTTATGTTACCTTTTATATATCATTTCCTTTTGTTTAGAGTATTTGGCTTTTAAATTTTTTTTTATGGATTTTTCTATTCCTCCTCCATATAGATTTGGAAAAACAAACATGGGTGCTAAAGATGAATTTCATTTGAATACATTGGACAAATTTATTAAGAGAGATAAACTTTAAAGGACATGAAGTCTAAGAGTCTCATAAATCAAGGTGAAATACAAGTGTTATCTTGACTTTGACCTTGTTTTATCCAATGAGGATATGAAAGAAAGGGGAAATCAAGAGGAATGACACATGGAACAATTTGAATTGCTTCAAATTGAAAAAAAAAAATGTGACAAATGGAAAAAAAGGGGATATAATGACATATGTGATTCCTTATCATAAGAAAGAGGGAAGTTAATGAAAACATGCTAACATAGATTGTTTGCAAATTCCATCTAACAAAAGAAGAAAAAGCTAAAGTTGAAAACAAAGATTAATAACATGAAAAGAATGGTAATTTTATGAGGGTCTATTCTTATCCATTGTCTTACAAAGAAACTCATAAAAGAGAGACCCATGAGGGTGATGAGAAGCATGAGAAAATAAAAGTGAGGGAACTTTTTTACAAAGAAAATCACAAAGAAAAACCCAAAGGATGCCAAAACAACACTAACAAGCAGCAAAAAAAGCAGGAAATAATTAAAATATGGTGGTTTTGTGAGGGATGCCAAGTCCTATCCATAGTATTACAAAGTAAATCATAAAATAAAGACCTAAGGGGTGAGAAAAATAAGAGAAAATGCGAGAAGATAAGGAAGACTATAATACATCAATAAACCAAAAGACCAAAAGGGAGGACTAAATTTTTGTGAAAAGAGGGCACTGCTATAGAGGGATAGATCCATGCTAAAGTAACATTAAAAAATATGTTAGATAGATATAGATAGAAAACATGACAAGAAGGAAATGTTTAGGCAAAGTAAATTTTAAGGAATTGATCATTGGTGGGATATTTAAAAACATGGCCTTCATTAGTTTGAATATGATAAGTGCTTGTACAAATAATGTCTTTGACTAAATATGGGCCCCACCATTTTTTGATTTATGTAGCTTCTTTGTCATGGGTGTAATCTAGTTTAAGGACAATATCACCAACATTGAAAGTTCATACTTTAACACATTTATTATGTTGTTAGGCAATGTGAGCCTTGTATTAGTGGTTATGTTGTAATGTATAAAGATGGCATTCATCAAGAAGATTAAGGACATGAAGGCAAGAGTCACATAATTCTTCATCAAGAATAATGTCATGAAGAGATATACAAAGAGAGGGAATCTCAACTTATAATGGAAGCATTAACCCAGAACCATAGACTAATGAAAATAGATTTGTCCCAGTGGTAGTACGAATGCTAGTCTGATATGCCCAAAGTGAATGGTAAATATGAAGGTGCCAATCCGTATGGGTTTCATGTGTAGATACTTAAAAACTACACCATTATAGTTCTAGATGTGTATATGCCTTGGGCCCACCCTAGGGTCTACCTAACCTTCTTAACCCCTAATCCAACCCATTTTAACCCTAACCAAGTCATTATTCACCTAACACTATTCACATATTACTATTTAAAAACACTATTCAAAAGTACTATTTGAAAACACTATTCCAATTCATTATTCATTATCACTTTTCATAGTGGGACCCATCATCACTATTTAGTATGGGACCCACCATCACCATTCATGATGACATGGCATGTGACATGGAATGTGATTTGGCAAGTGATATGGCGAGTTACATGGCTTAGAAGTGACATGGCTTGAAGTGGAACACCTTACCCCACTTGGGACCCTCATCCAAAGTGCTTAATGACCTCATTTAAGCATCACAAGGGTCCCCCATTCAAATGTCAAAAATTTCTCCTCATGGGGCCATAATTTTACATAAAATTTTGTCCTGATGCATGAAAATGGCCTTTAAAGTGGTGTTTTCACTTGTTGGGTGCTTTGGAAAAAGATAGAAGTGGGTGGTGGAAAGTATTTTGGACCCATATGAACACATGGGAATGATATCCACTTATTTTGGACACACTTATGAATCAAGAATCCCACCACATTTTTACTTCATGACCACTCACCCACCCATGGGAAAAAGACAAGAAAAAGTGGTGGAAAGTCTTTTGGACTCATTTGGGTCCATGGGCATTATCTCCACTCATTTTGGCCCCATTTTCAAGGTGGAAGATACATCCAACATAAATATTAGACCCATTAACCAAATAGGAATCCCACCATCTTGTATTTCATTCCCATTCATGATCCCACTTGGATAAATTCAAATTACTTCACTATTCCTCTATTTTGGCATGTTTCCTCACATCAAATGTTGTAAATATGACCCTCCCCCTTCACCCAAAGGGTTAAATTAAGTTTGGGTCAAGGAATTATTATCACAATTTTTCCATTCTAGAAGGAGGTCATCATATTGGAGTATTTAAATAATTCAAAGCAATGAATCTCTATCCAAATTGCTACAGGAATTCATCTTCAACAACGTCATCAACAACATCATTAACTTTATCATCAACAAAGCTTGGAAGGTAATATTAATTTATTTTGTATTTTATTTTATTAATTTATTTTTATTACCTTGACCTTCACTCTGTTTTCCACAATTTTCCATCTTAATCCATTGACCTCATTTTCCAACTTTGACCATTTTAATTCTAATTGTCATCTTTGCCATTTCGCCACCTTTACCCTCTTTATCTCTTTTATTTTTTGCCTCCTCAATTAATTATTGCCTTATAATTTTTAAAAATTCATCCCTATAAAATTACCATCATAAATATTTTTCAACCTCCACCAAACTATCTTTTACCCTTTACCAAATTTCCAAACCAAAAACCACCACTTTGCTTTAACCAATTTTCAACACTAGTTAATTTATCTAGTTATAGTTTTGGTAAAATATTTAACTTTTTTGGTTTCAAATTTAATTATTTGTTGTTATTTATTTTATTTTATTTTATTTTTATGTTATTTTATAAAAATTTCATCATTTTTATCTATTTACTTAAGTTTTTAAACTAGGTGGATTGACAACCTCCTAGAAAGCTTTTTCTTCGAAGATCTAGCTCATGCTATGCAATCCACCCAACTACTTGTCTAATGAAAAAGTTTTATGGTAGTGTTTTATTATTGTTAAGTATTATTACCTATCCAAATAAGAGTTTTCACAAAGTCTAGACTTCAATGGACACACATTTAATAGGTATTATTCTATAAACCCTTCATCACTAATTTCTATCTTAAGAAAAAAAGCAAAAATTAGAAATAAACATTTTGACATGCTCAGTGGGACCCTTGAGTTTTCTTAGGTTCATAGATGTTTTAGGACATATAGTTTCATTATTAAAATGTAATTTATTTTCACATTTCATTTCTAAAATTTATAGATTCTTTTCTTGCTTTCAAAATACAAATTTTAATCTCTTTTTCTTTCTAAACATCGAAAAAACAAATTGTCATTTTTTACTTGCATTTGTAGAATATCAAAAAAAAATTCATCCTAAGATTAGGATTGTATTTTCATGTTACATTTAGGTGAATTTTAGTTTTTTTTTCATAAAAAATAAATAAAAAATTTCATTTTGGGTTAAAATTAACTACATACATTATTTGCTTCCTTTTTAATTATCTCATCTAGTTTAATTTAGGATATACAAATTAATCATAGAACCACAAATGTTACACAAACCAAACCACTTTCACAATAAACACATCAAACAAAATTGAGAGAAATTATGACTAGGATTTCATCACCTAGTGGATCACCTTACCCTTTCCTAGTATCTTGCTTGGATTTAATGACTAAGGGGATTACCAACTTAGCTCTCTAGTTGAGTATAAACTTTGAATTTTGGTATATATTGGCTATGCATCTGCACTAGCTATGGGATTATGAAGTGAGGGGAGCAAGCACCAAGCCACATACTAAAGTCCAATATAGACTTCTTTTGAGCACTTAAATGAAACCCTAAACTAAACATAGATTACCTTTCTAAGACCTGTTCAAACTAATTTCCTCTTCACCCTCTCTAACACAAGCCAAAAGCGATCTAAAAATAATCATAGGACTTAATGCACTTTAGTGAATGCATTACTTGTCTTGAATATTTTTTTATTTTTCTTTATTTCAGGTGTGAGTTTGAATCACTTTTATACTTTTTTCTCACATTGTCTTCATTGGATAACATTTTAGAAACCAAACAAACCAAGAACCACTTTCTCCCTCTTTCTCTTCTTCCATTGAGCATACATCTGATGTGGAGGGTTCACCTCACACTTCCAATACATTTACCATACCTAGAGTGTTTCCCCAAGGTGACATAAACTTTTACACCTTTCTTTATAACAACCCAATTGTCCTTCAACATTACCTCTAAAGTTTGAACTATCACCTTCTCCCTTTGGTTTTTCCTAGTTACCCACCTTTCAGTATGACTTCTCATCTCATGGTTGGCTATACCCCCACCCAAACTGTTGTCACCCAATCATTCTCTTCCACTAACCTAACCCATGATAAAACACCATTTATGTCATTAAATAATCCAACTAATGAACAAATACCCCCAATATCCAACCAAACATCTCTTTTCACACCCAACACTTCACATATAGCTTCAACTTTACCTCTAGTTACCTATACTCAAAATACCATGGGGTTATCTTCTACCCCAATTTCTACCTCTTCCATCATTACCAATCCACTCATCTCCACCCCACTCAAAAATTTAGTGATTTCCATACGTTACACCTTACCACCTTTAGGTACTTTGGTCACCACCCACCTTCAACCAACTAACTTTCTAATAACTTTAACACCATATGCAAACCCACCAACATCAAACCTTCAACACATACCCAATAAACCTTACCAATACATGGATAATCTCCAAGGATACATGCATCCACCTGTAACCCATTCATATGTGTCCCTTAACTCATATGGGGCCTATTCTACTGAACCATAAAAAACCACATACCAATACGTGGAGTCATCTAAGCCATCTACTAGTTATTCTCATATTACCCAACCTCAAAAGAACATAGCATATAACTATGCATCCTAATAACCTAATACTAAATTCATGAAGATGATCATGGATAAGATGACTACCATTTATTCATCTATCTTTGGATCCCATAGTACTTTGTCCTATGATCAAATTTTTAATAAACCTATTCACCCTTTGGTCCATGTCAGACCTTATCCGGTCCAATGGGAGCTTCCAAAATTTAGCAAGTTTAATAGTAAAGATGACCCTCAATAAAAATTTAAAAAATTTAGGAATCCATGATACTTGATTTCCCATGATGATACTCTTCTCCTCCATAAATTTCTTATGTCATTATTTAGACAAGCATTGGATTGGTATAATGTCATACCTAAACATTCCATCTTTTCCTTCAACCAACTAGCCAAAAATTTCTTGGATCACTTTTCAATAAATATATCCAAGAAAGTTTCTATTACCAACATCTAATCCATTCAATAATTCAAGGATGAGTCCATTTCCATTTTGTGGCTCATTAGAGGATCCTAATTAAGAAACTTTCCTTCCCCTTGCCCCAACTTGACCTCATAGATATTTTTACTTGAACATGTGCAAAACACATTTCTTCCACATTACATGTCCAAAGTTTTCAAACATTTGATGAAGCTTTTATTGTGTCTCATAAACTAGAGAATAGAGCCATTTATGAGGAAAATTTAAATTTGAATAATAAAAACTCAACTTATAAACCCAATGAACCCTTATCTTCCAAACCAAACAACCAAACCAATCTCAACACCAAAAACAAGGCAACTACCAACACTATTATCCTTAAATCCACACCACCACCATATACCAATGAATAAAACCCAAGGAACCAAACCTCAAACCCTTATAATTATTCCAACCAAAATAAAAGAAACCAAACATGGAACAATTAGAAGCAATTAAATCCACTTGGGGAACCCTATGCTTTTATTTTGTAAAAATTGTTAAAAGCTAATATTATCAAACTTCCACCAATTAAACCACCCCAATAGTTTGATGCTTCTCACCCTATGCTAGGTTGGTATAATGAGAATGACCATTTTTCCTTTCACTGAGTCATAGGACATGACATCAATAAGTTTAATACCTTCAAATACCTTTTCTAATCCCTCATTGACAAGGGGGATATTAGATTAGACAACTCCAATGCCCCACCAAACCAAACTCTTGACATGTTTAGATAAACTTTGCCAAACCATCCTCTAACCAAAATTGAGAGTAACAATGTCAATTTCTCTCCTAATGACCACACTATTAACATGGTTCTTGACACACTTGCTGATAAAGAACCCGTTCACCCATTTACCAATCCCCCTCTACTTATTGAAATAGTAGAATCACCTTTTACCCACTTGAACATCCAAAATGAGGAACCATATTCACACCTTTGACAGAGGTTACCACCCCTACCTCCCCTATTATATAACCATCCATTCTATCTTTGGAAGCTATTTCAAAAGAATAGATAACTTCATCCACTAAACCTATAAATTCATAACCTTCCATAAAAACCAAGACAAAGGTAAGGGAATCAAACCAAAACCTCTAAAACCTTCTTTGGTGGACTAACCTATCCCTTATAAACTAAACAAAACCTATACTCAACCAACTAAAACCACCTCTAAATTCAGCAACCTCCAAACACTTAAACCCACCAAAATAACTACAATAACCAAACCCCCTCCAAAACCAATAAAAATAACCAAAGAGGTAAAACCATCCAAAGGCCTAAATCTTCAAATTTTACTTCCCTCAACCTGACCCTCCATTTTGGGCCCTCATCCTTCTACCTTGAAAATGAGGCATATTATTTTTACCAAAACCCCACCACCTCTATTGGTAATACCTTCATACTTGTTATCTAATACACCTCTTTTTACTGCATGATTAATACCTAAATTACCTACCTTGTCATCCTATAACTCTAGCTCATCAACCATCTTTCCTAAACTAAATCCATATAGAAAACATAACAACCTAATACCACCTAAAAAACCTATCACCAAACCCACTTCCAAACAACCTTCTACCTCAACAACCAAAGCAAGGACCACTAATTCTTTCTCACCTTTAGCCAAGTCCTATTAAACCATTTTGTAGAGGTTTTTAACAAACCTTTTCCCTATTACTAACACCCATAAAACCCTTTGACCTTTCACATCCCAAACCATCATGGTTTAATGACAATCTAATTTTATTATACCATCACACATCAGGATATGACACAAAGAACTTTAAAGCTCTCCAAACCCTAATCCACCAAATTTGCAATGAAGATGACTTATTAATAGATGAACCTCCTACATCACCCATACCAACCCAAACAACAACCATACCTACCAAACACTTACCCACTCCTCCACCCACATCTAAAAGTGAAGACAATTATGAGCAACCTACTACCTCAACCTCTCTAATTATCCATACTATCAATGTGGTCACTAGATCACAACAGAAAGATAAAGGAAAGGTGAAGGCTTCCATTCCTTGGACTTACCCATCCTCAAATTCCAAAGAAAATCTCACCCAACCATTTTCATTTGTATCTAAACCTAAGGTGTCCATCTTAGGAACCCATCAAGTTAACCCTTCACAACCTAAACCATATGTGATATCTATTTGAAAATCTATCCTTAAAAAACTTCACCAGATCCCAACTAAGATGAACTTATATGAGTTGGTTTATACCTCTCCCCATCATCACCAAACACTCATAAAGGCCTTACAATCCATTGAGTTCCAATCTGATGACCTTTAACCTCTAGCCACCTTTATTAGTGCCCTTCAAACTTCCAATGTTGTCACCTTCAAAAATTTAGAAATACCTTCCATCCACCCTAGAGACTCAGATCCCACACTCTTTATTAATACTTACATTGATCAAACCCATGTCAAAATGGTGATGATTGATGGGGGAGATAGCATTAACATCTTTTCCTCTCATTCTTATAGCCAACTAAAATTACTTGACAACATCATATATAAATCCTTAGTTTTCATTCATTCCTTCAATGATAACATGGCCAATATCTTGGGAACTATTGTCCTTCATATTCATGTAGGACCTCACACAATCCCTAAACTTTTATATATTGTTGAAGGAGAGTTCCAATATAACATCTTATTGGGATGCCCTTTGATTTATTCCATGGCATGTGTTCCCTCTACTATTCACCATTGTATTAAATTTGAGCATGAGGACTAGGTCATCACCATCTAAGCTGACCCTAATCCTTTCTCAACATGTAATATGACCTATCACCCCAATGATGTCCTCATACCCCTAACAAGCACACCTTCAGTGGTTACACACCAAACACAAACCATTAATGAGGCATCAAGTAGTTCATCCATCCCCTCTTCACATATCCCCATAAAGTAGCCCTTATAATCAATGTTTTAATGTCTCTCATTAGGGGAGTATCATCTACTAGATTTAGATGCTCTCCCTACTCCTCAAGAGTATAGGAATCTCAAAAATGACCCTTCTTATGACCCTAATATCATAACCATCAACCCTTTTAGTCCCCCTAACCATCAAATGAACTTAATTTATGAGGGACTTGATCAACCACTTCTTGCCCCCACCAATACCATTTCCATCTGACCATTTACCTCTAACTTTTCATACCTTAGAAAACTAGAATTCACTAAATTATACCTTTACAAGTGTGCCTAGAAAGGATTTGGCCTTGGCTGGTATGAAAAAGGACCTCATGAGTTATGTTTAATCAAAACTCAAAAACCTCATGAGTCATTTGGCCTTGGATTTGTGTCACCTGAAGAGCCCACCAATCTAGCCAAACCTATCAACACCATCGAAGAAGATACCCTTTCCTCACCAAACTAACCTCCTTCAACATGTGAGATGATGATATCATCCCACCCAACTTTTTTTTCATCAACATGATCACCCTTGGACCCTTGACTTATCAAAAGAAGGTGGAAATCATCACCATCCCTTTGGTCCATCTTAAAATGGTAGAAAATGATTCTCCTACCATCAACATCATCAAACATCAAGATGATGATTCCATTCTTACCTATCTCGATGTGGGGGATTATTCTATCCATAAATCCCTTCCTTTAAAGATCCAAACCATCTGAATGAATCCATTATAGATGTCAACCTGGGTACTCTAGATAACCCCCACATTGTCAAATTGGGCCAATCACTAAATGTTGAGGAACTTCAAGACTTATCCTCTTTCCTCCAAGACTATAGCATAGAATTTTCTTGGTCTTATAGTTATATGCCCAAGATTTACCCCATCATTTTAAACCATAACATTATCACTCATTATGACAACAAACCTATTAAGTAGAAACTTTGACACATGCATCCTCAAATATCCCTTCTTGTCAAAGAAGAGATTTAATGTGTCTTTTATATAAACTTCATTCAACCCATTGACTACCCCCAATGGGTCTCAAATATCTTACTTATTACCAAATCCACTAGGGGTCTATGAATTTTTGTGGACTTTTGTGACCTTAACCTCACCTACCCCAATATTGACTTTCCTCTACCTAGGATTAACCAACTTGTTGATCTTATAGCTGGCCACAAGATGTTATCTCTCATGGATAGGTTTTTGTGTTACAACCAGATCTAGATTTCCCCTGAAGATCAGCACAAGACCACCTTTACCACTCCTTAGGGAGCCTTCTATTACCAAGTCATGATATTTTATCTAAATATTGTTGGTACAACCTACCAGTGAGCCATGACCTACATCTTCCATGACCTCATCCACATTATCATAGAAGATTATGTCAAAATTATTTTGACAAAATCCAAATCTCACAATGATCATCTAAAAGTTTTTGACTTTATCTTTAAATGCCTAATCCATTTCCATGTCAGATTCAACCCCCAAAAATGTGTTTTTGGGGTCCCTTTAGAAAAGCTTCTTGGTTTTATCATATCTCTTCAAGGAATCAAAGTAGACCCTACCAAGGTTAAAGTAATATGATAGATGCCTCCTACCAACCTTAGGCAACTCTATAGCCTACAAGGAAAGCTCTAATCCATATGTCTCTTAATATCCTAGTTATTAGATAGATTTCACCGCTTTCACCATCTCCTTAAGAAGGATAAAACTTTTAAGTGGACCAAGGACTACAACCAAGCCTTTGATTCCCTCAAGGAGTACCTCCTCTCTCTACCCATTCTTATCCCTTCTAAAGAGGACCAAACCTTCTACCTTTATATATCCACCACTGACCATTCCCTAGGAGCAATTTTGGCTCACCATGATGAATAACACAAAGAGAAAGCTATTTACTATATAATTTAAACACTTATAGAGTATGAGACTCAGTACACCCATACTAAGAAGCTTTACTTAGCTTTGGTATTTGTGGCCACCAAGCTCTGCCACTACCTCCTCAAATACAATACCTTCATCATTACTAACACTGATCCACTCAATTATATGTAATCTAAACCATACCAAAACTAACATTTGGCTAAGTGGATTATTCTTTTAATTGAGTTTGACCTTGAGTTCCTCTAGTATAATTTGATTAAAGGGCAAGTCATTATTGACTAATTGGCTGAAGCTCCTTTACCAGAAAACCAACAACTTCCTCTTGCCTTTCAGATGAGTCTATCATGACTCTTTTTTAAGAGGATGGAATAACCTACCAAATGACTATGTTATTTAATGGTTCAAAGTGCCAAAAAGGTGGGGGTGCTGGATTTATTCTCATTCCTCTCGATGGAAAACCTCTCCCTCTTTCCTTTAAGCTCAACTTTGACTGCTCTAACAATATGGCTGAGTATGAAGTGCTAGTCATAGGTCTCCAAACTAATCTAGCCTTAGGAATTAAGACTATCAATGCCTTCAATTATTCCAAGATTGTGGTTAACCAGGTTAATGTTTCTTATCAATGTAAGAATGATGTTTTAGAAAAATATAAACTTTTAGTTGACAAAATATTAACATCAGTCAAACATTACATGGTCCAATTTATTCTTTGATCTAATAACAAATTTGTAGATACAATGGCTTACCTTACTTCCCAAATCCCTTCTCAACCTTCCAAATCCCAAACATTTATCACCATTAACCATTTTATCATACCCTCTTATGACCAATTCAACCTCCCTACCATTTTTAGTGTGGAGGAATCACCATCTGATATTTGGTATGACCAAAATTTTAATTACCTCAACCTCAGCATCACTCCTCCCAACCTCTCTAAGAATGCCTAAAGAACCTTTGTTTAGAGTACCTCTCATTATACCATACTAAGGTGAATCCTTTAAAATTTTGATTTTGACGGTCTCCTTTTCCATTGCCTACATAGCCATGAAACATCCCATGCTATCAAAAAACACATAATGGGATATATGGGGGACACTTAGCAGTCTAGCTGTCACTAAACATATCCTTTCCATTGGCTACTATTAACCCACAATCAATTAATACTATTGTGATTATGTAAAAAATTGAGTTAAAGGTCAACATCATGATAACTTACATCACACATTAGCTAATGACCTCTAAGTATCTAAGGACTTTTGGACATTCTCATAATGGGGTCTAGATCTTATTGGTGAGATCAATCCTCATTCCTCATAGTCGCATAGCTTCATCATCATAGCCATTGAATATTTCACCAAGTGGGTGGAAGTTATTACTCTTATCTCAGCCAAAGCAGAAAAGATTGTTAAATTTATCAACCATCATATCATCTACCACTTTGGTTTTCCTCCTAATATCATCACTGATAATGGTAAATTCTTTTAAAAATCAAGTCTATGTCCTTTATGATGAATTTGGTATCGATTTAATATTTTCCTCACCTTACCATCCATAAACAAAAGGATAGGTAGAAGCCTCTAACAAATGCTAACCAAAATGGTCAATGAATTTGGATAAAATTGGAATTTGTACATCCCCTTCACTTTATGGGCCTATTATACTAGCATTAAAACATATATGGGTGCTACTCCTTTCTCCCTTGTGTTTGGAGTAGAGGTTGTCTTACCTCTCAAAGTCTAAATCCCATATCTTTACATATCTTTATGAGAGTTCATCTCTAAGGATGATTATAATCAGCACCAATTGGCTCAACTTGAGCTACTTGATGAGCATCATCTAACTACCCTTAACCATCTTGAGCACCTCAAACCATAAGTCTTCAATATTAGAGACCTCATCCTCAAAGAAAACCAACATGTTAAAAAGATGGAGAAAAGTAAAAGAGGAAAGTTTTCTTTTAATTAGATTAGACCCTACATCATAACCCATAAGTATGGATCAAGAGCTTATAATTTATCCTCTTTTGATGGAAAACTATAACCTGAGCCTATCAATGCTTTGCATCTACATTTGTTCTTTTGTTAAAGCAAGATCAAGCTCACTTCTTTGTCTAGCTTAAGCTCATCCTTTGATTATGATAGTTTCACCTTCACCCATCTTCCCTCTCTCATTTTTGAGGACAATTGATTACAACATAGACCATGTGATTAAACATCATAGTCATAGCTTAATCCTAAATATGGGTACCATGACTCTACCCATAACATGGTTCTCATGGATACTTTTCATCTATAACAAGATGGAATCTCATGATCATTATCTCTCAAAACCCCACCTATTCACATATCCTTAACCTTTTTATCTAAATTTTTCCCTCCCAAAGGTAAACCTATAAACCTAATTAGACTTATCCATGTCTAAAAACCTCATATCCAAAAATAATTTATGATCAATATCTCTATCATTTCAGACTACTTCCTTGAAGGACAACTACCCAAAATCAAAATAAAAATTGCTTACCCTAAAGGTAGATTGCTCCCTTGAATGACATCTATCAAAATCATCAAACAAAGTATATAAACTTAGACCACTCCCTTGAAGGATGGCTAATTAAACTTTGTAAAAAATAGAGCAATTCCTGGAAACTTCTCGCATCGATCAACTTCCCATATATATAAATAAATCAAAAGACCCACTATCACAATCAACACAACTTCTAAATAATCAAAAGCCATAATTGGATTTCACATGTAGACTTCCTACATTTATTAGTCTACATATATAATATGGCATGGAATTGTCTATTTATCATTCTTAGGTCACCTATAGAAAGGGTAAACTAACCCATATAAGGTTACCATACATATTACCCACCTATCACCCATTTTCCCTTTATACTATTTATAGATCAAGGGATTTAGAGCTTAATTGACATAATGTGACCAAGAAAATTATTTTATCAACAAACTTATGCTAATGTGAAGCACTTGAATGGATTATGTTCCTTAAGTTAATCTAGCTTTGAGGTTTTGTTTTATTTTTTACTTGCCAATAAACATGCATTATACCTCCTTTATTATTATCTCATCATTAGATCATGTATTCTATTAGATCATGTCTCATAATTTTTCACATATAGTATGGTCATCTAACCTAATTATGTGCCTAACCATAACCCAATATTAGAACAACATTAATGTCAATCAACCCACCTTTTATAGATCCCTTTCTTTGCAACCTCAACCTGTCTTTGGTGTACCCCCTTTGCCAGACCATGTGGCTCATCAAATTGGTGAAACCCACTTGATCACCACTAGCCAAACCCTTATTAAACTACATTAGCCTGATGTCCATGGACTATGTAGGTGTTTCTTGAATTCTAAAGGTAGCTTGACCACTAACACCTAACTACCATCCCATTTTTTTCTCACTAATTTATGTTACTAAAAACACCCTCTTACTTTGGCCATCTCATATCATAGAAACTTTGGATATTTCCTAGCATCCTTATATTTTAACATCTCTAAATGACTACTCTTTATTTTTCCCCATTATTGGGAGAACTACATTATCCTGAGGTCTTTTTAGACTATGTAGACACTGCTTAGTTACTGAGGTCATCTCAATCACATCTTTTATTTTATTTTCCCTTCTCACCTAAAAGCTCTTCCTCCACTTCTCTACCTATCTCCTCACCAACTCCCTCCCTTTAGCTTTTCGATCTCTTTTAACCACTTTTCTATCTTGGCAATCTCTTTTATCATAAGGATTGGAAACTTTCCTCATTGGCCCCTCTTATATCCCATAATTTCACCACCTACTCTGCTCCATTGGCCTCTCCATCACTGTTCCTTGTGCATGCTTCACAGCTCACTCCTCCACCCACTTTTCATGTTTTTTTTCCCTCTCTCAACTTCTTCACAACCTTTCCCTTTATTCCCTTTATTTACCTTCTCCATCTTCATCATCTCCCCCTATGTTCAAATTTTTGTTGTACCCTCTTTATCACTTTTTTTTCCTCACCACTTCCACATCATCATGTATATCTTGTCTACATTTTGTTTCTTCTATTGCTACCTCCCCCTCTTCTTTCCATGTAACACCACTTTTTTTCAATTTTCCATTCTTCCCACCTTTCCATTCTTATTTTTTCTTCCACAACTAGCTTCTAACTAGGTCTTTATCCTTTGACAAGCCTTCCTTAATTGTCCTTTTCTTCTTATCTATTCTTTCCTTTTACATTCCCATTTTCCTTTTTCCATCTTAGTACTCACTTATATTTTTCACCTATGTGAGTATCTATGTTTTATATCCTTGCTTCAATTCCTCCTTTTTCTTCTTATCATCCCTGATCTTCATCATTTATCTTCATCTCATTCCCTTTCATTATTTTCCATGATCCTCTCCATTTTCTCCATTTCATTTCATTTTTATCATCTTGAGGATGTTATTTATTCTTCATATTCTTATTTTCTTCTTCTTTATCCATGTTTGGTTTCTTCCATCCTTATCCACCTTCATCTTTATTTGTAACCTCATTGTCTTTTGGACTCCTACTTCATCCATCTCCTAGTCTGCCTTCACATCTGCCTTTGTTGTGTCTCCTTTATTTTATCCCATTCCACCTTTAAATCCACACTCATTAGAGTGAATTTACTAGTTCATATTGCTTGAGCCTATTGCCTCATATCCTTCACTCTCTTGCTTTAATGCATGAAATCTAGTCAAGTTCGCTACTTAAAGTGCATCCATTTCTTCCTTCAGTGTCTGTTAAGTATGGGTCATCCTTTTGTCCTTCTCTGACTACCCCCTTTTGTCTTATCCTTAACTTATTTATCCTTTAAACCATTTACACACTTTTATCTTACTTGACATAGTATGATCAACATATATTTTATCCTTCAAATCATGCTCATATGATGCATTTGATGGGCTTATGTTCATTCAACCACTCCCACTTTGGTTTTGCTTTCATTCCTTGCCATAGAAGAAAAATCATGACCTATTCTTTTCCTATTGTGCCTTGTTGATATTTTCATTATGACATTTGTCTCTTGGTTATATTCTTTAGCTTATCATCTAGTGTTGTTTGTCCCCATACCTTATATGCTTTTTAAACAAACATAGCAAGATAAAAACAACCATAATCATGAATATCCAAATAATAATAAACCAATAACATCCATAACATTTTTTACATGTTTAAAATAAACTATGAAATATTTTATTTAGGATGTGAAGAGTTGTATAACATATACAAAGTCATCTGATTAACATTATTTCCTACCTAAACATTGGCTAATTATCTGGTGACTTTGGATTTGTGTTAATCCATCCTTATACTTGATTACTCCATGAAATAACATCTATACCATTCCCTATCTCAATATCCATTAAAGGGTGTACTTTATTCTCCTCTTTCACATTCATCGCCACACGGTGAGAATCATATTCTGCTCTACATCTTTCATGGAATTTGTGATGCTTATCCTTTTGTTACCTTCCTATTTAACCTACCTTACCCATTTATGTTTTCTCATCCTAATTCATGTGGGATATTTATGGTTACTATTCACCAATATACACCATAAAACCTCATTGTTACCTTCACCAAAACTGAAACCAAACTATGTGGTACCTAAAATTGGGGCAACTAAATTAAACACCATGGTAAAACTACATTTGGCCTAAAATTTTTGTTGGAGATCATATCCATGAAACTATATAGGTAGTCTCCACTTTCCTAGTGCATATGGAGTTAGCTCAGTGACCCCTTACCAAAAATCCTTACACACCAACTTCAACCAACCACCCAAACATTTGACCATGTCTACTTCGATGTTGGCCATTTTTGGCCCAATCTACTCACATGTTTTATGACATATTTGATTTGGTCCTTTTGACCACACTAACCATTTTTGCCATGTTGAGAATTCAATTTTAAATTACCCCTTTTTATGACTAGACCATTTTTTTTTTCAAGGGGCACTTTTGAATTCGGATACCCATCAAAACACTACACTTGTAAAAGAGGCTAATAAGTGTACACAGCCATAATTATGATTGTGTGGTACATTGGTCACTTGTCTCTTATAATTTGACCATTATTTTTACCAACTTTTGAAAATTTAGTCTGTGTGTGATCTTGTCTATCACACTTCATCTCATTTTGTGCACAAGTTTTCATTTTGAATACCCAATCATTATTTATCACCATATAATGACTCACCATCCATTGCTTATCAAACATGTACCTAATTTTGATTTTCCTCATCCACTCCCCATTTTATGGGGAACACCTCCTCCCATACTCAAGGCAACCTGACCTTTGACCAAGTGATATATTTTTGTTTTTTAGCTTGTTAATCAAAGATACATAACAAAAAGGGGTAAAATCTAGACACTAAAAAACTACACCCTTATTGATTTAGATGTTTGAATGACTTGGGCCCACCTAGGCTCCTTAACCCCTAATCCAACACCTTTTAACCCTAAATAGGTCACTATTAACCCATTATTATTCACATAGTATTATTTAAAAACATTATTCCAAGTCATTATTCACTATCGCTATTCATAGTGAGACCCACCATCACTATTCACTATGGGAACCACCATCACTATTCATGATGACATGGCATGTGACATGGAAAATGACATGAAAGGTAATTTGGCAAGTGATATTTCTTAGAAGTGACATGGCTTGAAGTGTGACACCTTACCCAACTTGGAACCCTCATCCAAAGTGATTAATGACCTCATTTTAGCATCATAAGGGTCCCCCCTCTAAATGTGGAAAATTTATCCTCATGGGGATATTATTACACATCAAATTCTGTCCCCATACATGAAAATAGATTTCAAAGTGGTGTTTCCACTTGTTGGGTGATTTGGGAAAAGATAGAAGTGGGTGGTGGAAAGTATTTTGGACCCATATGGACACATGGGCATGATATCCACTTGTTTTGGACAAACTTATGAAGTGGGAATCCTACCATATTTTTCCTTCATGACCACTTAGAAACCCATGGGGAAAAGACAAGAAAATGTGGTGGAAAGTCTTTTGGACTCATTTGTGTCCATGGGCATTATCTCCACTCATTTTAGCCTCGTGTGTAAGGTGTAAGACATACATAACCCAAATAGGAGACACATTAACCAAATGGGAATGCCACCATCTTGTTTTTCATGCCCATTCATGAGCCCACTTAGATAAATTCGGATTGCTTCATTATTCCTCTTTTTGAACATGTTTCCTCACATCAAATGCTATAAATATGACCCTCACCCTTCACCCAAAGGGTTAAATTAAGTTCTGGTCAAGGAATTATTGTTTCAAGTTTTCCACTCTTGAAGGAGGTCATAATATTAGAGGATTTAAAAAATTCAAAGCAATAAAGCTCTGCCCAAATTGCTGTAGGAATTCATCTTCAACAACGTCAACAACATCATTATCAACAAAGCTTAGAAGGTACTATTCATTTATTTTGTATTTATTTTTATTATTTTATTGTTATTACATTGAAATTGAACCAATTTTCCACCATTTTTAATCTTAATATATTGACATCCTTTTTCACCTTTGAACATTTTAATTCTATTTGTCATCTTTGCCATTTTGCCACCTTTACCCTACTTACTCCTTTAACATTTTCACCCTCTTTATCTCCTTCCTCTTTTGCCTCCTCAATTAATTATTACCTTATAATTTTAAAACATTAATCCCTAAAAAGTTTCAAACCTCAACCAAACTATCTTTTACCCTTACCAAATTGCCAAACCAAAAACCACCATTTTGCCTTAACCAATTTTCAGCACTAGTTAATTTATCTAGTTATATTTTTGGCAAAATATTTAACTTCTTGGTTTAAAATTTAATTATTTTTTGTTTTTAATTTCATTTTTATATTATATTATGAAAATTCCATCATTTTTATCTATTAACTTAAGTGTTTAAAGCAGGAGGATTAACATCCTCCTGGAAAGCTTTTATTTCTAGGATCTAGCTTACGCTAGGCAAACCACCCAACTACTTGTCTAACCAATAAGTTTTATGGTAGTGTTTTCTTATTTTTATTTATTATTATATAGAAAAATAAGATTTATCAAAAAATTTGGACTTTAATGTGCACTAATTTAATAGGTATTCTGCTACACACCCTTCATCACTAGTTTCTCTCTTTCCTAAGAAAAAAGCAAAAATTAGATAGAAACATCACAAATTATCTTTTGGAGAATTTTATTGGTGGACTCAGTTTGAAAATTTAATTTTATATGGTAAGGCGTGTAAAACTTATGATTGATCTTAAATTTGGTACAAAATTGTTTAACATGTTTATTTTTGAAATTACCACCATTGTCTAAAATGATGGTATGAATAACGCCAAAGTGGCAAATAATTTGGTTAAGAATGAACTTGGATATGGTAGGAATGATAATATTAACAAGGGTCATATATTATACCCACATGGTAAAGTAATTGATAGCAGTGATGATAAAGACATGCACATTTTGGGAATGAGGAAGTTTACTAGTGATATTAAATCCCTATCTAGAAAATGGCTGAGATTTGATAGTTTGAAGTTTAGTAAGAGGTGAATGGATATGATCATTGTGAAGATAAAAAGGATTTAAATTTTTATAATATTCAATTATATCCTTGTCAAGAGTAGGCCAAAATTAACACATACGTAGGAATTTTCATGGTGTAGCATGTCTACTATAGTAACCATCAAAAATGCCCCTATGTGCTTGCTCGAGTAGAGGAAGAACCTCATCTTCCATAACACAACAGAGAAATGTAATTTCGTAATTGTGATATTAAATTATTTTATGTTGAAATACATACTTGAAATATTGTTTATGAATGTGTGTCTTTTCACAAGAATCTAGATCAAGAGGATAAGTTTGATGTTCTAAGTACTGAATGATATCTTGGTACCAAGGGCTTTGTTGAATAGTCACATCCTTAATGTGATAGATAAGTGAATTAGGTGGTTGAGTAGATGATGGATATTTGTGTATTTGTATAATAAAATAAATATTAGAAAGAGCTTGATAAGGATGAAAAAGAGAAGCTAAAGAGGCAAGAGAATCAATAATGGAATTTTGGTCTCAAGGAATAGGCTTGATAGTGAAAGAGATAAATTCCTTAGAAAAAGTGGTTACAATTTGATGAAAGGTGATAAATTTCTCACTTTTACATTGATAATCACCATAAAATTGATGAAAAATGAGCTAAGAATATCCTAAATCATGAATATATTAGATGTCTACATTAAGAGTAGCTTTCATGCCTAAGATAAGAGCTTCATACTTGGCCATATTTTTGGTGAAATCAAAGATGAAGAGAAAAACTAAAGGAATGATCTTACCAAGAGGACTAGTGAGAATTCAACCTGCCCTATCTCAAATTCATTTAGCACCATCAAAGAGGAGAGCCCAATTATCCTCATGCAAGTTAACATTAATTTTATGGATCTCCTTGGTAACTACCTTTGGTTTAGTTATACTAGAGGGAGGGGAAGATTCTTAAAGATTAATATTAAATATATGAAAATAATATTTAATGTATATAGCTTGATTAAGACCTTTAATAAAAAGGATATTGTCATCAGGAAGATCATCTTGAAGCAAAAAAGTGGTCAAAATGGGAGATATAGTAAGTTGGTCAGCTATGACTTACCCTTTAACAAATTTTTTTGTGATGATGTGGAGATCAAATTACATAAGTAAGACCATCCATTTTACAATTTTATCTCTAGGAATAAAGGATTTGGAGAATAAATAATGAAGGGGGTCATAATGAATAATGATATAAGTATTTTGGTATAGCATATAATGATGAAGATTTTTAGCCAAAAAATAGATGGTGAGGTAATCATGATCAACATTGGTATAATATGTATCATAATCGATGAGGCCTCAAATAATATCAACTTGTTGGGAAAGCATTACCCCAACTAAAATAGGTGTGGAAGAAGTATATATAATTAGTGATTTATCATTGGAAGGTGGATTAATTGTAGGTGGATGAAGTAATGACTCTTTCATATTATCAAAGGCTTTTTGGCATGGATACATCCATTCTAAAGTTGTACCTTTCTTAAGAAGGGAATTAATGAAGTAAATGTGATAAGCCATTTTAGGGACAAATTGTATAATTTCCTCAAGTTTTCCTAAATAAGTATGAATATCAAGAACAAATCAAGGAATGGGCATGTTAACAATACTCTAATTTTAGATAGGTCAACATCAATGCTGTGGAGAGAAACTAAGAATGCTAATAATTTTTTAGATGTGATTCCAAAAACACATTTGAAAGGATTAATTCTAACTTTTTATTTAAGAATATGGTCAAAGATGATGTCAAAATCATAAATATGGTTCTTACGATGTTTGGATTTGTCAATTAGATCATCCACATAAGTTTTAATAATTTTATTGATGAGATCATGAAATATGTGAGTCATAGTATGTTGGTAAGTATCTTTGACATTTTTAAGGCTAAAGGGCATTTTGATGTAAAAATAGGTGCCCCATTCCATGGTGAATGTAGTCTTATGTTGGTCCTTAAGAGAAATGTGAGTTTGATTGTATCCTAAGAAGCCATCCATAAGAGATAACATTTCATAACCATCCATGGAATTGACGATGGCATCTATTGAAGGTAAGGGTAATTTGTCCTTAGGAAAAGCAAGATTAAGGTTGTATAAATCAATACAAATGTGAATGACCATAGCGACCTTATTTTGAATGGGAACAATGTTAGAAACCCATTCAAAATAATCCACTAGTTTAATGAATTTAACATCTAGTAGTTTAATGATTTCCTTATGTCATAGATTAGTGACTTTAGGTGGGAATTTTTGTTTCTTTTGATACACTAGATTAGCATCAAGATAAGTGATGATATTATGGATGATAATACTAGGGTCAATACCAGGCATGTCTTGGTAGGACCAAGTGAATGCCTCTTGATATTTATCAAAGAATAAGCTAAAGTTGTCATGCTCAGATGGTGAGAGTTCTGTATAAATAATGATTGGTCAAGGAGAATATTGGGTACCATATATTATATGATTTGTTTCTTTGATAATGATGGCATTGTCATCTTTAAAATGGTAAGGTGTGTTAGGTAATGCTAAAATTTGATTGATTTTAGGATCAATGCTAGCGACAAAGTTATTAAAGCAAGGAGTTTTATTCTTGAAATTTACAAGTTTATGATGTTGCCAAGGTAGTTGAGGTTATTGGGCATGAAGTAACTAAATGATAGCTTCATCACTATTCAAGGTAGGAAGAGTACCATAATATTCAACATCTACTTCAAGGTCTAGAATTTGATTTTCATGGTGGTCATATTCAGAATGAATATGATGAACATTGATTGCCTTGGAATCTAGTGTAAGTTTAGAAGTAGATGAAGAGGATGGATTCAAAGAGATGGGAGTATTGATAGATACAATAATGTGAGAATAATATAAATAAATTATTGTATCTATAGGAAGTAGAGAATATGTAGGAACATTTGTAGTTTCAGAAGGTGTAATTTGTTCTACCACCCAAGGAGTGTTTATAAGTAGAGAATTGGTAGGAGGTACATGACCCTTAGGATCTGAGTCGTGATGTGTATATATGGTATATAAATATATATTAAAGGCATGAATTTGGGAAAAAATATTTTGATAGTGCTGGATATCCAATCTCTAAAGTGAGTTTGGGTCGTGATGTAGTTGTCATCATATGTTAGAGAAATCATACATGCTTACAAATCAGGGGGAGTTTTAGAAGGTGAAATCCTAATGTTATTAAATAAATGAGGGGACATGGTGAGAGTAAATTGGAATAGTTTATCCACTCCAAAATCATTTAAATTGAAGGCATCTTTAGGTAAATATGGCTCTTGAGCATTACATGGAGGGGGAAAATCAATAATCTCATCCATGATAGGAATAGTATGATCTCAGGGTAAGAGAGAAGGAGGAAGCCAATCCATAATATATGGAGGTATCTTCTTAGTATTTCAAGTGTGATTAACTCATTGATATAATAATCATCAAAATCCATAAGAGTGACTTGAAGATCAAGATTCATGTTGATGAACTAAGGTAAAGGAGCACTATTGATTTTAGAAATTGTAAGAATTTGATATTGAGGCTTAGGATTGGGAAGATGGATACTCCATGGGTTGGGATTAACTTCATATTTGAAAATTTTTCATTATATAATAATTAAATACAATAAATAATAGAATAGGTGATGGCCCTCATCTAATGAGTCCATAGACAACCAAGAAGAATGTTATAAGATAAAGGAAGATCAAGGACCATAAGTTTGGTTCTAACAGTCTTAGGTCCAATGGTCAATAGAAGCCAAATACATCCAAGTGGATTTTTATTAGTCTTGTCAAATCCATTATAAGTAAGATGGGTTTATTTAAGATGCTTTGTTATAACCAAATTATTGAATGAGCCATTTATTGATGTGGCATTATACTAGAACCTTAGTCAACTAGAAATTTTTGGATAAGGGTGGTATTAATGTCTAATTTAATAAAGAGAGGTAGATCATTAGTGAAAAAAAAAATTAATCATTGATCATGTCCTATTCAATAAATTCAATGGAAGGTTTGGAAGAAGGACACATAGTCTCAATGGTATTGACATTAGTGTGTTGAGAATCAATAGAAGGTGGTTCTTCATATATGGAAGATTGATCTTCAATTTATTGAAGTTATTACATACAAAATTTGTGATGATAGGGTGAAGTATGAAACAAATCCATAAGAGGAGTCTTACAAGGTATAGATTTGAGTTATTCAAGAAAATTCTAATGTGATTTAGAAGAACTAGCATGAGATTTAGAAGGAAAATTAGATTTAGGAGGTATATATGTGGTAGGAGGATGGAAAGGAGGAAGTTGTTCCTTAGGTACTTAAAAATCATCATGAGTGGTAGTGGTATCTATAATCAATTTTTCTTCTAAAGATGGTTTCTTAGGCTTGGTAACAAGATCTTTGAGATTTAGTTTATGATGATAATTAACCTTAGCAGTGTTGACACATTGAGGTTTGTTATAATATATGTCATAATTGGCATCGATAGAAAAAACATCCTTTAAATTTGATTGATTATTGTTTGAAGATTATTTTTTATTATTAGAAGGATAATCTTTAAAGGTTTGTCATTTTTGAGGTGCAAAAGTATACTCTTGAAAATTAAGTTTAATCATAGCCTCATGGTTGAATGAGTCACCAAGCATATAAAAAACAACACATTTTGTGAGACCTCTATAATATTCATGAGAATGCCTAATTTTGGCATGGAAATAACATAATGGATTGGGATCATACCACTTAGGATAAGCATTGGGATAAATGAAGGGTTTTGAGTAAAGTAAAAATTGTTGCATTTGTTGAACTAAAAGAGGTGTGTGAGATGGTAAAAGAACATCATATTTGGCAACTCTAGGTTTGGTTTGGGGAGTGTTTTTAGTGATATAATTATATGTTTCAAAATATCCTCTAATAATTTTATGATTATGTTCAAATTGATTCATAATAAATCCTTGATGCTTAGATTGGTTAAGATCTTCATTAAGAGATTAATGAGCAAAGGTTTGAACCTTGTATTGAAGAGTGGTAGTCAAAGCATTAATAAAGAGTTTGAATAAATTATCATAAATCATATTATGATTGGATTTATGAGATAATTTTCCATATTTTAATAAACTCATGAGTTGATTCGTTATGATATTGTTTATTATTTATGAAGTGACTAAGGAAATTTTTAGGAAGATCATTATGTTGAAACTCTTTAACAAAAAGATTGACCAAATATTCAAGTTGCCAAATATAATGTTGAGGAAGTTGATTATACCATTATAATACATCACCAGTGAAATTTTGACTAATATTTTAGTTGTGTAAAATTCAATAGTTTGGATCTACTCTTTGTAAAGTTTACCAAAGTCTTTGAGGAATGAAGTAGGGTCTTTAGTCCCATCATAATTGATAGTTGGAATTGTGTTACCAATATTAATGGATAAAATAAAGGGAATTGAAGGATAATTTTTAATGGTTAAAATAATCTTTTTATTCATTATGGGTTGAGGAATAACATTATCTAAGGAATCCCTCAAAGGTGGAGGAATATAATTAAGATTAGCTTGAGGATGAATAATTCGAGGTTGATTAGTCACATTGATTAAATGTTGCTGAATTTGCATCATTTGGTTGGTATTAGAGTTTTACATGATGTTAATTTATTGAATGACTTGAGATAATAGTTGGGTTGTATCAGGAGGTGAGTTAGTGTTGGTTAGAGAACTTCCCAAATTAGTATTAAAGGGAGGATTATTATTGGGATTACTAAATATATTTGTATCAATCACTCCTACATTGGTTTGGAGATTTTGAGAAGTGTATTGATAAGTATGGAAAGCATTAGATCCATAAAATTCATCTTGAGGTCGTATTTGAACCATGTTATAATTCATAGATGATTGAGGAGAAGAGGTGCCTCAAGAGTTATGGTTCTCTTGGGAAGAAATGAGAGGAAGGAATGAACATCCCATATAGTATATAAATGGATTTAGGTTATCTAAAAATATTCTAATAGGATACCTCATTCTAACTAAAGAGAGATGAACAAGATGAAAAAGTGTAGAAATGGGAAATTAGATTGAAAAATATGAAAAACAAAAAATAGAACTAGGTCGACCAGATCAACCTAGTGTAGGAAATAGGGCTTATAGACTGTACTAGGTTGACCAAGTTGATCCAATATAGTGCACATAAGCCAAAAAACTATAGGGTTGACCAAGTTGACCTAGTATAGTGAACAAGGAATAGGAAAAGATTGATAACAAGATTGGAAATAAAATAAGACAAATTTTATCTAATCTAAGAAAGTAAGTGTAGAAAGAAAACACACAATTTTACTGAATTGACACTAGCTAATCCAATTGATACACACAAAGTAAAATCTTTCACTAACACTAGCTAATGTAATATTTTGCACACACAATTGATCAAAGAGAAATAAAATAACTTAAAAGTAAATCTAGCTACTTGGTCAACCTATAATCTTAATTAGATTATTAAGAATGCTTTTTAATGTGAAAGGGAGATTGGCTATAAGTAAGGTACAAGATAGCAATTTATGGATAGTTTCAGGTAAGTTTAGGATGAAAGGGGCTATAGTGGCAATGATACAAGCTTGGTATTGGGGCTTATCCCCTCACTTCACACACCACAATAATAAGGTTAATGGGTGCTTACCCAAAATATGCCATTAACTATACTTTATACTTAACCAGAGCAATAAGTTGACTTCCCTCTTGGTGATGAAATCCAAGTAGGTTGTCTTCGGTAGTCAAATGTTTAAATCCTTGTTGATGTTTATGTGGTTTGGCTGTGTGTTAAATAATAAAAATAGTGTTACTAAGTGATTAATCAAAAATACTCTAGTTAGACTATATGAATTATTTTAAGCATATAAACAACTTAAAATAAAGATGTGATTAACATATATGGTTAATTCCAACTTTAAAACAAGATATAATTGAGAAACTACATGGATAATAATTTTGAATAGGGCTGATAGGGTCAAACCTATATTGTAGAATCAAATTTTAAAAGTGAACTAGGACAGTTAGGTCAACCTAGTTATTTTAGAAAACATAGAACATAAAACTAGGTCCACTAGGTCGACCTAGTTGACTATGCAGAGGTAGTTTTAAAGAATACAAACTATGAAAGGAAAGTATATAAAAGGAAAGATACAAAGGAATAGAAACTAACCTTGCTGGATTAGAGATGAAAAGGAGAAGAATTCTAATTTGAGACCTTGGAGAAAACTAGAATAAACCTATAAATTGGGTCGATCTGGTTGATTAATCTATATAGGAACCTACTAAAAAGGGTTAAAAATGCACTAGGTTGACCTGGTTAACCTATTAGGCTTAAAAAAGAATTTTGGAAACTTGAAAAACTTGTACTAGGTTGAGCTATTTGATCTAGTTATCTAAATAGAATTTTGAAAATTTTGGAAACCTATATTAGGTCAAGCTAGTCAAGCTAGTTACCTATTCCTATAAAACTATGCATAGAGATAAGTAACTACATCAACAAGGTTAATCTAACAAAGTAAATATATGATAAAAATAATGATGAATATAAATGAAAAAATTGAAATAAATCCTACAAGGATTTTATTCACATCAAGTTCACCAAAATATATGTAATTAAAAATGCATCATGTCCATAAATAAATCCTAGATTAGATGGGATATAGTACACCTACACTTTTGATTAGGGAGCATAAAATTATTAAGCAAGAGCATGACCAATGTGATGATCTAATAGACCTAATTTTGGGATCACTTGTCATAACACATCATGTGAGATAGGGTTTCAAAGCCTATAGTCTAACATAATCGCACAACAACCCTAAAAGAGTGCTATGATTTAATATTTCACTAATCTAATAACAATATCAGTAAATCTAATCTAGTTAACACCAAATCTTGTGGCACAAAGTGGGGGTTAGTAAAGGAAATAAATCAAAACATGTATAGGGAACTTCAAATAATTTAAGTATGAGTAACACCCTAATACATAAAATATGAAGAGTAATATTACTCGAGCCAACACTTATGTTACTTATATCTAATAAAAGAGAAGAGAACAAAGTTAGAATATACTTACCTGAATGTGAACCCATTAATACTCAATCTCTCCCTTGGCCAATGGGGATTTGATAAAGGTTTTTATGGTTTATAAGAATGACTTTGTTAGACCAAAACATCCAAGACCTATCTACAAGACTATATTCTCCAAAATAAGAAATCTAAGCTAAGTCTCCTCAAGTAGAATGGTGGAAGAGTAGATTGTGAAGAAGCATGAGTGAATAGTAAATATTGATTGAATATATTAATAATTATCATAATGAACTTATATTTATATGTATAACTTACCCTAAAATCATTTAGATATATTATCTATGCTAGGTTAACCTAATCAACCTACCAAGTTTTTAGGCTAACTCACTAGGTCTATGCTAGGTTAATCGGAAGGATAACAAACTAAAAGAGAGAAAAGGGTCCCTAGATTGTACTAGGTCAACTAAGTCAACCTAGTATGATGAATAGGTCAAAAGGGTGCCAAATAAGGAAACGAAGGATGAAAAGAGGGGAAAAACTAGAATATTATGCAAGGGAGGAGAAATAATTCAGGGAAAGGTTTTAGGAGTTAGTTGGTAGGTAATAATATGGAAAAAAAGGGAAAATAATCTTACAAAACACCAAAGGTCTACCCAGCCATTTCTTGATGCACCCCTTAGGGCATGCACTTAGAGAGATTGAGTCTTGATGGGTTCTTGTAAGATGTAAAGTATCAGTATTTAATAAAATTTTAAAATATTATGTGTATACCAAATCTTACAAGGAATAAAGTTGAGTTCTTCAAGAAAATTTTAATGTGACTTGGAAGAACCAACATGAGGTTTAGGAGGTAAATTAGACTTTGGATAAATATATGTAATTAGAGGATCATAAAGAGGAGATGGTTCCTCTTAGGATTCTAAAGCAACATTAGTAGTGGTAGTATATTTTAGAAGTTATCCCTCTAGTTATAGCTTTCTAGGTTTGATAATAGGATCTTTATGAGCTGGTTTATGATAATAATTGACCTTAGTAGTATTGAAATATTGATAATTATTAAAATATTTGTCATAATCAGTGTCACTAACACAAACATCCTTGGTATTTGTTGATTATTTGAAGAATATTTTTGGTTATTTGAAGTAGAAGCTTTAGATTTTTGTCATATTTAAAAAGTAGTAGTGTATTCTTGATGATGAATATTGATCATAGCTTCATGATTGAATGAATAATTAAGCATATAGGATAAAACAAAGTTAGTGAGCCATTTATAAGATTCAAGAGAATGTCCAATGTTGGCATGAAACCAATAAAATAGATTGGTGTCATACCACTTAGGAGGAGCATTGGGATAAATGAAAGGTTGAGGGTGATAAGAATTATTTCATTTTTTAAATTGAAAGAGGTGTATGAGAAGGTGAAGGAATATTAGTTTTAGCAAATGCTTGTTGGTTTGTGGAGCATTACTAATGATAGCATTATATGTTTGGAGATATCTTTTATGAAGTTTAGGATTAGGTTTGAATTGATTCATGAGAAAGTCTTGAGGTTTTCCTTAATCAAGAGCTTCATTAAGTTTTTGAGGAACAAAGGTTTGAACCTTATATTGTAGAGTGGGAGTTGAAGTGGTAATAAAGAGTTTTAATAAGTTATCATCAATCATGTTCTGGTCAGATTTATGGGCCAATGATTTCCATATTTTGATAAAGTCATGAGCTGATTCATTGGGAGATTGCTTAACATTGATGAAGTGGCTAAGATAATTTTTGGGAAGATCATTATGTTGAAAATATTTAACTAAGGTATTAATGAAATATTCAAGTTTCTAAATAGAATGTTAGGGAAGTTGATTATGCCATTCTAATACATCACCAGTAAGGGTTTTCACTAAGAGTTTATTAGTGGTGAAGGTATTAGTTTGGATCCACTCTTTATAAAGGTTGTCAAAGGCTTTGAGAAATGGGGTAGGGTCTTTAGTCCCATCATATTTGATAGTTGGATATATGTTACCAATATCAATGGATATAATGAAAGGATCTAATGGTTAAGTGAATAGTTTGAAACATATTGTTATTCATTATGGGTTGAGGAATAAAATTACCTGAGGCATCTCAAAGAGGTGGAATAATGAAACTAGGACTAGTTTGAGGATGCATAGTTGGAGGTTGATTAGCCACATTGATTAAATGTTATTAGATTTGCATCATTTGGTTTGTGTTAGAATTTGGTTTTGGTAAGAGTACTTCCCAAATTAGTGTTAGGGATAGGATTACTATAAGAAGGATTATTAGTGGGATTATTAAGTATACTTGTATCAATCACTCCCACATTAGTTTCAATATTTTTAAGATGAGAAGTTTTTTGGTAAGTATAGAAAGGATTAGATCCATCAACCTCATCTTGAGGTTTTATTTACACCATGTTATAGTTCATGGATAGAGGAGAAGAGGTGCCCTAAGAGTGATGATACTCTTGGGAGGAAAAGAGGGAGAAATGAACATCCCATATAGGATCTAAATGGATTCCATCTATCCAAGAAGATTCTAATATGAGACTTCATTATGAATGAAGAGATGAATATAATGTAAAGAAGGAGAAATAAATAACTAGATTGATAAATATGGAAGCCAAAAAGTAGTATAGGGTTGATTGGGTCAACCAAACATAGAAAAAAAAAATTTAAAATAGTAAAGGGTTGATTGGGTTGATTAAGTACTATGGATAGAAATTGGAAAAGGAGAAAATAGGGTTTTGAAATAGTAGAGGGTTGATTAGGTCGATCTAGTATAATGAACAGGGGCTAGAAAAAGATATAGGGTCGACTGGGTCGACTTAATATAGTATATATGGAAATTTAAGAAACCTATAATAGGTTATGAAATTAAATGAGATAAATTTTTCAAGTAATTTTTAAAAAATAGCTGAAGGTAATCAAACAATCAGTTGGATCAATGCTGGCCAATTCAATTGAAGAACATACCACAAAACCTTGCACCAATGTTGGCTAATGAAAGTGTTTTCAATATAAATTATAATTGAGAAAAGAGAAAACAATCAACTTGGAAAGTAAATTGATAACTAATTAGTCAACCTAAATGTTTATTAGATTATTAAGATATAATTTTAAATGTAATGGGAAGTTGTTTGTAAGCAAGGAACTAAAATTTCAATCTATGGGTGGTTTCAGGTAGTTTGGCTTGAAAGGGATCTATAGTGGTAATGATACAATCTTGGTATTGGGTCTTACCCACTCACTTCACACACCATAGTGATAAAGGTGTTAGGTGCTTAGATAGAGTATACCATTAACCACACTTTATACTTGACTAGAATATCGACTCGACTTCCCCCTTGGTGATGAAATCTAAGTAGGTTGGCCTTGGGTAGTCAAATGTTAAAATGATTATTTATATTTTTTGATTTGGTCCTGTGTGCATAAAATAAAAAATAGTAAAACTAAGTGATTAATTAAAAACCACCTAATTAAGCTATGTGATCTATTCTAAGCATGCAAGCAACAAGGAATGAAAGTGTGAATTAATTACTAGCATATAAGGTTAATTCAAACTTTGAAATAAGGTACAATGTTGATATAATGAATAGTGTATGAAAACAATATATAATATAGTCAATATGGTCAAACTTTTACTATGGAATCAAGGTATGAAACTAAATAGGGTTAGTAGAGTTGACCCAGTTATCCAAATAACACAAAACACAAAACTAGGTCAGTAGGGTCGATCTAATTGACTATGTAGGGGTAATTTTAAAGACTACAATCTGTAAAAGGAAAGACTATAAAGAAAGATATAGAGAGATAAAAAGGAGCCTTGGTGGATCAAATATGTAGATAGTGAAGATTATTTTTCAATAAAATTGATATATACTTGCAAATTATGTTAACTAGGTCGATTGGGTCAATTAAGATTTATAGAAACATGCTACTAAGTGATTGAAAATTTATAGGGTTGATTGGGTCAACTAAATCAACCTAGTAGTCTAGAATGGAAATTTGAAAAGTTGAAAAACAATACTAGGTTGACAAGGTTGATTTAGTAGCCTATACCTAGAATTATACATAGTGTAGACACTAGAAAACTGTACTAGATGTTGAATTGCCTTAGGATACCTTGGGGACCACCTAACCCTTATCAACCCACTAACTAACTCATCAGAACCTATGTCTAGTTAGATACTAAGCTAACTAAACTCACTAATTCACTAAATTAACCATTATCCAACCTCTTTCAACCCACCTTGACCCCTTTTCCTTTGGACATTTGAGTGTTGATACTTAGCTTGACCATCGATGGTTAGGTTGAGTGTCGATGGTTAGGTACTCCTTATTATTACACAAATACCAATTATAAAATATAACATGGAACAATTAAATATATCCACCTTGCACAGTTATAATGAACTCCCAAGCATCGAAATCAGTAAGCCAACCTACTAAGGAACCTTATATCTTCCATCTCTCTTTGCCTATAAAAGGAGGGGAGTAGGAGGTAAGATGCATGATCACAAACATTCTTGTACATATGTATTCAATCTTCCAGCCACCTAGTCTTCTTATAGCAATTCAAAAATATCAATATAGATATGAACCTCTACCAAAATTATTGTCAAATAAAATAATAATTACTCTATCAAAATTACTCTAGCCACCACAATCAACTATTTAGAAAATAATAGGTATAGTTTATGTTTTATTTCTATTTGGTTTCTAACTTACAAGCCTAAATTAGATCTACTACACCTATCTTCTAAGTTCCCTATCCTTAACTAGACCCTTAAACAAACCCATATCTAATCAATATCCCATTCCATCACTCTTTTATATGTACCTTCAAAATACCATAGGCAACCACCGATGGTTAGAATAATCACCGATGGTCACCTATAACCATTGGTGGTTATTCAACTATTGAAGGTTAGCCTAAATAAGAATGATCAGTCCAACCATTGATGGTCACTATGGCATGAAATAAAAGGAATCTTTTTAACCCCTTACTCCCAGATAAATCTAACTTTCTATGTCCTTGCTTGATTTTATGAACCTAATCTGATCTATTTTAGCATTAATTTTGACCCAATTTTTCTATATTTAGTCATTTTCTCTATCAAGCATTCATCTACTTCTTATATTTCATTTCAATCACTTTATTCTATTATATGTATCTTTTTTATCTTTTTCAACTTAATTGTTATCAAAGAGTGGGTTGACAACCTCTTAACAAGCTCATTATTCTTAAATCTAGCTCACGCTAAGCAATCCACCTAACTATCTTTCTAATAACCCCTTTTGTTAGTGTTTTCTTATTTATAGGATATTCCTTCCAAGCCAAATATGAGCTCTCCATACTTTTTTGGATTATGTGTGCATCAACAACTAGGTATTCTTACCACACCCTTATTACTAGTTTCTTATCTTTTTCCAAAATTAAGAAATGAACAAAAATTAAGAGAAACATTTTGTCATGTCCGATGGGACCCTAACATCACCTAAGTGCTAATTTATACCTTTATTCTATACTCATACAATCAAATATGAAATTTATTTTGGGATTAAAATAAACCTTGCATACATTGATTGCTTGCTTATTTTTAGTTTATTTAGTAGATTAAAATCAAAAGTAATTAATTGTAGTTGCAGTCTTGTTATCACACACTTTACCAAACCACATAATCAATCAACACATCAAAACAAACTTGAGACAAGGCTTGAATAGGATTTCATCACCTAGAAGTAACTTTACCCTTTCCTGACAATCCTACTTGGAGGTCATTACCAAGGGGCGAACCAACTCAGCTCTCTAGTGGAGTATAAACTCTAAAATTTGGTATCTCTTGGCTAAGAACTTGACACCCTTATCATTTTAGTGTGTGAAGGGAGTGGGTAGGCCACCATATAAATCCATTTACTGACATTCAATACATATTCTTTTTGAGATCCTTTAATACCTAAAACCAACCTTAGATTTCCTCTTTATACTTGATCTACAAACCAAATCTATTCTTCACACTTTCTAAGGCATAATCCAAAAGTGATCTAAAAATAATCCTAAGTTTTAAACACACTTTAGTGTATGTTTGGATTTCCTTGAGATTATTTTCCTTTTTCTTGCTTTGTGTTTGAGTTGTGAGCTTTTTCAACATTTATTTTATATTCCTCACATGGTCTTTACTAGATGATAGTTGAGGAATCAAACCAATCAAGAACCATCATCTTACTCTTCCTCTTCTTCCATGGAATATACCTCTGATGTTAAAATTTATCCTCATCTTTCTCCCCCTCCTACCATGCCTTGGATAGTTGTTAAGGATGATGTAGATTTCTCTACATTCTTTAATAATAACCCTATGGCCCTCCAACATTACCTCAACACCTTAGCTCACCACACCCCTATTTTTTTGGTTCCTCATATGTGGCCACCTTACGGTATGCCTCCCCATATTATGGTTTGTGCTATCTCTACCCAACCTATGATCTTTCAATCATCTTCTTCCAGCAATATACCATCCACTACCACCACCCAAACTCAATCCAACATCCCAAACAATGTCAAGATACTCCCTAAACCAACCAACACCTATAAGATAGGAAAAACCTCACCTCTTGTTACACATACCTCATCCACCATAGTGGTATCTTCTACCCCTATTTCCACCATTCCCATTATCACTACTAATCAACCAATTTCCACCCCACTTCAAAATTTGGTGCTTTCCATACCTCCTACCCTTCCACCTATTAGCACAAGAGTTATGACTAAACCCCAACCATCCACCAACCCATCCATACCTCCAAATCAACCCATATCAATCCCTCAAAAAATACCCATGAAATATTAACAATAGGTTCCTAATCCATAAGGGTACATATCACCTTTTACCCAACCTTTTGTACCCATCAACCCTTATGTGGCACCATCCCAACCTTCAATGACCACATATCAATATGTGGTATCTTCTCAACCTTATAACACTTATCGATATATTCTTTCCACCCAACCTCAACCAAACTTACCACATAATTATGGATCTTCCCAACATCAAATATATTTGGTTAAAATGGTAATGGACAAAATGACCAACTTGGATTCCCCTGTCTCTAGGGATCATAATATTCTATCTTATGATCAAATATGTAATGAACGTATCCATCCATCTATCCCTATCTGATCTTATCTTCCTAAATGGGAACTACCCAAGTTTTCCAAGTTTGAAAGCAAGGAGGACCCTCAAAAACACTTGAGAGCATTTTTCCATTCTTGCTATTTGATTGCATATGATGACGCTCTTCTCCTTTGCACCTTTCCCATGTTCTTATCTAGACTAGCTTTAGTTTGGTATAGTGATCTCACCAAGAACTTCATATTTTCCTTCTAACAACTTTCCCAAAAAAATTTAAATAATTTCTTAGTCAACATATCTAAAAATTTCCTTATTACGGACCTCTACTTCATTAGGAAATTTGATGATGAACCAATTTTGATTTCATAGCTAGATTGAGAGGTCTTATCAACCAAAATCCTTTCTCTTTACCCCAACTTGAGTTTATTGAACTCTTCTCTCAGGGTTGTGCCAAACATATTTCCCCTACTCTTCAAGTTCAAACTTTCAAGACTTTTGATGCAGATTTCACCATAGCATGTAAATTGGAAATAGGATCTATTGATGAGGGAAAATTAAAATTGATGAACAAAAATTATAGGTTTAAATCTAATGACCCTTCCTATACCAAAAATAACAATCAATCGATCCATCCCAACACCAATCCCAATGCATTTTCTAACTCAATTATCCTTAAAACTACTCCACCTCTAGCTATCAACCAACCCAACCCCTCTAACTTTCCAACCAACCAAACCAAAATCAAAATTGAGTTACTCCAAAATAATACACTTTTATAGGGGAGTATTACACTTTAGTTTTGGACAAACTACTCAAAGAAAGCATCATATAAATCCATCCCATAAAACCTCCTCACAAATTTGATGCTTCTCACCCTACACCTAGTTGGTACAATGAGAATGATCTATATGCTTTCCACTGTGTCACTCAATATGATGTTAGCAGGTGTAACACATTTAAAACAAATGTCCAAAATATTATTGATGAGGAACATGTATTTGATAATCCCAATGCACCCCTAAATTAGTCCCTTGACATCTTTCATAAACCTTTCCCCAATCATGCCCCTACTACCAACTATGATGATAATAAACTAGAATCATCTCACACTCATGAGGTCCATATGGTTAATTTAATTATCAGTGAACCTATAATTGAGGAGACCATTATATCAACTACCTCTTCCTCCATTATACTCATTAAAGTAGTGGACTCACTTTATATTCCTTTGGAAACACAAATAGAGGAAGAAACCACCCATATTTCTTTACTAGATGAGACCATGGAACTATCCACATCTCCTTTGATAGAAATACTAAAGGAGGAAACCATTGCTTCAACTACCTCTTCCTCCACTCCACTCATTGAAGTGGTTAAATTACCCTCAATTATTTTGGATACCCAAATAAAGGAAACAACCATTTCCATCCCTTCACTTGACACCATCATACCTTCCTCCCCTATCATACAACCACCCATTATCTCCTTGGGAACCATCCCAAAAGAAGAGATTACATTATTTACACCTTCCATGGAGGAAACATCCTCCCAAATCTTGGAACCTTCCATTAAGAAAAAAGGTGAAGAAACTATCCCCTTACCTCAACCAATGGGCTTAATCTTTGAAACCAATTACCAAAGAATTAAACCCATTTAGAAACCTTCTTATATATTGGTCTAAAGTCTGGAGTTCACTTCACAACCCAATCTAGATAGAGCCACCTTTTGGCACCATCTTGGGATCCATTACCAAAACAAGCATGATCCTTAAACCTCACTTTCATCCACCATAAAACCTATCATTACCTCAACCCTATCCTTAAACCCTCCTCCTTCCAAAACTATAGGGGAACCATCCAACCATCCTTCATCTAAAATTGTCAAATCACCTTATGTCTCTCTAACTAAACCCATCTAGAATATAAGAATACTTCCTACACCTATCCTTGTTCACCCATATTTGAATTTGGATTTAACCCCATCCGGTCTACCAAATAAAACCCTAACCAAACCAACTACTAAGGTGGAACCAACCAAAATCCCACCTCGAACTAGAGCTATGCCCTTTCCTTCACACTTAGCTTCTATTTTAGGACCCCATCCTTCTACCATCCTAGGATCTCATCCTTATACTAAGAAGGTTACCCTTCCCATAATTACCTATTCTTCATCTAGTAAAGCTTCTCCTTGTACTTTACCTACACGTACCTCCATCAAATCATCAAACTCCCCATAATTATTAAGTAATTTATCTACCTCTACCTTCCTACCTATTGCCAAACCTTCACCCTCCACCTCCAAATATTTCACCTCAAAACTAATCACAACCAAGAAATCACAACCAAAACCACATACTAGAACCATTTCACCACCTATAAATTCTATGACAAATCCTACTTCTAAGAAGGCTCCCACTCCTACAACCAAAAAACTAATACCCTCAACACCTTTGCTCAAATATTATTCAACCATTATATAGAGTTTCTTGTAAACCTCTTCCTTAAACCTACCACATATCAAACCTTTCAAACATTCACATCCTAAACCATCATGGTTCAATGAAAATTTGATCTATTTATACCATATGACTCATGGACACAACATAGAGAACTACAAATATCTATAAGAAATTGTCTATAACATATGGGATGAGAATGATCTATTACCAGATGAAACTCCTTTCATCCCATTACCAATCCAATAACCCATCCAAAATTTACCTACTCCACTCTCATTTTAAAGTAAGGAGGAATTGAAGCAACCATATATCCCAACACCTCCCGAATCCACACTATCCATATGGTTACCTGATCTAAGGCCTAATAAAAGGATAAGGGAAAATCCAAAGTACCCATACCATGGACATACCCTTTTACCCCTCAACCTTTCAACTAAACCCAAGCATCCTCACCTTTACCTTCACCTTCACCTTCATCAAAACCCAAAATATCCATTTTGGGTGACTTTCCCTCTAACCCTTATGAATCGATCTAGTGAGTAGTGTTAAAGGAACTTCACTAGACACCAATGAATATGAGCCTTTAAAAACTAATCAACACCTTGCCCCATCACCACCAAGCATTGATAGAGTCATGAAATCAATATAGGTTCAGCTAGAAGACCCTCAACCTCTTGCATCCTTTATTAGAGTGCTTCATCTTTATACCTTTGTCACCTTCTAGGGTTCATAAATATGTTATGTTCATTCTAAAGATTATAAATATCTAGTATTAACATTATCTCCTCCCATGCTTATGACCAACTTCAACTACCTAAAAATATCATGTCATAAACTGTAATGGTCTTCTACACCTCTAATGATACTATGGATACTACCTTGGGGATAGTCATCCTCCATATCCATTTGGGACCTCATTCAATTCTATAACTCTTTTACTTTGTAAAAGGTAAGTTCTAATATAATTTCTTACTTAGATTCCCTTGGATCCATTCCATGTGTTTTTTCCAATTTACCTTACACTGATGTGTCAAATTCAAACATGAAGGTCAAGTTGTTACCATCAAATTTGACCCTAGTCCTTTCGCATCATGCAACATGACATATCAGCCTAATGATGTTCTTCTTCCCTCATCTACCTCACCACCAACCAACAAAAATTCCACCCCTAACATTGATGGAGCTTCAACTATCTCATCTATCCCTTCTTCTTAGATCCCCATAGAGGACCACTTGGAACCTGTGTTCCAACATCTCTCACTGGGGGAGTATCATCTTTTAGCCTTAGATGTTTTCCCTACTCCTCAAGAGTATGGGAACCTCACCCATGATCCTATTTATGACCCTAACATTATAAACATCATACCTTTTGGGCATCCTAAACATTAAACTAACTTAATATAGGGGGGTCTTGATCATCCATATCTTTTTTCCACCATTACCTCTACCGTCTGACCATTTACCTCTAATTTTTCCTATCTGGACAAACTAACATTTTCCAAATTATACTTTCATAGGTGTTATTGGAATGGATTTTTCCTAGGATATTATAAGAATGGGCCTCATGAATTACCTTCTATCAAAACCCAAAAACCTCATGAGTTATTTAGCCTTGGGTTCATACCACCTAAAGAATTCACTAATTCACCAAAACCCATCACTGCCATTGAGGAAAACATCCCATCCTCACCAACCCAACCTCTTTTGAAGTCTAAGAATTTTTAAATCATTCCTCCCAAACTTTTTTATCAATACTATTAGTTTAGGCACCCTAACCTATCAAAAGAATGGTTGAACTAAAATTTTTCCTCTCATCCATCCTAAAATGGTAGAAAATAATTCTCCTACCATCAACACCATCCAACATCAGGATGATGATTCCATTCTCACCTACCTTAGTATAAGGGATTATTCTATACACAAATCCCTTCCTCCTGAGAACCAAAACACATTCAATGAATCTACTATCAATGTTAACTTGGGTACTCAAGATAACCCTCACATTGTTAAGATCGATCAATCCTTAGATTTTGTAGAGCAACAAGATTATCCTTCTTTCCTTCATGATCAAAGCATAGAATTTTCTTGGTACTATCAAGATATTCTTAAAATTAACCCTTCTTTTTCCCTCCACAACATTGTCACCTCTCTTGATGCTAATCCTATTCAACAAAAGCTTCACAGGATGTACCCTAATATTTCCCTTCTAGTCAAAGAAGAGCTTCAACATCTCTTGTCTATCAACTTCATCCAACCCATTGATTATCCTCAATGGGTTTCTAACATCATTCCCATTACCAAACCCATAGGGGGACTTTGCCTCTATATTAAATTTTGATACCTCAACCTTGCTTGCCCAAAAGATGACTTCCCTTTACCTAACATCAACCAACTTATTGATCTTATAGCTATCCAAGAGATGTTATCTCTGATGGACAGTTTCTTGGGATATAATAAAATCTTTATTTCCCCTAAAGATCAACATAAAAATTCCTTCATCACCCCATGGGGAACCTTTTGCTATAAGGTTATGCCATTTGGTCTAAAAAATGCTAGAACAACTTACCAATGTGTGATGACCTATATTTCCCATGATCTAATCCATAAAATCATAAAAGACTATGTAGATGATCTCCTTGGGAAATCCAAATATCTCAAGGATCACTAAATATTCTCAAAATCATCTTCAATCACCTAATCCATTTCCATGTCTAACTCAACCCCAAGAAATGTATTGTTGGGGTCTTATCTAGAAATCTTATTAGCTTTATCATCTTTCTTTGAGGAATCGAAGTAGACCCTGCTAGAGTCAGAGAATTTTGGAGATGCATCTCCATAGCCTATAGGGGAAGCTTCAATCCATCCATCACTTAATTTCTCAATTATCAGATAAATGTCAACCTTTTCTCCATCTTCTCAGGAAATGTACATAGTTTAAGTAGACTAAGGACTACCAAAAAACCTTTGATTTACTCAAAGAATACCTTTTTTATCCACCTATTATTATTCCTCTTAAAATGGACCAAGCCTTCTACCTTTATTTTTATTCCACTAAGAATTACTTAGGGGAAATGCTCACTCATCATGATGAACAAAACAAAGATAAATATGTGTACTACATAAGTAAAATGATTATAGAGTATGAGACTTGGTACACCCATTTCAAGAAACTTTGCTTCACCTTAGTTTTTGTGGCTTCCAAAGTTTGTCACTACCTTCTCAACCATAGAACTTTTGTCATCACTAACACTTACTCCCTCAATTACATGCATTTTAAACCATATTAAAACTAGCATATGCCTAAGTGGCTCATTCTTCTAGCTGAGTTTGACCTTGAGTTCCTCTAGTAGAAATCAATTAAAGGGCAAGTAATTGTTGATTAATTTCCCAAAGATCTTCTCTTAGACAACCAACCACTTTATCTTGTATTTTTGGATGAGTCCATCATGAATCTTTCTCAGGAAGACCCCACCTACCAAATGGTCATGTTATTCAATGGCTCCAAATCCTAGTGCAATGGGGGTGACAAAGTCATTCTCATTACACTTGATGGTGAAACTCTTCCTCTTTCCTTTAAACATGCCTTTGAGTGCACCAACAATGTGGCTAAGTATGAAGCATTAGTAATAGGTCTCCAAACCACTCTAGCCTTGGGAGTGAATACCATTAGTGTCTTTGGTGATTCCCATTTTGTGGTCAACCAAGTCAATGGATCATACCAATATAAGAATGATGTTTTGTAAAAATACAAATAACTAGTAGATGTACTCTTAGCATGATTTGATCATTACCTTATCGAGTCTATTACATGATCTACCAATTAGTTCATACATATAATTTCTTCCCTTGGTTCCTAAATCTTACCCACACCTACTGATTCTAAACTCTTTATTACTATCCATCACTTTATCACACCCTCTTATATCTATTCTGACCTTCCTACCATTTGTAGTGTGGAAGCATCTCCATCAAACATATGGTATGAGCAAACCTTTAACTACATCAGGCTCGTTATCATTCCTCCCAACCTCTCTAGGAATTCTAAAATATATTTTGTTTAGAGTACCTCTCATTACACCATACTAGGCGGAATCCTTTATAATCATGACTTTGACATCCTCCTTCTCTATTGTTTACATAGTCATGAAGCTTCCCATAATATCAAGGAAATACATGATGGAATTTTTGGGAAAAACTTTATTGGTTTAGCTATTGCTAAATATATCCTTTTCCTTGGCTACTATTGTCCCACCCTAAATCAAGACTATTTTGATTATGTAAAAAGGTGTGTTAAATGTTAACAACATGACAATTTACATCATGCACCTGCCTATGGCCTTCAAGTATCCAAAGAATATTAGTCCTTTTCATAATGGGGAATTGATCTCATTGGGGAAATAAATCCTCATTCTTCACAATGTCACCACTGCCACTAAGTATTTCACCAAGTGGGTAGAGGCCATTCCTCTCATCTCAACCAAGGATGACAAGATATTCAACTTCATCAACAATCATATCATCTATAATTTTGGTGTTTCCCATAATATCATCATCGATAATGGAAAATATTTCTTAAATAAGCAAGTCTAATGTCTTTGCAATGTATTTGGTATCAAGTTAAGATTTTCATCGCCTTACCATCCACAAGCAAATGGATAGGCAGAATCTTCTAACAGACCCCCTAACAAAATGTTAACTAAAGTAGTCAGTGCTTTAGGTCAAGATTGGCACTTGTACATCCATTTTACTTTATGGGCCTATCACACTACCATTTGAACCTCTATGGGTGCTACCACTTCCTCTCTAGTCTTTGAAGTAAGGGCAGTCTTACCTCTCAAAATCTAGTTTCCCTCTATTTACATATCCTTACAAGACATCATTTTTTAGAGTGAATATCATCAAGAATGTCTAGCATGACTTGAGCTACTTGATGACCATTTCCTAGTAGTGCTTAACCATCTTTGTGTCTACCAAGATCAAATCAAGCACACCTATAACAAGAACCTAAAAGAATGATAATTCCATATTGAAGACCTCATCCTAAAGGAAAACCAACATGTAACTAATATAGAGAAAAGCAAAAGAGGAAAGTTTGCTTTGAATTGACTTGGAACCTACATCATAACCCATAAGTATGGATCAGGAGCATATTGTTTGTCCTCTATCGAAGGCAAACCCAAACTTGAGCCTCTCAATGCTTCACATCTGCATCCTTTCTTTTATTAAAAAAGGATCAAACTCACCTTTTTTCCTAACTTAAGCTCATCCCTTAATTTATGATATCATTACCTTCACTTACATATCCATATCCATTTGAGTATAATTAATTACAACATAGAACCATGTGATTCACCATCACATTTATAGCCTAATTGTAAATATGGGTGTCATCGCTCTACCCATATCATTGTTTTCATGGATACTTTTCATCTCTAATCTAGATGAAATCCCATGATCATTGTCTCTCAAAACCACCCCTTTCACCTATCATTAACCTTTTTGTGCTAAAACATTTTGCCCTTATAAAGGTAAACCTCTAGGCTATATAGACTTGTCCATGTCTCAACATAGCATCAAAACAATTTAGGATACCAAAATGTCACTTGGGTCACATATCTCTAGCATTGTATATGCTCCCTTGAAGGATAGCTACCTAAAAAACTAAATTGCTTAAAAAGATAGACTACTACCTTAAAGGATAGCTACCAAATAAACAAACCCAACTTAGACCACTCCCTTAAATGATGGCTAAGTCAAATTCATCAAAAGAAATCATTCAAAGCTTCCCGTATCTATCAGCTTCACAAACTTATCAAAACAACAATAATAACAAAGGAACCTATATGTAAATCAATATAAACTATCCCAAGAAAGCTCCAATCAGATTTCATATCTAGATTTAGTAGAGTTTTTGCATCAATTAGTATACACCTTGCATAAAGACATGGACTTGTCTAATATGGTTTTTAGGTCACCTATAGAAGGGTCAAACTAACCCACATAAGGTTACCTTACCTATCAACCCATTTACCTTTCACCTACCACCTACCTCCCCCTTATACCATCTATAAATCAAGGTATCTAAGCTTACTTGACATAATATGATCAAGATACATTTTTATCAATATAATCATGCTAATGTAAAAAATTCAAAAGGCTTATGTTACATAAGCCAATCTATCTTTGGTTTTGTTTTGTCCTTACCAATGAAAAGGCATCATGATTTTTCCTTACCTTTTTATTATTGGTTCATGAAAACATATGTCTCATGATTCTCATCTATTTTATCATGTTTAGTTGGTTATCTAACTTAATTTTTGTGCTCACATCATAACCATAATCAAATCATCCATAATCAATAAAATAAATCATATCATATAAAATCACATGAAAAATCATAATCAAACCATTCATAATAATTAACATCATATCCATGAAAACAACAAAACATCATCCATAATCATCACATACCTAAAAGCTAACGAGTCGACATCTCATAAGCATTAAGCATAAAACATCAAAACATATAAATACATGAACCATAAATAACATCTATATATCATTATGAACATCATAAATGACATCATACACATCATTTCATCAAAATAAATAATACATGTAATAATGTATATATCATTTCTCTCTCAAAGCATATACATCCACTACATTGGCACATAGGCCAGCATAAAAATCATGTACATCTATACCTATACATCATATCATATCATATATTATGCCCCTAGGGTACCACTACCACTATCCCTTCCTAAACTTGCACTACCACTACCATCTAGTGTTAATCCTCCTATGATGTCTACCTATCCACTCACTGATATGGCCCACTAACTTAAAGTCACCATAACTACCCCACCTACTAAGCTAGCTATGTACTTACCCCATTAGGGCTACTCAAGACACTATGTTATAAATATGGCCTCATAATACCTTAAATCCTCTACTATAGCCAAGTGTCATGCTATAAGGATGGTACCTGGTGGTCCTACAAGTGTTATTGTTATTCCTACCTTTTATCTCAAGGTATCTCTCTTGGGTCACTAAGCCTAGTGAGGTCCTAATATAATCTCTCTCACCTATAATGATGGCATGTTGACCTCATAAAGTCACAATCTAGCCCTATAATGTGGACACCTATCCCTATAACCCTATAATATATGCTTACATAGTAGCAAGTGCTAATCTTACCTATCCATTAAGGACACCACTTTATACTTGTACCTATAGACCCCCACTAACTAGATCCACATCCATGGCCTATAAGCCTCCTCATCCCACCCAAAATTGATCACTACATAAAGGGCCTAGTGCCATGTTGTATAGCCACCAAAAAAATTGACATAATCAACCCTTGCTCTAATTGGTATCTCCTCATGATCTCAGACCACTTCCTCTAACTATGGCTTGGGTAACAAAAACTTAGCATCCTCCCTCCTATATCTTAGGAATGGACTTGGAATCCCCTACACTAGGTCAAACTACCTCTAAACTCTATCAAATGGGATGAGCTTAGTCTCACCCTCTATCCTCCCATAGATCCATCTCTAGCTCTATAATGACAATTTATGATAACTATATAGGGCCCACCTATGAAAGACCACATATGGCCTATAAACCACATCACCCATAACCAAACCATCTAATGCATCTCTAAACCAATCAATATCTCTCAATCCTCCTCGAACTCTTGTCAATGCATAATCTCCCCTCCATCACATAAAACCCACTCTAAAATCCATCTGGTCATAGCCCTCCCATAGTAGCCCTAATGGACTCAAAACCATGATATGTTCATATACCCAAAAATGGAACACAAACCCCACATTGATCCTATACCTCCTATGAGATCCAAATACCTAGAGTTCCCTATATATCTAAACCAACAAAACTGGTGCCCAGCTAAACACTATCATACCAAGCAACATCTCCACTAACACTCTTAATAGTAAATAAGGAAACTGCCCACTACTCAAATCAAGCAATGTAAAAGAAGACACTACCATCATCATCATAGTCATCAAATGCCTCTCATTTGGAGCACTCTGATACAATGACATGTAATCAAAACCACCTAGATGCCACTTGGCAAGGGCCCACTCCTCACCATATAAGAACTCCATATGGACATCCCTCTCGTCACTTTTAATATTGTAAAATGGCTACCCATGAATGGGAAGCCATGTTATATTGTGAGCATCCTTTAGTAGAATGACCATCTCTCCTATTAGTAAGAGGAAGGTGTTTGTGGCTAGATCCTATTTCTCAATGAGGGACATGATCATCATTATATCTCATGATAAGCGTTGATAATATCTCATATCCCTAAGGCTGACCTCCCCCATGTGTGTCTAATTATTGTTATTCATCACTCTATGGACCTCTACAAAGATCGTAGGAACTCGATCCCTCATTTGGATATGATCTCATGCCTATAAAAAACAAAGTTAGCATACACACTTAGTTTTCTATTTCCATTATTTATTTTCATTAATTTTTAATCGTTCTACCCTAATCCACCTCTTTATCAACCTAAACCAACCTACATCAGCCTATTTCCAAACTAACACACAACCATTACCTCTACAACATTACCTCTAGCACTTGTAAGTGACCGTTACCACTAAACAATTTCAACACCTACACTAGCCTATCAAATAAAACATTTAAATATTTTATCAAGAAACTTCTACCCTAACCTTCAACCAAAATTCTAACACCTACCCTAAACATATAAAAACCAACACCTAACCCTAACCCAAAACCATTTTAACACATCAATCCTACTTGGAAAGTATCCTATCCATGCCTACACTTGGTATTTTAACCATTTAAATGCTTTTAAAACATTTTTCGTAACTATTTTATTAACTTGCCTTCACTAAAAACATAACCACCAATGGTAACTATAACCATCAATGGTCAAGTGCCCTTAGTACTTCAGTGGTCAACTATCGATAGTTATATCTGACCATCAACAGTCAAGTCTAACTATCGATGGTCACTATGTGTGACTATTGGTGGTAACCCACTTAACCTCACATTCCTTAAAAACTAAAAAAACAACAAAATTTCAATAAAATAATTAATTAATTCTATCCTATAACCTATCCCCAACCCAAATACTCCATTAGTTTCAAATTTCACCAGCTAATTTCTCAAAACATGAGTAAAACCTAAATTTAGGTCAAACTTCCAAAACCCTACCCAACACAACCACACACAACCCAAATTCAACCTCAAAACAACCAAATCAACTAATCTGTCAATTCAAAACATCACTCACCTCATTCCTCAACTATTTTTGATGATGGATCCCACATCTAGTTACTTGACTGTGTCCTCGTCCACCTTGCATCTTGATCCTAGTTAAATCACCTCAAACACACATCTCTACCTAATTGCTAATTACCATGTCAACAAATACTCATTCAAACCTCTCACAACAAAAATAAAAAATACCCAATTACCAAAATACTTAGAAACTTTAGAATTAATAAGTCAAAAGTAAAAATGACTTTTATTTTTTGCTTTTTTATCCTCAATGTTTTAGGGCTTCCACCTAACCATTGATGGTCAGGGTGACTATCAATGATTACCTTGGAATCCATGATCGGTGATGGTCATGGTATCCAATTTAAACTTTTTTAAAGTTACTTATACCTAAGTGCCAAATTTTTGGATATTACCCTTCTCCAACCAACTAATAGACCACATCCACCTTGACAATGGCTATTTTTTGACCTGAACTATTACATATTATATGATGACCTTTCTTTGGTATTTTTTGACTACACTGACTAGCCTTACCATGTTAAACATTTGAATTTTCACCACTTAGTACAAAATTAGACCATTTATGTTTTTCAAAGGAGCACTTCCTACCTTGGATACCTACAAAAACATTGACCATGTCTAGAAGACTTGATAGGAATAACTTGATTAGCTATGCCTAATGTTGTGGCTCGGTTACCCCATCATCAATCCTTCTAAAACTAACCTTATTTTTACCAACATTAGCACCCTTAGTTTATTTTTGATCTTGTATATCATACTTATTTTCATATTGTGTACATACTTGTGTTTAAGATTCCCAACTACCCCTTTTGTCACCAATCACATGACTCACTATACATCGCTTATCAAACCCTGACTTGATTTTCGTTTCACCTCATCAACTCCCAGTTTGAGGGGGAACACCTCCTCCTAGATTTGGGGAAACTAGACCTTCGACCAAGTAATCTATTTTTTTTGTTGCTTGTTGATTAAAAGTCACATAACAAAAAGGGGGAAAATGTAGACACTAGAAAACTATACTAGATGTCAAATTGCCTCGAGATACCTTAAGAACCACCTGACCCTTATCGACCCACTAATTAACTCATTGAAAACTAGGTCTATTTAGCTACTTATCTAAATAAACTCAATAATTTACTAACCTAACCATTATACAACCTCTTTTATTCCACATTGGCCCCTTTTCCTTTAGACACTCGACTACTAATAGTGAATTTGACCATGATAGTTAGACTGACCATTGATGGTCAGGTCCTCCTCATTCTTACATAAATACTAGTTGTGTAAGATAACATGGCATAATTAAATATATCCACCTTTCACAGTGATAAAAAACTCCAAAGCATCAAAATAAATAGGCTAACCTACTAGGTAACCTTATATCCTCCATCTCTCTTTACCTATAAAAAGAGGGGAGTATGAGGTAAGATGCATGATCACAGGAAATCTTGCACACAAGTATTCAAGGATCCAACCACCTAGTCTTCTTTTAGCATTTTATCAACATCAACAAAGATACAAACCTCTATAAAAATTTCTTTCAAGGTAAATTACTATTACTTTTCTAAAATTCCTCCAACCATCAACCAATAACCATTTGGAAAATAATAGATACAATTTATGTTTCAATTTTATTTGGTTTCTAACTTCTAGGCCTAAATTGGATCTACTACACCTATCTTTTGACTTCCCTATCTTCAACCAAACCCTTAACCAAACCGCTATCTAATTAATAACACATTGTATAACTCTTTTCTAAGTTATTTTAGAATTTCATAGGTAACCACCAATGATCAACACAACTCTTAATGATCACCTACAACCATTGATAATTACTCAACTATCAACAGTCATCCTAACCACCGATGGTCAACCCAACTGCTAGATGGTCACTATGGCATGAAATAATAACAAGTTATTTCTAACCCCTTACTCCCAACCAAATCTAACTTTTTGTGTCCCTACCTACTCACATACCCCTACCTAATTTTATAGACCTGATCTAATCTATTTTAGCATTAGTGTTGACCTAATTTTGCTATATTTAACCATTTTCTTTATCAAGCATTCATCTACTTCTTATATTTCATTTCAATTATGCTATATTATTTAATGCAAGTATATTTATTTTATCTCTTTCAACTTAATTATTACCAAAGAGTGGATTGACAACCTTCTAATAAGCTCATGCTTCTTGGATCTATCTCATGCTAAGTAGTCCACCTAAATATCTTTCTAACAACTGCTTTTGTTAGTGTTTTCTTATTTATAAGTTATTCCTTCCAATAAAAATAGGATCTCTCTATACTCATATAGATTACATGTTCATCAACAACCAAGTATTCCTACCACACCCTTCTTACTAGTTTTTTATCTTCTTCCAAAATTAAGAAATGATCAAAAATTAAAAGAAACACATAAAAGTTAGATATTAGGTCGATAGAGTCAATCCAATAAGGCATATATATGATAAAAATAATGAAATAAATTAAATAAGTTAAATAGATCTTGTAAGGGTTAGTTCACATCTAGTTCACTACAATGTATGCAATCAAAAATGCATCATGTCTATAAATCAATATTGGCTTAAAGAAGATAGAGCACACCTAAAAAGGAGAATGACCAATATGGGTATCTGATAGACCTAATTAGGGGATCACTTGTCATAATACACCATAATAAGAAGGATTCCAAAGCCTACAGTCTAACACAATCATGCAACAACCCTAAAAGAGTCCTAGGTTTAATGTTTACTCTATTCAAATAAACAAGAAAGTACATATAATCTAGTGCACACCAAATCTTGTGACATAATAAAAGAGGTTAGTAAAGCAATCAAAAAATGTATAAGAGATTCTCAATTAATCTCAGTATGAGTAAGACCCTAATACATGGGATATGAAGAGTAATATTATTTGAGCCAATACTTATGTTATTTCTATCAACTAATGAGAGGAGAACAAAGTTAGAATATACTTACTTGACTATTAACCCATCAAGAATCAATCTCTCCCTTGTAAAAATGGGATTTTCAAGAGGTTGTTGTAGTTTTTAAGGATAACTAAGAAAGGCTGAATCATCTAAGACTTATCCACAAAACTAGATTCTCTAAGTAAAAACCCTAAGCGAATACTCCTAAAGTAGAATGGTGGAAGAGCAGATTGTAAATAAGTATAAGTGAATAATAACTCTTTATTGCATATTTAAATAATGATGAAATGATCTTTTATTTATAGGTGAATCTATCCCTAAATCCTTATGAATATGTTAGCTTTATGGGGTTAACCCAGTTATCCCTGTATTTTTTTAGGAGTTAAATCACTAGGTCCTAAGCTAGGTTAGTTGAAGGGATAACAAAAATCCAAGTGAAAAACACCCAAAATAGTACAAGATCGACCTAGTTGACCTTATATAGTAATCAAAGGCTAAAAACTATATAGGTTCAACCTAGTCCACCTATTATAGTCAACTAGATAAAGGGGATTAAGGTGAGGAAAAGAGGGATAGAAAGAGGAAAAAGATTGGAGTGTAAAAGGGAGGAGTAATAACTTAGAGAATAGTTTTAAGAGCTGGTTGGATTGATAATAATCTATAAATAAGGGAAAAAAATCTTGTAAATTACTAAAGTTCTTCCCACCCATTTATTGGTGCACCCCTTAAGGTATGCACTTAGAGAGATTAAGTCTCAATGAGTTCCTAAAATATGTAAACTATCAATATTTGATAAAAGTTAAAAATATTATGTGTATACACTCACTATACAACATTATCACACCAATACAACATTATCTTTTTGATCAACATGATCTCATGACCTCATCTAGACCTATAGCCTCATAACCATGCTTCACTACTTACTTTGATCATCAAACCTCTTTTTGACAATACTAACAATCATCAAACTAACTTAAATTATGAAATTAAACTTGACATCAACCAATAAAAGAGTCATTAGGTTGCCTTCAAATTATCTCAAAGACCACTCACCATACATTTTCACCAAATGCATCTTGACATCAATGACATCAACCTTGAAACTAACCTTGACATCAATGACAACATTTATCAGCAAACTCCCCCTTTGTCATTGATGGAGAAACTTTATTCAAATTTCTCCTAATCTGGTTAATCACCCTTCTTAAACTTTTCTCCCCTTTGACACTAATGACAAAGGTTCATACATACTAATAACTTCTAAAACCACACCTTCTTGCACCAAAATATCAACACATAAAATATGAATCATTATAGGAATATGTTCCCCCTTACTCTATGCATACCTCTTTCAAATTAACTAGATTACAAGACCACTTTTCAACATAGATCAAGATTAGTAAAAAACCTAAATAGCTTCCCCTCAAAATAAGAATCCACCATACTTATACTAATTTAAGAGTGTCTCCATGAAGACTAATGGATTCACCCCTTTCCATAGGGCACTAAAATAACACAAGCTCAAGAGATTCCTATATCTCCATGTTTTCATGAGATTGAATATCCTTCAGTATCCTTTTAGGCTTGATTAACACTATAGGCTTGACCTCTACATCAACTGTTTGATCATCAATATGAGCTGATGATAGATATTCCTAACTTTATTTCACATCTAAATTATGTTCTACCATAGCAAAGTCCATTTGAACTTGTGCATTGATCATGACTTACCTTTATTATCTTTGATTTCTACGCATTCATTTTCCTTTCCTCTTACATTTTAGGAGCTTCAAAGATCTTATTTTGACTTGATTAAATTCTTATTCTCTTAGGAAATAATATTATAATGTGTCCCACACTATGAAAACTATAGTTAAAAACCTTATACATACCTATTGACTGATTATTCCTTTCATAATCCCATGCATATTCATTTTTATAGGGTCATTTACACTATCTTACTCTATGACCAAACTAATTGATGTATAATAATAACGATTGAATGAATTATAATACCACATATCATTAGGTTGTCTGATAGGTATTTTCATGTTGACCTTATTATCTTTATTAGCTTTATTCTTGACTTAATCTACCTCTTTTTGGTCTTCTTTGAAACAAAGATCTATCTTATCACTTGTAGATTTTTGACTACTCAAGATGTTATCTAGAGCATTAGTACTCTTTTCAAACTTCAATAAGGTCTTTAATTTCTATATTCTTGATCTAGCTCAACTTTTATGGATTATACTTTAGTTTTATACCTGATGCATTCTTCTTCTTTAGCCTTTAGGCTAGTAGTTACTATCTCTATTTGTGCTTCAATTTAATTGATGATCTCATCATATTCCTTAGATGTGTTACTTAATATCTCCTCAAACAAACCAATCTAATATTCATAGTCTTTAACTAATTATCTTAGTTTGTGATTCTTATTTCTTTATAACTTCAACTCCTCTAGATCACTCACTAATTATGCCTCAAGGTTCACTTTAGTTTCTTCTTCATCTAATTATTGATCAACCAAAATTCATTTATCATTTGAGAAACCCTCATTATTTTTATATGGCCATGAATAAGGTTTCATTATTTTCACTTTTAGGTTCATTAATTCCATCATCACTATGAGATGTACTTTTGTCACTTACATTAGATGAGTTATTATCTTCTCTAGTATAAAAAATTCTCTTATTCTTGAATGACTCTTTCCTACCTTCATACCTCATAAAATATTTCTTGTTCTTGACAGGATTATATATATTCCTATCATCTCTATGATGTTCATCATATTCTTCATCATGCTTAGTTTTATCCTTGTTATGATAATTGGATTCAAAGTGACCAATATTACCATAGTTAAAACATTTGAAAGGCAACTTACCCTTGTAATTACTAGATCCAAACCTCAACTTCCTAGAAAACATGGCTATTAGTTCATTATCATCATCATCTAAACATACCTCATCCTTGACCTTATTGAATTTTTACTTCTTCTTAGCTTTGAATGTTACTTCCTTCTTTAGAGGTTTTCCTTCATTTGTTCTCTTCTCATAGGCAATCAAGATGCCATGAAGCCCATCCATTTCAAGCTTGTATAAATCTTGTATCTCTTCTAATATAAAAATCTTATAATAAAACTTAGGAGTTAGTGATCTCAATACCTTTTGAACAACTATATACTCTTTCACTTCTTCTCCCAATCCTCTAATAACATTTAAAACTTTGTCAACCTTCAAAGGGTAAGATGCAATGGTTTTATCTTCATTCATATTCAAACTTTCAAACTATATTTGATGGTCTAAAACTTGGCCATCTTCACCTTGGTGTCTCATTCATATATATTCTTCAACTTCTCCCATATCACCTTGTCTAGCTCATAGTGTATTACCTTCATAAACTCTACCTTTAACAGACCACATAAAATGGAATTCATTGCTTAAAATTGCACTCACTTTATTTCTTACCTACTACATCAATTAGTGGTGTAGGAGGTGGAGTTTATCCATCCATAGTTGAATTGTATATATTATGGATGATTGAAATTAGATATGTCCTCATTATTATGATACAAAATGCATAATTTGTTATATTGAAGAATGAAGCCTTATTGGTAGAGAAACCACCTTGAGCTTGTTAATTGTCCATCCTTACTTATAAAATATCCTTTAAACTAATATGCCTAGTTTAAATGACCTAATATGATACCAAATTTTGGAATAAAAAATACTGAGAGGGTGGGTGAATCAATCTTCAAAAACTTTCTTATCAATTTCACTTAAGCAATCATGAACCATTCAAACAAGCATATAGATATAGTAAGCATAAACACCTATCCACATAAGAATGAAACATAGTAACATGTCACATATGTGGAAAAACGTCAAGGGGAATAAAAATCACTAAAATATACAAATATAATATATTACTATAAGATAAACACCAAATTTATTGAAGCACCTACTTCACATGGAACACCCACCCTAACTAGCTAAGAACCAACTCAGCTAGGATTTAACAAGCATCAAATTGCAAGGAGGAACCAAACTCATAGATGACTCAACACCAATTCAGAGACATATAACTTTTTATCATCTTCACAACATCTTGTTGCTCATACAATAGATGATGATCACCTCTTCAGCTCTTCACACTCTTATCCCTCTCAAACTAAATTTAGGCCTCTTCACTCAATTAAGTCTCTTTAAGAATAATATAACCTTGATCCTTGTATACATAAACTTTATCAAATATTAATAATAGATCCAATATACTGATATTATGGTCCAAAATACCTCCTTCTATTCAAAAATATGTTATTTTATTTGGTTGCTTTTTTACACACTCAAATAGGCATAAAACTACCTTGTATATATATAATCCTTATGCTCATACACCTTTTGGTGATACATATACAATTTAATACTTTTATTATCCTTTAAATAATTCATATAAAATATTTAATACAAGAATAATAAATTTATATATGTCAATCACAAAATATAGGACCAAAACCTCTTTTAGGCCTTAAGGAGACCTATTTCAATTAGGCCTTCATTAGCACGCATTACCCTTTTATCTCCTTGGAAAACATTAAAACTTCAAAATGGAAGGAAAAATTAATATTAAACTATAATATACCTATAATAATCTCATATTATGTCCGTGACACTTTTTAATGCCAACTACCACTTGAAACATGCCATTAGTACTATTCACAATTGAGTGTGCGCATACCCAAAAATTATGTCTTGAACTACAAAGGATAAAACCAAAATTAGATAAAAAACCATGGAAATAAATCACATATTAAAAAACACCATGACCTAAATGTCATGGAAAATTTTATTATATATTTCAACTCAAGGTGTACATGCTCAAACTCTTCTTTACAAAATGTTTACTCCAAACTTCCAATTAGCCTCAAAACACAATCATGGAAACTTGAAAATATGACACTTAAAATAAAACACTAAATAAAATAAAATGAATTAAATTGACCATAAAATATCCTAATAACAACATACAACAAAAATATCATAATCTCTAATGGCAATTATATGTCTTGCATACCAATTTGTTGATATTTTCTCTCACATACCTTACTCAGCTAGTTAAGCCATTTTGGATTCAAAATTTTCACTAATTTCATTGAATATAAAACATTATACAAATAATTTATATTACATAAAATACCAAAATATCAAAACCATGTACATTACATGAATCAACTTAGGTCATAGAGTCTCAAACTTATCACTACAACTTGTTTAACCAGAACTACCAATTTACCTTAAAGCATAGTCATGGTGACAATGACCTCTAATAACCTATATGAAAATATAAAAAGAATAATAATTCATTTGGATAATATTAATATATAATTATACCATTTTTAGATATAAATATAATATGTCCAACTAGTAATATTGATCTTGCAGACCAATCTCATGACCTTGTATCTCATTTTCTCATATGAACCAAACATGTTAATTTGTGAGAACCTTTTTCATCATACTCATTGACTAAAAAAACATATATCCAAAATGAACATATATTAAAATTATTTAAAAATATATCCATTCACTTTTTTCCATCCTTATTCCATGACAACACATCTCTAATCATCTTCTCACTTATGCTTGGGTTTCTCACTATTTTCACCATTAGGCCTATTAACAATTGGTCAACTTGGATGACCAGTTTATCATAATTTATGGATTAAACCTATCCAAAAAATACCATGGATTAAATTAAAATTCTCAACCTTATCCATCCGATTATTTTAATAATTTTACTTGGTCAACTATGACTACTACAATAAATCTTTGAGAAACTAGCACTTTCCTGTAGGTTCTACTCAATCACATGACAAACCAATCACACTTAGAGATTATTGAGAGAGTTTAATAAATTATAAAATATTTTATATAGGCATTTGATACCATTATGGGATTTTTTGAATAATATATTTCACATCAGGTCATTATTAGGGTTTTAGAGAGGGTTAACATTGTTTTTGGTGTTAATGATTGTTCATAAAGCATTGCCCCTCATTTTCAAAACTAATTCCTAGATATATTATCTATGAAACTTACCCATATATAATTAACATATAAATTTCCCATTTAAAGGTTACACATGCCAATGAACACCTAAAATTCCTTTTTGGTTTTGCATGCCTTCATTCTATGTACTCGAGAGACCTCAAAACCAATTTTTATGCATTTTATTAAAAACCATGACCTAAAAATATATGAAAATGATTTATAAATCATATAATACCTAAAAAAAAACTCATATATTCATTATAACCTTGGATATATAACCTCATACCCCATTAGGCTTACATTCTCTCTCTACACCATAGTCTTCATACCTTACTAGGTCTTAAACTATCCTTCATGCCATATTACATGTTATCAATACCTAAATGTCATTATAAACACCTAAATATCATTAAATATATCCTCTCTTATTATTAATCATATCCAAACATCCTTCATATGTCTTGACAATAGCTCATGATGCCTCATTAGGTCAGGTAGGGTCGGTAGTCTAGGTGCAGACTAGGTTTGAAGGCCCTACCACTATATGCTCACCCTAAGAATAAAATGAGTTATAAAATACCTCACATAAATTTTAAATCAACCTCATATGCATTCTTATTCCTTTTTTCATCTATATCTCCAAGCCACCATGCTCAAACCATCTCATTAGGACTTTATATGCCATGACTAGTGCCATGACTAGGCTTCTCAATCACTTGAAACTTAACAAATAACCTTGAAAAACTCATTGATTATTATACACATTTATCACATTCATTAAAATATTCTCAAATTATTTCATACCTATGCACATATGTCAGCATGCTCACCATTCACATGCTCATGATATGACTATGCTTATTATGAATAGGCTTCTCAAGACACCTTATACTCAAGGATTAACACATAAAATATGCTTATATTGTATTCAATATACAAAATTATCACACCAATACAATAATATCTTTCTTATAAACATGATATCATGACCTCATGTAGACTTAGAGCCTCATAACCATGCTTCACTACTTACTTGATCATCAAACCTCCTTATGACAATACTGACAATCATGAAACTGACCTAAATTATGACATTCAACTTGAAATAAACCCATAAAAGAATAATTAGGTTACCTTCAAATTCTCTCTTAATATAGAGACATTAGGTTTCCCTAGATGCACCTTGACATCAATGACATCAACCTTGATATCAATGACATCAACCTTGACATCAATGATAAAATTTCTCAACATTTTAATCCATTCTAAGCTGATTTGAGTAAAAATTTTCACATAATGTCCTTATTAGGATTTTATGGAGGTTTAACACATGTTTTGGTGTTAGTTATTATTCATAAAGTATTGCCCCTCAAATAAAAAACCAATGCATTTAGATCTTATCTATGGGCCTTCCCCATATATACTTAATAGATTAGGTTCCCATGTAGAGGTTACATGTGCCGATGAACACCTAAAAGTCCTTCTCAAGTTTTTATATCTTCGTTCTATTTACTTGAGAGGCCTCAAAAACACATTCCATGCCTTTTCCTATAAACCATAACCTCATACTTCATGATCATTCCTAAAACAAATTGACTTACCTCTATCCATGCTCTCCTTCACACATTCACCTTGAAATCTGATCCTCATGCCTCATTAGACTAGGCTATGATAAAGAATGGTCTAGGTGTAGACCAAGACTAAAATATCTACCTTCAAAGACTCACTTTGAAACATTTATGAGTACATCCACACCTTATTATCATGCTCACACAACTTTCACAACCTCTCACATGCCTAAGTTCACTCACCTCATCATATGACCAGATCATACCTTCACCATGCCATGACTAGGCTCAAGATTGTAATGCACTCGACACCTTTACATGTTCCTTCCATGTTATGACCTCAAAAAAACTCAAAAAAGTATTCATAAGACATCAAAACACAATCATATCACTACACCATTCTCTTTTTGATGACAACAATCTTCCATAGCCTCATACAAACATAAAACCACATGAACAAGATTAATAAGACTTGACATCTCTCTTTCATGCACCTAAACACATTTGACATCAACCTTGACATCAATGACTTGTACTTACATGCAAACATATTACATTAGTTTCCTTCAAATTCTCTCTTGCCTTCAAATTATCTCTTTCCTCCAAATTATCTCTTACCTTAAAATTATCTCATGAAAACATCAACCTTTATCACTAATTACCTTTGACAAAATCATGCTTCTAATTGAGAAAACAATCTCAATAGGATACTCATATCCACAACACTCACTCACTGATCAACACTCTATGCCACTACCATGATCAAGTACTTAACCAAACAAACCTTTGACATCAATGACCATTATGCCTTTACATGAACACCCGTTCGACATCAATAATAAAAAAAATACCCATTTATCATTAATGGAAAACACATTGATGGAAAACACACTAATCTAAAATGACTTCAAAATTGTACTTTTACCATTTTCACATTCTCCCCCTTTTGACATTAATGAAAAAGTGTCTTCCACAAATTGCCATTTGATCTATGGACCTAAACTTCAATAAAAAACACAATGAAATTCTGAAAAAAAAAACTCACCTTAGGCTCATACCAGTTGTTGTAGATAACTTTTAGAACACTTGAATTTTACCTTAAGAAACCATTTTTATTTTAAGTTTTAGATCACTATCTTGACACTTCACAACATAGAACTACAAATCTCCCCCTAAATCCATAATCTCCTCTTGAGTCATAAGATAGAAAACACTCTTAGAAACATATCTAAATAATCCAATTATCTTGATTCTAACTTTCTCCTATAACTTAACTCTTTTCTCAAATAATTATTTTCTCAACTAATTCCCTCTTTGACATTAAATACAAAGAGACACTTGCAACATCTGGAATTACACCTTTTTAAATAATAAATCATCAAGTTGAATCATGAGAATCTTATAAATCATCTTATAAACATTCTCCCCATAAATCCATGCATGATTTATTCAAATGAATTTAGATGCACATGAACACTCACTTTGTCCTTGATATGATTGATATAGATCAAACTCTTGATCACTTACTAGGCTACCCCACTTCTGACACCAATTGAATAATTATGGACTCCCCCTTTTCTTCACATCTTATGCTTATCAATTGAGTGATCGTGACTCCCAAGCCATCCTTAACTTCCTTCAAGAAACTTGATACTAATATCAATTCTCAACACAAATCAAGCTATCAACCGTTAAAAACATAAAACAACCTTTTGGTTACCTCTCATATACCAATCAAATACACAAGATTTATCACACTTCCATCTTTGTCATCAACATCCAACTTGTCTCTATGACCATATTGGTCTTGTAGACTAATATATATTCCATATGTCTCTAGACATAATCCTATGTTCATAATTACATTCTATACTATGACTCTTCATGAATTGATCTCCAAAATCAATGCTCATACTAACCAAATCTCCTTTCACCTTGCCATATACATATAATGTACAAAGAAAAAACTCATACCTTACAACACAAATAAATTGGAATCCTCTCAAGATGAATCCTTGTTTGACTAAAACCTCATGCTTCTACTAATATAAGTGTGTCTCAATGAATCCTAATGAAGTCACCCCTTTCCATAGGGATCCCAAAACGTCATGAAATCAAGAGATTCATAGACCTCCAAACCACTCTTATTATCCATCTTGTAATTATGAGACTAATAGTCCCTCCTTTGAATCCACTTAGGCTTGACTGAATCATTCAACTCATCCACCTTTTCATCATTCTTCTTCTCTTTTACTACCTTGTTAATATATATAGATAATGAGTGTTTTTGACATTCTTTCACTTTTAGTCCTTGCTCTACCTTAGCAAATAATCCATCTTGACTCTTGGACTCAATATGATTAGTCCTGACTTTATTTATCTTCCATACTAATTTTTGACCCTTCTTATGTACTCTAGGAGCTCCATATACCTTATTAAGTCTACTGGGCCTTCTAACTCTATTAAGATAGAATATTGCAATGTGTCCTATATTATGATAACTATAGAAAAAATATTACTATAATTACCTCTTGAATGATCACTCCTTTTTCCATGGTCCCATGATAAATCATCCCTTAAGACCATTATACAATCATTTTCTCTATAACCAAAGCTATGACAAGAAAAACAATAACCATTGAAATAATTAGAATACCTCATTGCATTGGGCTACCTGATTGATTTCTTTATGTTGACTTTCATGTTAGTGATCTTAACTTATTGATGATCACTTTCATTCTTATATTTGAGATTTTTTACATAGGTCTTTGAGGTCTGATTCTCTTTGTTCTCTTTTTGGTCCTATTTGAATCTAAGACATGTGTTTTCATGTGGAGAACTTTTAATAATCAAAATATCACCAAGAATTTTAGTACTCTTTTCAAATTTCTAAAGTGTCTTCAACTTGACGAGTGTCTGATATAATTTTGCCTTTAAGGACTTGATTTCTATTCCAAAATTAGTGAATTCCTCCTCCTTGGTCTTAAGACTTGAAGAGATAATCTCAATCTAAGTTTCTAATTATTTTATGATCTCATTATGTTCATTGGTGTTGTTACTTATTCTCTCTTCAAAGAGATTGATTTGATCGTCATAACTCTTAATCAATCATCTTAGTTTTTTATTCTTCCTTATTTGAAACTTCAACTCCTCTAGAAAAATCACTAATTATACCTCAAGGTTCACTTCAACCTCTTCTTCATTTGATTCTTTATCATCCATAATACTTTTCCCTTTTAAACACCCCTAATTGTATATTTCTATAACAGTGAATAAGGTTTCATTATTGTCATGATCATTACTATCATCATCACTATCATATGTACTTGTGTGACTTACATAAGATGAACTACTCTCTTCTTTGGTATAGAACCTTATCTTTTTCTTTAATGAACCTTTCTTGCCTTCATACTTCCTAAAATCCATTTTGTTCTTATCAACATTATAGATCTTCTTATCATCACCATGATGCTCAAAATTTTCTTCATCATTCTAAATATTATCCTTGTGATGACATTTAAAGGAAAAGTGACCAATATTACCAAAATTAAAGCATTTGAATGGTAACTCGCCTTTATACAGACCTGATCCTTTTCTTATTTTTATAACAAACATGGATTCTATCTTGTCATCATCAATGTCTATGTAAAAATCATCCTTGAAATTCTTATCTTGTATTTTTTTCTTAGATTTAAATGTGTCTTCCTTATTTGAAGATTTTTCATCACTTGTTCTCATTTCATAGGTAGTAAAGATGCTATGAAGCTCATCCATCTAAAGTATGTTAATATCTTTTCTCTTCTATGGTAGACACCTTTAAATCAAAATTAGATGTCAAGGATATTAATACCTTTTGAACTATAGTTGATTCTTCCATCTTCTCTCCTAGACCTTTGATGACATTTACCACTTCTCACTCTTAATAGATAAGATGTGATGTTTTCATCTTCCTTCATTATTAAACTTTTAAATTGCCTTTGGTGGGTCTACAACTTTTCAAACTTGACTTTGGTGTCTCCTTCTTTAATATTCTACAACTTTTCCAAAATCCCTTTGGCTATATCAAAATTCATGAACATTAAAAATTCTATCTCTAAAACACCACACAAAATTTTATTCATTGCCTTAGAGTTATTCTCACTTACCTTCTTGCCTACTGTGTTAGTTGTTGGTGTATAAGGTAGAGTGAATCCATCAATAATAGATTTATATATGTTATAACCCAAGGACATTAGAAAGGTATTCATTCTGATTCTCTAAAATGCATAGTTAGTCTGATTAAAGAGAGCAACCTTATTGGTTAAGAAACCCCCTTGTACTTGTTGACTAGACATGCTTGTGATTCAAGAATCTCCTTCAATATGTTAGGCCTAACTAAAAGGACCAATATCTGATACCAATTATTATAATCATAATGAATGAGATGGGGGTGAATTAATGCTCAAAAAAATTTCAACCAATTACACCCAAAATATCTTATAAGATAATGTATAAAAGTTAGTTGAGTACCAACCCAACATGGAGAACCAACTCCAAATTTATCAAGCACCCACTTGCTAGGAGGTTACAAGCCCCTATGACTAAACACTAACTTAGTCAAAGGACTCTTATGTAAGAACCAACCTAAAAGGTAGCTCCAAATTCTTCTAGAATAAGCACCAACTTAGCCAAGACCAATTATGAAATCACCAACATACAAGGAAGCTTCAACTCCCTCTTTGTCCAAGCACCAACTCAACCAATTACACTTATTTCTTCTACTCTTCTACTTAGCTCTATATATATATTATCTAAACTCTATCTATTATCATACATTAGGAACATATATATTATTTAAATCTAATATCCTCTTAATAGATAATCAATATATGATGATTGTTCCTCCTGCTCTACTCCACTTGAACTCTCTTAAAACTACCTCTAGGATTATTTGTTCAACTAACCCTCTTCAAGACTAAATAGGTCATATGACCTTAATCTTCAACTATGGAAAACCTTTATTATCTTCATTAAATGATTCTATGTTCTCTCTTGAGGGTTTAAAACATGTTACCTAACCTTCTTATTCTTATTTATTTATCAATCCATTCACTTTCTCTCTTCTTCTTCAAATAGGCCTTAAATACTTTGCTTATCTACAAGTCTCTTACTCAAACACATCTTTGTAAACCAAACACACTCACCACATTTGTTTTATTACAAAAAATGTCTTAAAATATTTTAGAAACATGAATAAATCATAATTAGTTGTCCAAAATACCTCATAAGCCTTATTCTTTCTTTAGGTCTCACGGAGACCTAATTACATTAGGCCTTCCTATCAATGTGTTACTAGTTGATCCTTTCAAAAAAATTACACCCATATACATGGCACAAACCTTTCATAAAACATCCAAGTATACCTTATCCAACATCCATTTATCTCCATAACACTTTTTAGGTTTAACTCCTTAATGAAAACCCTCAATAGTACTTAGTTATATTAGGTTTGTGTACACCAAAAAGTTTACCTTTCAATATTGAATCTCAAACACAGTTAAGACACTAAAAAATTATCAAAATAATACATATATATAATCCACATGACCCTATGGTAATTTCCAAATACATTTGACACTTTCACTTAGATTTAAAGGCTTCAAGATTAATTCATCAAAACACTCACTCAAAATTGACAAAATACTCAAAACATAGTCATAAATTGTTTAACCTCCAAACCTATATGAAAAATTTAAAATAATCTTGATGTATTAAAAATATTATTTCAAATATTTAATACATACTCAAATATAAAAATCATATGGTATAATAGAAAAATATTGGTCTTTTAGACTAATTTCATGACCTTATACCTCAGACCAAATTAAATCACACAAGCCATTTTGGCTTCAAAATTTTCATCTCTTTTTATGACCTATAAATCTTCTTTAAATAATTAACATGACATACAATTGCTAAAAAACATCTCCATGCATTTGATTTTATCACTCTACCATGAAAACACACTCAAATTCATCTTCTCATCTATGCCTGGGTTTTGCACTATTTACTTCATTAGGCTTGTTAGTAAATGGACTACTTGGATCACCAAATTTGAACACATAAATCCTATAACCTTGCTATAAACCATCAGTGACATTAAATGTGGGTCTCTAATGTCTTCCTCTATCAATTTATCTACTTTGACCAACTCAATTTTTGACTGATACAATAAGTTCTTCACAAATAAAACCTTTCATGTAGGGTCTTCTCACTCACCTACCAACTCAATATCACCTAGAGGTGATTGAGATATTCAAATATAATATCCAATAATTTTACTAATAATTTCAATCCATTATGAGCTTATTTGAGCAACATCTTTCAAATTAGGTCCTTTTTATGGTTTTAGGGAGGTTTAACATAGGTTTTGGTGTTAACGATTGTTCATAAAGAACTACCCCTAAATCCAAAACCAAAGCATATAGATATTATATAAGACCCTTCACCATCTCTCCTTAACAACTTAAGTTCCCATGCAAAGGTTACACATGCCAACAAACACCTACAAGTCCTTCTTAGGTTCACATACCTTCATTTTATGCACTTGAAAGACCTCAAACCCACTTTTTATGAATTTTACTACAAAACATAACCTTATAATTCATTATCAATGCTTAAAATTTTTTAATTACCTATATCCATGACCTCCTTCACACATTCACCTTGAAATCTAATCCTCATTCCTCATTAGGATAGGCAAGTCTAAATAATGATATAGGTGCAGATCAAGACTAAAGGATATACCCTCAAAGACATAATTTAAAACACTTATGAGTGCATCCAGGCCTTTTTCTAATTCTTACATAACCTATCACATGCCTTAGTTCACTCACCTCATCATGTCACTAGGTCATACCTTCACCATGCCATGACTAGGATCAAGATTCCATTGCACTTGACACCTTTACCTATTCCTTCCATGTCATTAACTCAAAAAAACATAAAATAATATTATATAAGACATCACACCACACTCATATCACTACACCATTCTATTTATTAGGACAATAATACTACACATACTCATACATACCTAAAACCACATGACTAAGCTTTATGACTTAACATCTCTCTTCCATGCACTTGAACACCTTTGACACCAAACCTCCCATCATAACATGCTTCTTGACATAACACATAATCAATATTGACATGATAAACCTTTGGCATCAACCTTGAAATAAAGCTTGACATTAATGACCTATACATTCAATCAACCATAACACATTAGTTACCTTCAAATTCCCTCTTAAATTCAAAATATATCATGACTACAAATTATGTCATGAAAACATCAACCTTGATCACTAATAACCTTTGATAACATCATGTTTCCAACTGAGAACATAATCTCAATATGCTACTCATATCCATAGTACTCACTCATTGATCAACACTCTCTTTATGCCACTACCATGCTCAAGTACTTGACCAAATAAACCTTTGACATAAATAACCATTATACCTTCAAATGATGAATGATTTTGACATCAATTACCATTATGCCTTTACATGTTGCATCTTTTTGACATCAATGCCAAAAACATGACAACACTCAATGGATATGGTCATGTACCCTTCTGTCCCAAATACTTCGGATAATTTCCATGTTTTCTAGGATGATCATAAAATTGTGTAATTATATTGAATAAATATAGGGATTTTGAAGCCTAGATAATAGATTAAGGATATATTAACCCTATGTATATTGAGTACATGGGATAAGATGTAATTTTATAGCTAAAGGAGAACTGTATACCTCTAGGCATGGTTTTTTAGAATGATATTTGATGTGGTTCCATAGGCTTAAAGGTAAAAATAGCTCAAAATAATATAGTTAAACTTCATCAAAGATAACTTAGGAACTAACCAACATCTCCAATTTGTGAACATGGGTCTATGTTTCCTAAAGATCAAAATTCAAAGGTTGAAGAGGTTACTTTTAGACTAGAAAGATCTCATTACATGGAAATATGATGACTTGAAAATATTTGATAAAAGAGTTATGATAATGACTAGTGAACCTAATCCTATAACCCCTTAGAGAGACTAAGGTACAAAATCTCTTGGATGCAAAGATTGTTTTCCCAATTAGGCATTTGACCTAGGTAACTAGCCTTATACCAGTCAAAAATAAGAATGGGGAAATCAAACTCTATGTTTATTTTAGGAACTTAAACAAAGCCTTAGGAAAGGATACCTCTACCCTCTTTGGATGAGGTAATACATATGGTGAGGGGTTTAGAGATGATGTCCTTCTTGAATGGATTCTCCAGTTACAATCAAGTGTTAGTCAAAACATAAGATGGGATGAAGACTACCTTCACCACCAAATGGGGGATTTTTGCATATAATAGGATGTTTTTTGGCTTAATCAATGAGGGAGCCTCTTTATAGAGAGAAAAGGATTTTTCCTATCAATTATTGGTGTGGAAGTGTATCATCATATACATGGATAACCTCTTAGTATTTTCAAATAATATATCCAACTATGTGGACCACTTATAGAATGCCTTAGATTTAGAAGATATAAAGTCTCTTTGAACCCAAAAAAGTGAATCTTTTGGGTTACTAAAGGAAAAATATTGGGGCATATCATCATGAAACATAGGATATCCATCAATCTATAACAATTCTAGGATATGTCTAAGTTAACTTCACCCAATATCAAGAAAGAAATAAAGTCCTTTGGTAGCATCAATTTTTTAAGAAAGTTCATTTATGGTTTTATAAAAATCATCAAGCCATTAAATTCCATGATGAAATAAGATGCCGAAATTGAATGGATAACATAGGCCAATAAATCCTTCTAAGATGTCAAGACTATAATTTATTAGGTCTCAATCTTATTTATTCCATATTTCAACAAAGATTTTTATCTTTATTCATTCACCTCTAAACACACTATTGTTATTATACTAACAAGAAAAGTGGAAGTTAATGAACATCCTATTACCTTCATAAGCACCAATCTAAAGGATGCAAAGATAAATTACTCCATGATTGATAATAAAATATATTCCTTGATCAAATTTATTAATAAATTTAGGCATTATGTTATACAAAATAAGACATATGCCATCATCCCATATCCTAATATCAAAGCTCACACATAGACAAAATGAGTTGGGCAAAAGGAGAGGAAAGTGGATGGTAAAAATTCAAGAGTTTAATCTTGAGATCAAACTAGCCAAAATGGTAAGAGTTCAGGGCATCATTCAATTGATGTATAAAAATGATACATGCATTTATATTGATCAGATCAACTAAGCTCAAGTAACTGGTGGAAAATGGTACTCACAGCTCATCAATTACTTGCTTACAAGAATGTGCCTTCCAAAACTAAATAGAGAATATAATTGAGCCTTCATTCTCAAATCAGCTAAGTATATGACTAATAAAGGGGTCTTATACATAAATAACTATGAAGGCATATACCTAAAATGTGTCTAAATAGAATAACCTAAGGACATCCTAGATAACTTAGATCACAAGATTAGTAGTGGGAATCCTTATGGAAATACCACAGCCCATAACATTCTAAGAATAGGATATTATTAGACCATAATATTCAAGGATTTACATAATCACATCAGGACCTATCATGCGTGCTTAGTATTTTATAAGAGATAATTGAATTATGATATGTTTTTATATCTACTTATAGAATAATGCCCAATGGGGCCTTGAATTGATTGGGGTAATAAACCCAAATTCCTTAGTAGGACATAAGTTTGTCCTCATAACCACTAACTATTGCACTAGATGGATGTAATATGTTGCTACTAAGAATTTTAGAGTCATTGATGTCATCAAATTTATAGATGAAAACATAGTGACCAAATTTTATACACCCATTCCCTTGGTCTATGATAATGGTCCAACATTATTGTCTATTGAATTTATAGATTGGGCCTATAATAATTAGATTACTATCAAGTTCTCCTCAAATTACCACCCATATGGAAATTTATTATATGAGTCCACTAATAATAACTTGATGGATGCCATTACTAAGGTTTCATAAGATAAATCAAGAGAATAACATCTCTTATTGAAATACATGAAATGGATAGATAGAACTAGGCACAAGTAAGCTCTCAATACTTCACATTTTATAATGGTATATGGATAACAACCCATCTTCTCAATTAATATCAATAAACCAACATACCAATTCATGCAAGAGTATATGGGTGAGAATGAGAGAAAAAAATCTAGATTTCTTGAGATAGTCCAACTAGAAGATGTAAGAATTGAAGCACTACATAGATTTAACAAACATTACAATATTTTCAAGTGGTGGTTTAACAAGAGATCCAAAATAAAGGATTTTAGGTTTTTGGAACTAGTGCTACTATGGAATAAAGCACATGAAAATAAAAGATAACATGATAAGCTCACTCTTTTTTGGATTAGACTATATCAGGTATCAAAAATCCTTTGTAATAATGCCTTTAGACGGAAGGATCTCCAAGATAATGACCTCACTTTTCAAGTCAATGGGAAGTTTTTAAAGCATTAATTCATGTATTCTTAAATAGAGATGCATCAGAGTGAGTTGTGAGTGGATATTTAGGGTAGGAGTAGATTAGATTTCTTGCTTTCTACATTAAATTTATTATTTAATGCACTTTATTTCTATTAGGTTGGTTATTTTTTTAAATTTTTTCAGCTTAGTTCCCTAATTTAAAAGTTAGTTTCCTAAGTTGAAAAATTGTCTCACCAATTTCCTAAACTAAAAAACACAAGGATATGTGAAAATCAAGGAGATGATATATAAGGAAACATAACTAGTTATCACAAGGATTTATTCTGACAGTGCAAAAGTGTCTAAGATTGAGGTATGTATTATGACTAAACTAGGATTTGATTAGATTTAACAGGTTTACTAGGAATTTTTGGGACTTACTCTGATATACTCATGCAAATTTTATAATTTTTTCTATTTTCAAGGGTTTATTACACTATTAAATGATAAATACTTGGATAAGCGAGAATAAACATAAAACTATATATACAATGTTAGGGACATATTGCAAAATATGTTTTCTTATTCATATGCCAAGCCATTGATGGTTCCTAACCCTTCTATATTAGTGATTAAAAAAAATCATCATATAAATTGATAAATGATGGGTGATTCAAGTAATCTCTATTGGGGTTATGGATGTCTAGATGAAATTAAAGTAAGTCTTTGAGTATAGCTAGAGGTATCTCTATCGGGTTTATATATGCATCTCTATTAGTAGATAATTGCCATGCTTATTTTAATATTTGGTTGTTAAATTAGAAGTCAAAATGAAACCTACAGTGTTAATTCAAGTCTTTGCCAAAATCTTCATGACCAAGAAAAATTGATTTCATTAGATCACACGCACTAATCCAAGGGATGGGAACGTTAGTATGTCTAATGAGGAAGTAGGATTTTGTTCCAAATTTTTTGTTTCATTATCCTTTCCTTGTTGAGTGAGGTTTTATTGTAATACATTTTTTATATTATGAGTTCTCAAAATAGTATTTTTCTTTGTGAGTCACCATTTGTTGTACCCTAACACACACACACACACACACACACACACACACACACACACACACACACACACACACACACACACACACACACACACACACACACACACACACACACACACACACACACACACACACACATTTTAAATTTTAAAATAGGGACCCATTATTGTTGAAAATATCTATTTTGGGGGACCTATAAACCTTATAATTCCATGGTATATTGTTTTTCATTTATAGTCTAAGGTTTCTTATTTTTACTTGGGTCTATATTTTATAGAAGTGCAAGTCATGAAAATCAAATATTGAGTGAGTAATTTGAACTATTTTTAACCTTGGGTTTTCATTATTTATTTTCAAAAAATTATGCTTTGGTTTTTGACTAATGGAGATAATATTTTTCTATGTCCTAGTGTCTTTTATACTCTTTGTGATTCGAAGCTTATTTACCAGTATTTTTTAATCACTAATGATTGAGACATGTATTCATTATGGGATACAATGATAAATGGAACCATCAAGCCATACATAGCGTTTATCCTTTATAAAATTTCAAAGTCCTGAGGTAGTCTCCAAACTACCAAACATTAATAAGTAGCATCATAGCATCCTATAAAACCTTTAAAATCAGTAAATTCTATGTGTTTTAAACTATTCAGCTATAAAATCATTCCACATAGCTCATTACTTTGAAATTATAAGAACATAAATTCTATTAAATGGTCAATCAACTAATGGTTTTGGGATCTAAATAGTTCAATGCTCCTAAATTTTTGTATTTTTGAGTGTTTGACATTTGGTAGTTATTTATCTAACAGAATAATAAAAGGATTAACACAACTCAAAGGGTATATTATAGTTTTTTTAGCACCTATTCTCTAAGTATTTAACACTTGGAACACTTACAATTAAACATAGTATTAAGGTACAAACAATCCAAATAATCAAATGGTCCCAACGCTCCAAGTTTTTGAATGTCAAGTTCTTCAAAATCATCTCATATGGAAAAATTTCATTAAATAGACCCTTAAAAGCATACATAGATAAATATGTAATTGTAAATGGCTTTTACCTTCCAAGTTACCATTGGATTTGACTTTCTAAGTAATCAAAGGCCCAATATTTCACCATGTGGTTTGATCAAGATTAGCGTTGTGGTCTTAATTTGCACCCATGGGGGGAGTTCTTCAAGATCCATCCAACTAAGCCTCAAAATGGGAAAAATATTAGGATTTTAGTGTCCTATGGTGAGGTTGAGCCTCTGGAGAAGGTCAACTTCCTTTTGGATCTATCACCTAAACTAACCTCTAACTCTAAAAATGGGGAGAAATAGAAACTAATTACACGAAACATGTAAAAATGAGGTGATGCACCAATGTTTAGAACACTTATGATTGTGAAAAATAATACTATAGGAAACTTTTGAGGTTGTTAAACATCACTTCATTCACTCTTTGAAAATCTTTTGCATAAGTGTTCACTAAAGAACAAGAACTAGCTATTAATCTAGTCACGGGAGGGTATTTTTCCACTTATAAACTAATCTACAAACTATATATGCATTTAGAATGACTTGTGAGAGATTCCAAACACTTCATGAAGGTGAGGGAATTTAGACAGAAGGAAAGGAAATAATGGATTCGCTTAAACACATCAATAATTCCATAAGGCAAACTTTAATTTAGCTTGAAAATGGAAGACTTCAGTCTTGATTATATAAAATAGGTGTTATAGTACACATTTGGCATAGCCAAAGCATAATATTCTATGTCTCTAAGAAAATATTTGAGATTCAACCCCTTTCAATGGGAAAGAAAATGGAATATATAGAAGAAAGGGGAAAGAGAGAACTGAGAAGGTAACCACTAATAAGTGTGACCCAACCACTTTTGATCAATTAGCATTGATCTAAGGATGTTGAGTCATAATCCATCAAATAAGATCAATTCCATAAAGACATTAGAACACTAAATATCCCACTATCTTCCTCAATCATTCTTGATGTTCTTTATATTATCAAGAAATTACTTGGGCTCACTCTTTGATGTCCCTTCTGATATTTCTTACATAGTTACAAATCTATGATTGCTTCCAAATCCTAAACATAGGTCTATTAAAGATGAAAATCAATCATTTTATTGGTTTTATATAATCATGATGTCACTAAAGATCTACAAGCTAGGGATTTTGGTCATAAACAATACATAAAACCTACATCTAAAATCTTTTAAAAGGTTTTGTAGAGATTTAATAGGGTTAGTTGAACTCACATCATCTACTCTTAGTAACCTAGATCATGTTTGATTTTGAATTTATGTATTCTACTTGCTCAGGGTTGTGGAATCATTTATCTAACGTATTTTCCCTCATGACATCCTCTTAAGTTGATTATTCTATTTAAATATTTGACTTTTGTAATATTAGATACATGTTTTCATCCTATAATTCTTTGGAACTTGATCAAATCTTCTCCATTGATTACTAGGGGAGTCTTTGTTTGGCTCATGTGCTTATTACATGTGGTGGCCTTGCATGTACCATGACCTCATTGACCCTTTGACTTTGATCACACTATTTATATTCTAGGCATGGTTTAACATGTATCACTAATTTTATCGAGTGTGTACATGGTCATGACACTTAACACCTTCACATTTGTCCTCAGGATCCTCTAACTAGTTGACCTCTTACTCATTATTGATCTTCATTTGTACAATTGAATTCATTCCATTGATCTATCTAGTCCCACTAAAGTCATTGATTGCTATATGCCATTAGATCTAATTCTCATTTACATGATCACAACACTTGTTAACTCTATGTTCAACTTTAAGATCCCTTTGAAATATTTGACATCCATGCACAGGTCATACTCTACTAGTGTATGTTTGAATGTTTATATCTTGAGATAGAAAACTCATCAAGATAAAAAAATTGTAGGGGACCTTCTTGACATGAAAAACATCATTTCCATGTAATATTTAAGCTTTGGTTAACCTCCTACATACTCTTATGAAATTATCAACTAGACTAACCTATTTGTTCTTGTATGACATGCCATGATAGTCTGTTTCCTTAAATTTTCCAAGTTCACACTCCAATATTGCTTAATGTGTTTCAAAATCTTTGAAATTACTTACTCTACTCCAAAATTCTATCTACTCCTCCTTTCATGGGATCAATCTTTAAGGTAACCCTACTTAGCTTCAATCTAAGACCTAAAAAAGTTTGGTATATACACCAAATTTTTCTAACATATTTTGTGACTCATCTAGGAAGCATGCCTACTATGCTTGAGAACTCATATTATTTATGAAATCTTTAACTCATGAAAAATCACAATTTTAGTCCATGACAACAAGGAACCTATTTGACTGAAAGAAGATAACAATTTCACCAAGACAAGGAAGAAAACACAAAAAATAGGGAAACTAATCTAACCAAGAAAATGTGCAAAAGCATGCACATTTGGGACAAAACACAATAAAATTAATGTGTTATAACATCACTTTGAATAAATCAATAAACTAATTATGTACAATGAACTCAACTTCCTTAATAATAGTGTTTTAGATGTATCCCATTAACTAGGATGAGAAGCTCCTCATTATCCATTTTTGCAAGATGGAAGGCATTTTGGGATTTAAAACTAGAAAATATGTATAGACCACTCTAAAGAGAGTCAAAATTTGCTTACCTTCCTAGTTTATCTCTATCCTCACCACACTTGAGGACCAAATCTCCTTCTTTGAAACTTATTGAAGAGGCTTTCTTGTCAAAGGATCTCTTCACTTGCGCTTGATAGGCTTTCCTAGCTAATATGGATTGATTTTGAACCTTTTATAGCTCCATAATCTCAACATATATTATTTCCATTGGCTCATTTTCTAATATCTCAAGTTGATTCATTAGTTCTAAAGCAAGGAACTTAAGTGAAATAGGCATTCATTCTTCCTTACCATATACCAGCTTATATGAAGAGTTGGCTATTGATATTTTGTAGGTAATCATATCAACCCATATACTAACTTTAGCTTGAGATGCCATGACCTTTGATTATCTTAAATAATCCTCCTTATGATCTCCAACAGGTTCTTATTAGTGGAATTAGCAAGTCCATTTCCTTGGGGATAGTAATTAGATGAGGTGCTAAGAAAGACACCATGTTGAACTACCCATTAGCTAATCCTAGCTCTCATAAGGTTGAAGGAACTATAAATCTAGTAAGCAAAACATCATAGAAATCCATAACATTAGACTCATTTGCTTCTTTCAATGCTACTACTTATATCTATCTACTCAAATAATCTATAGAAATTAGGATCAATTTATGTATTGATATTGAGGGGGGGTTAATGAGACCAATAAAATACAATCCCCATTGGACAAAGGATTGATCTACCATAACTGGTTAGAGATGTAGGCTTGCAAGCTTCACTTTTCCTACAAACATAGCACACTTTTTACATTTCCTTACCCATGCATGATAATAATTGAATAGGCCAAGCCATTAATATCCTCCTCTCATAATTTTAGGGGTTACATTTTTTGAATAATAGTGCCCTCCACCATGTCCATCATGAAACTGCTTGAAAAATCTCTATGTTTCACCTGGCTTTATACACATTAATAACATGTCATTGATATCTTCCCTAAATAAGAAACCATTAATAAGAAGAAAATTAATTGAATGTTATCTAAAATATCTTATTTTTTAAGGGATTATATGGGAAAGATAAATACCATCTTGGAGGTATCTTACCATGTCTTGGAACCAATTGGAAGGTGGGGTGTAATTAGCTACAACTTCCTCCTCATTTGACACCATAACCACCCTATTAACCTCTTTAAAATATTGGGATAGATTTTCATAAAGTTATTTTCATCTCACTATTTTTGTGACCTTGATCTCCACATCATAATCCATTAATTTGTTTACCCAACTAGCTCTTCTCTCATTTATATCCTTGTTTAAGAGAAATTATTTGATATTTGGATGGGAAACCATCAGATATATCTTATTATTAGACAACAAGTATCTAAAATTCTTGAGAGACCTTATAATTTAAATTACATGTTTTTAAATAGAAGAGTACCTTGTTTTATATTATTCTAAGCATTGACTGAAGAATGATATTTGTTATTCTAAGGCCTCATGGTTTTGCTACATAAGACTACCTGAAATGGTGTCCATATTAGTATAGGTGTACAAGATTAAATATTTTTTAAAATTTGGGTTTATGAGATTAGGATCACTAGATATAGCTTTATTTATCTCTTCAAAACTCTTGACTCCTTCCTTAGACCAGATGAAACATTGATTTTTATTTAGCATATTTATGAGTGGCTTAGCCAAAATGGAAAAATTTGAAATATATCTCTTTATAAAATTGATTTTTCTTAAGAATATTTACAAATAATTCTTCTGTTTGGAAAAATAAATTGAAATAACTAACTCTACCATATTAGGATTTATACACATGCCATGTTTTGATGTCACATGTCAAAGAAGCTTACCTTCATGAGCCAAGGAGACACAGTTTTTAGGATTCAACTATATCCCAAATTTCCTACAATTTTAAAATACTTGATTGAGATGAACCATGTGCTCATTTACAATCCATAAGAACATTGTTATGCCATCTAAATAAATAATTATAAACTAGTTAAGGATGCCCTGAAATGTCATATTTATGGCTCTCTAAAAAAAATTACAGTAATGGATATACCAAAAGGAATATTTATATATGAAAATTTCCCCCACTTGGTGGTGAAGGTTGTCTTGAATTGGTACTCTTACTTGAAAAATATATGATTGTAGCCACTATATCCATACAAAAAAAAATTTATGATCCTACAACTAGCTGTAAAATTTGTTCCATAGATGGTAAGGGATAGTGGTATTTAAGGGAGGCCTTATTCAAATCTCAGAAGTCAACACATAATTTGATCTCATCATTTTTATTCTATAATAGAACAAGGATTACCACCCAATTTGAGTTCTTGATTAGAAATATTATATCTGACCCAATGAGCTTAGGAAGTTCAACTTTCATCAAAGGATCAAGATTTCGATTAATAGGCCTTTATCTTTGTCTTACCAACTTAGTTTCATCCTCTAATTCAATGATATGTTGAGATATAATTGGATAAAATCCTTTGATTTCACTATATTTCCATGAAAATAAATCAACAAATCTTGCACATAACTCAATGAAAGCTTCCTTTTTTGAAAGACTACATACCTTACCCAACTTCAAGTTCTTACTAGCTATAATTTCTACATTAACATAGTGTGCCTCTTTTGTTGATAGAGATGTATTTTCCTTTCTCAACACATCATCCATATTTAATATTATATCAAGGGTTACCAACCCCTTTGGAAACATATTTGTCTTTAGTTTCACAATCTCATCACCATATTACTATAAGAACTTATCTTGATTCCTCAAGGAAAAACCAACCTCTTCTTGTAATAAACTGACAATGTGATTATCATATTCAAACACTTGTCAATTATATTATTTGTCTATAATATAAGGTATTATAACAAATTTAATGTGTGACTAAACCTTTTCACTCTTTACATCAAATGAGATACTAAATTGTGCTCCATTGGTAGCCAATCTATTTGCATGTTTATTCTCATTTCTTTATATGGCTTGAATATTGAAAGCTTGAAAGTCTTTAAGTAAGTCCCATACTATATGCATATAATATATAATAAATATATATTTTTAATGCATTATGACCTCTTATTTTTTGAACTACAAGTTCACTATCACCAAAGATTTGTAAGGTATTGATCTTCATCTTTCTAGCTCATTGCAAACCATAAACCAGTGCCTCATATTTTGCAACATTATTTGAACATCCAAACTAAAAATTTAGAGAAGATAAATACCTTTATTTTATGGATAAATAAACATAATTCCATCACCAATACCATTATTTTTCCTTACTCCATCAAATTATAACTGCCATAAGCCATCACTAGGTTTATCATCCTTTATTAAGGCTAGAATTGATGTATCATTCTCATGAAGGCAGTAAACACCAAGTCCTTCTTCTTAGATTAGATTATAATTATCATGATAATTAAAATAAAATTCTCACTCATCAAGGAATGGATCTATAACTTCACCTAAAGGTGACTCATCTTCCATTTCACTATTATCTAACATCTCATCTGAGATGCGACAATTAACATTTACAATACTCAACATATATTGCTCTAAATGGAAGCATGTAATAAGTTCAGAATGTATAGTTGCATTAGTATCATATTTTGTCCTAAACACAAAATATAACCAATCATCTTAAAATTATCCTCCAATTTGTAAGCTGTAGTCCCTTGACAAACACATGGCAGAGTAGGGAGGCAAGTCCACTACAACTACGTCTTGATGAATGGTAACAATGGGACAAGCATGTAGTTTCAAATTTATATCCTTGAGGATTCCAAATATAATTTTTGGTGATACATATATATGTAATACCTATTTAGTTTTTGGCTCATAGATAAGACCAAGGTTTTCTAAAATATGCTTAGGCATAATAATACTACTAGCTCCACTATCTGCCATACAATTATGGATTAAAGTGTAACCAACTATTAGAGAGATATAAAGGGGGGAATTTTACTTGATTTTACCTCAATTTTTTCCAAATTTGTCACCTCATATACCTATTTTACCAATTGCTTAGTTGGATGATATGAATTTGTCAAGATAACACCTTATTCCTTAACTAACTCTAGAGGCAATTTGAGAGATGAAATGTCTTGAATGAGCATATCCTTTTATTATAGAATAGAAAGGGAATAACATATACTAATAATAATTATAGGGCAGGATGATAATCAAGATATGGAAATGGAAATTCAAAATGGAATTAAATAGCGGGAACATAAGGGTCGAGAAGATATCACTGAAGAAGACAGGAATAGTCCTAATAAAAATTCTGAGGAATGGAGGGGGAAAAAACTGAATGATGAAACACATACACCAATGAACTGGGTTAATTGCAAAGCAGAGGCATCTTCTCAATTTGATTCTTGGATGTGCAGGGAGGTTATGAACCTCAAAAGGAAAGTGGAAATAATGGAAGATACCTTGAAAGAGGTATGGAACAAAATCAACAATATGGATAATCAGATAGGAGAGATCCCAGCCAAGCTCAAAGCCTATGAGAAAAACCTCTGGGAACTAATTAAGGACAATAGGATGAAAATGGAGGAAGCTACGTCCAATATTTGTGCTATTGCTATCAATATTGGTAAAAGAGCCAGTGAGGAGACTAAAGCTTTGGAGGGACCCAACAAAAGAACGAGACAAAGTACTAGAAAGAAGGTAACTCAAAAAGGAGCAATGTTGGTGGAAACCACTACCCAGGATACTGTTTTGAAAGAAAAAGAAACAATGAAAATGATATTGGAACTGGATGAATAATCTGGTTCCTCTTGCTGGTAAAGAACCTGGTCTAGTTCTTTGTTTTCTTGTTGTCTACCTATGTCTAAGGTGATGCCAGATCTCTGTTTATTTGGGTTGTGACCGGTTGTCTTTTCGGTGGTTTCAGGTCCATTTAAAACCTATTTTTGCTACTTCCTTGTAGTAGTTTTTAGACTTTGTCTGTGTTTTGGTTGCTCTATATTTTTTCCTTGTACTAGGGTTTTGGGGCCCCTTCAAAACCTGCTTTTACCATAATCTAAAACATATACTAATAATTACATTATATTTAGTCATTTTATTTATTATGCTGAATTGATCTCCACTAACCTTTGTTTGCAATTTTTGAACAACTAGTTTCTCATGAACTAGAGGTACTTGAGGAGTTTTCCCAACCTCCGTATTTTTATTTTTATATGTTAAATTGATATCAAGTTGATCTTGGATAATTTTATACATATCACTAAGGGCACTCAAATTATTTCTCACATCTTGAACCTCATCAATGTCTCTTTTAACTCTAGTTAGAGCTTCAACTTAACCATTTACATTGTTAGTCTCAACTTGATTGAATGCAACATGATATTCTATCTTCCAATTCACATTTATGGCATTATCCTTCCCTATGAAGACAATATTATCTCTAGATATTTACCTCCTTGAAGGGAAAAATCTTCTAGGGTCATTTGTGGCATAGAAATATCTTATGTCACTAAGGCTTGATTTTGAACATCATTAGAATTGGGTGGATTCTAACCTAAATCTTGCATTAATTATTTTTAGGATGTATGGGAATAATAAATCTTGAACTAGAAGGTGCATTAGGATCTAGGGATGCATATGGTTTAGCTTGAGTGATGTCTCCTTGTGATTGGTACGGTGGTCTATTTTATCTAAACCCTTGATAAGGAGGCCTCTTATCTCTAAATGGATAATAAGAGGACTAGTTTTATCATTGATAAGGCCTACCTTGGTAATTTTATCTATTATTTGAACTAGTTCATTCCCAAGAGATTATATCAAAATTTTAAATTCCCCAATCTCACTAGTTTGACTAGAAGGAGTTATAACCTGATTTTTAAGGGTTGGAATAGGGGATATAGATGGAATTTGAGGAGCTTGAGGGAATATCATGGGATTAAATTCTAGGAATACAAGAATGAGAGGCCTTATAGAGAGTATACCATCTTTTATCAAGTTGTTCTCTACTCTTATGGCAACTTCATAGGCATCTAGCAAAGTAATACCACCCATTAACTATATCATTACACTAATATCAAAATTAAGGGATTTAAAATAGTATAAGAATACATATTAATGGGATGGTATAATCAATGGAGGTATTATAGACCATGTATTTTGGAATATAAGGTTAAAATTTGACATAAACTCATGAGGAGCTCTTTTAATGGTAGTTAGTTTCTCAACTAAAGATAGGTGATCAGACTTGCCTTTAAATTGCCTAACTAAGGTTGTACCTAATTCATCCCATGTAGATATGGAATTTAATTGGATATTTATATACCATTAACTTTATTTTCCTTTGAAGGAAAAATCAAGCAATCTAATAGCCACATTATCTTGAACAACATTATGCACTAAACAAAGGTTGGCAACATCCTAGATGTGCTCAATAGTAGTTTTTTGGTCTTCTCCTAAGAAGAATGGAGTAATTTTAAGGGCATATAAAATAATTTCATCAAAGTAAGCTAAATTAAATGGAATACCCCTACTAAATTGGATAAAGACTTGATTTATGATAGTCATTTGGGTAGTGGGGATTGCACTACTTAGGACAATAGGATGACCAAGAGATGAATACATATTTTGAAGATAAGGTTTTGTAATATTAAATTTTTCTCTTTTATATGAAATATAGGGTATATAAATTAATTCAAAGGATTACCTCTATTAGTTTACCTTTTAGTAACCTTTATCATGATATTGTTGCTTGGATGATGCTAGGAACTTTGTAAATTGAAGAATCTTTAGTTATTAATGATTATGGGTGTCTTATTATACAATTACCTCTCCTCATATCCAAAACTAAACTATGCCAAGGATAATGTCTTTGAATCCCACTAGGAGTGCCATAAACTAATGATTAGGCACTTAAGATGCTTATACCAACTAATGAATACTTGGAGTTGCCATTAATGTTTGCACACATGCCTCTAAAGGCTGATTGGATGAAGAGAACACCAAAAAACTTCATTTAGTGCATAAAAAAGGGTGCCATAAATTTTTGTGGTCTTAATTTGCACCCATGGGGGGAGTTATTCAATCTCCCTCTAACTAAGCCACAAAATGAGAACAAACTCAAGTATCATGGTCAAGTTGAGCTTCCAGAGAAGGCCATCTTATTTTTTGATCTATCACCTAAACTAACCTTTGACTTATAAAAGGGGGAGAAATAGACACTAATTACATGAAAAATGTGAAAAGGAAGTGATGTACCAATGGTTTGAACACTAATCTTTGCAAAAAACACACTATAAGACACTTTCAAGGCTACTAAACATCACTTCATTCACTCTTTGAAAGTTTTTGCATAAGTGTTTAACTAAAGGGAAAGAACTATCTATTAATCTAGTCATAGGAGGGTAGTTGTCCACTTCCAAAATAATCAACAAACTATATATTCACTTATAATAACTTGTGATAGATTCTAAACACTTTATGAAGGTGAAAGAATTTAGACAGAGGGAAAGGAAAGCATGGCTTTGATTAACCACATCAATGAACTCATAAGACAACTTTAATTCATCTTGCAAATGGAGGAGTTTAGTCTCTTATAAAATAGGTGTTATAGTACAAATTTGGCATAGTCAAAGCATAAGATTCTCTATCTCTAAAAAATATCTAAGAGTCAACCCCTTTAAATGGGAAAAAATGGAATATATAGAATAAAATGGGGAGAGAGAGAGAGAGAGAGAGAGAGAGAGAGAGAGAGAGAGAGAGAGAGAGAGAGAGAGAGAGAGAGAGAGAGAGAGAGAGAGAGAGAGAGAGAGAGAGAACTAAGGATATAACCATTAAAAAATGTGACCTAACAAATTTTTATCAATTAGCATAGATTTAAGGATGCTGAGTCATAATTCATCAAATAGGAATAAATCCCTAAGGACCTTGGAACTCTAAATTCCCCACTCTCTTCGTGAATCATTCTTGATTTTCTTCATGTTATCAAGTAATTATTTGGGATCACTCTTTGATGTGCCTTTTATTATTTCTTGCATAGTTACAAGTCTATAATTACTTCCAAATATTGAACATAGGTTTATTAAATATGAAAACCAATCATCCTATTAGTTTTCTATAATCATGATGGCACTGAAGATCTATAAACTAGGGCTTTTGATCATAAACAAGACATAAAAACTACATTTTAAAGTTTGAAATGTTTTATATAGCTTTAATGGCATTATCTAAACTCATAGAGTCTGATCCTGGTAACCTAGATCATGTTTGATCTTTCATTTATGTATTATGCCTACTTAGGATGGAAAAATCCTTTATCTAACATGTCTACCCTCATACAATCTTCTTGAGATACTTGTTCTATTTAAATATTTGACTATTGAAAGATTATATATATGTATACATCATATGCTTCTATGGAACTCAATTAAATATGCCCCATTGATTGATATAGGATTATTTGTCTACCTCATGCGCTTATACCATGTGGAAGCCTCACATGCATCTTGAGCACATTGATCATTTGACTTTTCTCACACCATCTATCTTTTTTACATGGTTGAGCATGCACCAATTATTTTATTAAGAGTTTATATGGTCACAACACTTAGCACCTTCACATTTGTCCTTAGGATCCTCTGACTAGTTGACCTCTCATTCTTTTTTGATCTTTGTTTGTACAATTTAACATGCTCCATTCATCTATCTAGTCCTAATGACTTCATTTATCATTGCATGCCATTATATTTGATCTATTTTTCTATTATATTAAAACATTTTAGCTCCATTTTCAACTTTAGGATCCCTTTGAAATATTTAAAATCAAATGGTTACTTCATGTGGCTCAAATTTGACATCCGTGTGCACGCCACACTCTGCTAGTTTATATTTGAAGGCTTATATATTGAGATAGTAAACTCATCAAGATACAAAATTTGTAGGGGACCTTCTTGGCATGAAAAAAATCATTTAAATGTAATATTTCAGCTATGGTTGACCTCACAAGTACTCTTATGAAATTCTCAACCAGACTAACCTATTTGTTCTTATATGAAATGCCATGATGGTATGATTCCTTAAATTTGCCAAGTTCAAACTTTAAGCTTGATTAAAGTGTTTTAAAATATTTTAAATGATTTTATCTCCTCCAAAATTTTGTTTGATCTTCCTTTCATAGGATCACTCTTCCAGGGAACCCTACTCACCTTTAATCCTAGACCTAGAGAAGTTTGGTATGTAATCCAAATTTGGCCAACTATTATCTCACAATCAAGGAACCTACAAAACATAGTATATAATCTAAAAATTTGATAGAATTAGGATTGGATGTGTGTCATGATCTAAAATAAACATATCCAAGTATACATTAGTTAGGTTGATAGTAATGTAAAAAGGCTAATGCATGAAGAATAAATAGTTTTTTGGAAGGATGACTAGATAGGTAAAGTTGATGAAATTTTACCATTTGGAAAGTGATTTGACCCACCAATGATGATTGGCACATTAAAATTTAAATAGGAATCAAATTAGAAGTTCATTACCTATATTGATGACACATGAATGAATTCAAGAATTAGGCTTTTGAAATATATATGAAAAATATAAATTAATGAATTTCACATTGTCATTAGTCATGATTCATCATTGTGTCCTGAGTTATCATATTTTCAATAATCCCTAGTTTTCTTAGTGTGATCATGAATTCAAAACTAGTCAATCTTTGAAGAGATCTGTAGTCTTCTATTTTAGACTATGTCCTCCTCTTCAAATTAGAGTCATCATAATTACCCTTCTATGTAATCATTCAATGGAGGACCTAATTATACAAGCATCATGTTTACAAAGAGCACCCTTGATTTCAAATTTCACCATTATTCAATGTTATTAGAAGTAAAATTGTTAATTTTGTATTCCGATCAGGATCAAATTTATCTATAACACAAGCAATATAAAAATGACCTAATACCCATCAAATTTTAAGGCCTCCATTAAGTAGCTATAAAAATAAAGGTAATGCCTTGCATTGACATACTCAAAAAATTATTTCTAAATATAACTTTTGTTGGGGATTGTTTATATATAAAAAATATAAATGTAGTAGGTTATATTTATGGTAGGGCTTTTGAGTGGTACCTTAGACTCCCATTCCCTAAAGTCACATATAACCAAGTATCAACCAATATTTGGCTTAAGAAAAACACTATGGAGGGAAATCTCAAATAATTGTTGGCAACAATCTAAAAGATGAACCCAAAAGGGGTAATTTCATCTAATTACATAATCAAGTTCAAATCTAGAATAAGGATAAACATAGTTGTCCTCAACTAGTTATATGGATTTCCTAACATTTCCTATTTATAGGTAGAATGGGTCCCCTTTTTGGGCATCCTTCTAAAATCCAATCAAATAATGTACCTAGGAGAAATCATAGACACTAGGTTGAAGGCATAAATGTTCTACTCTATCTAAAAGTCATCTAATGGTAGTTTATCTACTAGATGTAGTAAATTTCATTATCTATAAGAGTAATGTATAATTATGGAAACCATCAAATAAATTCTAGGAGAATAAATTTGGGTAGGATCATTCCTTTATGTTTATATAAAGGTATAATAATGAGATAGAAGGTATCTATGATGGGGTGTACACTTGAATATTCCAAGTAATTGATGGCACTCAAGTACCTAGGCTATATGAGAATATCTTAAGAACTCTTAATAAGTGGGGAGACTATTGGTTCCACCATAATGTCATTGTCATCAGCATAAAAGGCACCAAGACTTCACTATTTTTTTGCAAAAATTTGCTAAGAGATAACAATCCAAATATATAACAATATTGATGAATAATTGGGTCAAAATCATTTGGATCATTAATTTATAACTCCATTAAGTATCAATAAAATTAAATATGTGATCTGGTCACACTCCATTTAGGCCAATAAAATCAAAACTAAATATAACATGAAGGTGGAACCATCCATGGAATGGGACCCAAGATAGAAAGTAAGGTATATCTCCAATACCTCAAGGAAAATAAAAAAGTGAACATTTATCATGATCACCAAGAGTATGATCATGATGAGGTCTTCCTTAATTCTTCATATTACACCAAGGTATGGAAAAGAATGAAAAATAGACCTATGTATATGATCTAGGCTTAATCCCAATAATATGATCCCAAGATGACATAATGAAAGGCTCAAAGTGCATGTATCCAATAATGGCCCCTATCCCAACCACAAGATGTATAGGTATAATATCTATCCCTTCTCTAATAAAATAGAAAGTAGATGAAGAGGAAACTAAATTAAGTGTCCAAATGGATTCAAACCCTTAAATTAGAAGAGAGATTCTAAGAGGCCTTTCAAGTCCTCAATTTCCACTTTCATCTATTTTTGATGTTACTCCAACCTTGGGAACAACCACCACAATAGATAGATCATTGACTCCTTGAGGTGGATAGAGGAAGAACACTTTTATAATGGCACCTATATCTCCCCTTTGAAAATAGTCACTCAAGTAAGTCTTATGTTTTCTAAGGATTTTTTTAACCTATTTAAACTACTATAGAATCCCCTTAGTGTCCTCTAGAAATTCCGCCATCACCCATGTATATCAATGATGATATATGTCCTCAAGACCTCCCTACCATATCATTTATAGTCACCTTCCATCACACCATTATTGTCACACTAATTATTCCTTCATCACCACCTCTAGTTATCTCTTTCCCCTACCAAAAATTCATGTATTTTACCCTCTTGTCCACCTTCTGCTCCCCACATATTCACCTACTGAAGGAAATCAAAGGATTCATCCATTTATTCCAAATATAAGCAACTAAAAGAATCACCATAACTTGGTCTTACAATTATAGAAGAATCTCTTACAAAGGAAAAAGAAGAGGAAGTAAAGGATGTAGTAGATGAGGTGGAATTATAAAAATAAGATCCTAAACATATAATATCTTTGGTTGAATATCCCACTAATTAAGAGGTAGATTATGATGAAGCAACTAAGGAAGAAGAGCAAGAAATGAGCATAAGTGCATAACCAAACAATGAATAGGTTAAACTAGAAAAGGCTAAATCTTTGAGTCTGGGAGAATAATGGGAGAAACAAAACTTTAATGGCACATTTGAGTGGTAATTCCTCACATATAAATAGATATAGAGCATCAATAAGGTAGTCTCGTTTATCATCTCTTTGATTGATAGTGTAAAAATACTAGTTGTGGATTTACTCTAGTTATTCTTAAGACTATTTTGTCTATTTCTACTAGTTCTATTGATGATTCAACTATTCCTTCTTTTCTTAAGTCAATAAGGATTCACAAGGAATTCAATTTTGATAATTTGGTGATTGTATCCATTTTTAACCCTTAAGATGCACCAGTTGTTAGGAACTTGGAGTATAATTGATTACTTTTGTATAAGCAACTAAACACGGAATTGAACCAGAAGTAATAACTAGAAATCAGAGACAACAAATAATAGGAGATACAAGAAACAACAAATCTTGTATTAAACTCTTCTAGAATACAATGAAGAAATCTCACTCTTCCCACACCTCTTGGGTGTATAGTATTTCTCTCAAGAGTTCTCTCTCTCAATCAATTACAATCAACTCAATAACCGAGTTGTTATTCCCTTACTTTAGCTGATCTTCTTGATCTTGCACCTTTCAGATCTAATTGACCTTACTTACTTGCTTTCTTACCTATAGATCTTCCTAGTCTTGCACTCTTGTAGACCTCCTTCTAGATATTACACTTGAGGATCTAATCCTTTAGTCCTACATTACAATACAACCCCATGGGTCTCTTAAATAGGACCCCAGGCATATAATAATTAGAAACACAGACTCAAGACTTAAATTAGTCTTTACATGTAAACACTTTGTCCTCCTAAAATTAGAACAAATCTAATTTTGGAAATGCATGCAAACACACACACACAACCAGCAACCTCCACATTTGCATAATAGTGAAGCTTTAAGCTCCACAACTTAACAATCTCCCACTTGGAGATAAATAGCTACACCTGTACCTGTATAACAACATCCTCTATCTTGTTTCTCTAGCTTGTTTCTCCCTCTTCAAGTTCAATCTTGAAGACCAACAAAATTTGAATGAAGATTCAAATTTTCCTTTGTTACCGACTTTGTTAACATATCATCAGGGTTCTTATCCGTATAGATCTTTTCCAGCTTCAACTGTCCATCCTCCAATACCTGTCGAATGAAGTGGTACCTAAGCTGTATATGTTTGGTTCTTGAATGAAAGGCTGAATTCTTTTCCAAATGAATTTCGCTTTGACTATCACTGTACAATCTACAACTCTCTTGCTCCTTTCCTAACTCTTCCATGAACTGTGTCATCCATATCATTTCCTTGCTAGCCTCTGTGACTGCAATGTATTCAACCTCTGTAGTAGACAAGGCAAAAACCTTCTACAACATTGAAATCTAGATAACCGCCACTCCACCAACAGTGAACACATTTATTGTGGTGTTTCTCATGTCATCCAAGTCACCTGCCATATCTGAATCTACATACCCATGTAGAGAAGTCCTTAACCCTGCATAGCATAAATACCTACTGTTGGTCCCTCTCAAATATCTGAGAATCCATTGAACTGCTTTCTAGTGTTCCTTTCTTGGATTGGCCATAAACTTGCTAACAACTCCCACTACTTGGTCAATATTAGGTCTAGTACATACCATTGCATACATTAAGCTCCCAACTGCTAAAGCATATGGAACTTTGCTCATGTACTCAACCTCATCATGTGATTTAGGACACTGTTCTTTGCTCAACTTGAAGTGTCTAGCCATAGTTGTGCTTACTAGTTTTGCATCCTGCATATAGAACCTCTCCAACACCTTATTCACATAATCCTCTTGAGACAAAATCAGCCTGTCATTTTTCCTGTCTCTCTTAATACTCATGCCAAGGATTTTCTTTGCTGCTCCTAAATCCTTCATGGCAAATGTGTGAGCTAATTTTACCTTTAGGTCAATAATTAACTGCATGTGTGAACTTGCAACAAGCATATCATCTACATACAGTAACAAGATAATGTAGCTAATATTATCCAACCTGGTAAAATAAACACAATGGTCACATTGACATTGACTAAAGCCATGCTTTGTCATAAACCTGTCAAACCTTAAACACCACTATCCTGGAGCTTGCTCAATACCATATAACCTAGCCTTCTATCTCACCTATCCATTCTCTCCTTTCTTTAACCTATAAATCCATTCATCTTTCAGTGCTTTATTTCTGGCTGGTAACTCTACCAAATCCCACGTTTGGTTCTTTTCCAAGGAATCAATTTCCTCATTCATGCCATGCTCCCACTATTTTTTGGATTCTACCTACATTACCTCATCAAAAAAATTTGGTTCTCCACCATCAGTGAGCAACATGTAGTATAAATAAGGGGAATAAGGAATTGGAGGTTTACTTACCCTTTCAGTCCTCTTTATGGGTGTTTGAGACTCATTTACAGCTTTTTGTCTGCCCAAATTCTCTATCAATGACTGATCTTAGTCATCTCCCAGTTTACACTCGACCGATGTTGGTTCCACTTGACCGACCTGACTAACGTTGATTACTCTCTAACCGACGTCAATTCCTACTTGACCACCGACATCAGTTACCTGACTGACGTCGGTCTCTATGTTTTCTTGTGAGTGATGATTTTTACCTGTGATCTCATTTTGGATCATTACCTTGTCCAAATCAACATTACCCTACTCAAAATTATTTAGCCTCTTGAGCTGATCACTATACATCACCTTTTCCTTAAAAACCAAGGCTTTCCATTTCTTAAATGTGTCAAAAACATCATATTTCCTCTTTATGCAATAAACCCATACCTTTCTTGTAGCATCATCAATGAATAAAACATAGCACTGTGATCCTCCAATATAAGCTCCCTAAGCTGGTCCCCACACATCTGTGTGAACAAGCTCCAACCTGTGCTTCTTCTTTGTTGACCCAATTTTGAGAAACCTTACTTTCCTCTTTTTGCCAAAAATATAGTGCTCATGGAAATGTAGATCTATGCTTTTCAAATTTGAAAGTTTACATTTTGACATAAGAACATTCATTCCCTTCTCACTCATGTGACCAAGCCTACAGTGCCACATCTTTACATCTACATTTGAAGTAGATAAAATAGAAGGAGAATAATCAGTAACACAAGTAGATAGATAAAGTGTACCTACTCTCTTACCTCTTACTAATACAAGTGCACCCTTGGAAACTTTCCAAGATTCTGCTGTGAGAGTTACTATGCAACCCTCATCACCCAACTTTCCTATAGAAATAAAATTCCACTTCAGGACTGGGACATGCATGACATCCTTCAACACCCATGTGTTGCCATTCTGCAATTTCAGCTACACTTTTCCTTTGCCAACAATTTTACAAGGCTCACCATCCCCTAAATAAACTTTTCCAAAATATCCATGGACATAATCATGAAAAAATTCTCTATTTGGGGTTACATGAAAAGGAGCACCTGAATCTAAAACCCAAGATTCTACTTTATCCAAGGAACATATAAGAGCATCCCATGTAATAATACTTGCATCATTTTCTTCTTTATTTCCTTCATGCTAATTTTCTTTCAACCAACAATCTTTCTTTACATGCCCTTTCTTTCCACAATTCTAGCAGATTATACCTCCATTTTTGGATTTGGATCTCCTTCCCATCTTTGACCTTGATTTCCTTTGCTTGCCCTTCTCTCTTTGCCTTCCCCTATTTTCAATACTTAAAGCATTAACTGATGTTTCCCCTATGATTTTCCTATGAATTTATTCATTCAAGATTACACTAACAACACCATCAACTTTCAAGATATTTGAAGCAGATGCAGTATTGCTAACTGCCATTACCAAGCTATGCTAGCTTTCAGGTAAAGATCATAAGATTAAGAGAGCCTTAATTTCATCATCAAAAACTATTTTGACTAAATTTAACTAATTTATAATTTCATGGAAATCATTAAGATGACTGTATACAGATCCACCTTCATGCATTTGCAAACTAAATAATTGCTTCATAAGATATACCTTATTTGAAGTTGAGGGTTTTTCATATAAGTTTGCTAGAGTATCCATTAACTCTACCATTGTCTTTGCCTATGATAAATTAGAAATCACAGAAGATGTCAGGCTCAACCTTATAGATCCAAGAGCCTTTCTATCAAGAACATTCCATTCTTCATCTTGCATATATGTGGGCTTACCTGAAACCCCACCCAATGGTAAAAATAGATATTTCTTCTACAAATAATCTTCTATCTGCATCCTCCATAATTGATAATTCTTTCCATTGAATTTCTCCATTCTTAGTTTACTTTCTTGTGCCATTGCTTTGCTCCCACTCAAATAGAAACCCCTATGAGTGAACCTGTAATCAACAAACACTAACCCGCTCTACCACTTGTTAGTGAACTTGTAGCTCTGATACCAGCTGTTAGGAACTTGGAGTATAATTGATTACTTTTGTATAAGCAACTAAACATGAAATTAAACCAGAAGTAATAAGTAACTAGAAATCAGAGACAACAAATAATAAGAGATACAAGAAACAACCAATCTTGTATTAAACTCTTCTAGAATACAATGAAGAAATCTCACTCTTCCCACACCTCTTGGGTGTACAATATTTCTCTCAAGATTTCTCTCTCTCAATCAATTACAATCAACTCAATAACTGAATTATTATTCCCTTGCTTCAGCTGATCTTCTTGATCTAGCACCTTGCAAATCTAATTAACCTTGCTTACTTGCTTTCTTACCTATAGATCTTCCTAGTCTTGCACTCTTACAGACCTCCTTCTAGATCTTACACTTGAGTATCTTATCCTTTAGTCCTACATTACAATACAACCCCATGGGTCTCTTAAATAGAATCCAAGGCATACAATAATTAGAAACACAAACTCAAGACTAAAATTAGTCTTTAAATGCAAACACTCTATCCTCCTAAAATTAGAACAAATCTAATTCTAGAAATGCATGCAAATGCACACACATAGGTGACCGACGCTGGTCACTGTCAGTCTACATATGACCGATGTCAGCTGATCCCTAACCGATGTCAGTTGGATTTGATCCATGCCTGATTGATGTCGGTGATACTGCCAATGTCACTTATTGGCTAAGCCCAACAACCTCCACATTTACGTAATAGTAAAGCTTTTAGCTCCACAACTTAACACCAATATCAAATAAAATGTTAGATTTAATGCAATTGTCATATCCATAGTCATCACCTATATCATCACCAATAATGACTATAGAAGTAAGCCTAGGATTGAAAATATTTTTGGTTGATGTCACTTAGATAAGGGATCCATACCCATGGGAGAGGGTTTTCCATTCACCTCTATAATTTTCTATTCTAATAAGTGACTCATTAGAACCCCATGCATTTAGACCCCCTATTATTACTCCTCCACCTTCCACATCAGTAATCCCAAATCAATATGATGAAACATGCGTTCTTATTGTTCCAAATTGGTGAAATAAATGTAAGAGGCCATAAACAAGAGACACAATTTAGTGATAATTGAACTACCTATAATCTCTACCAAATTTCACAGAAAGATTAGAACTATTCAAAGAGTAACAAAGAGGAAGATGGTGAATCAAATGACAAAAAAATGGATAGATTTTAAATAGAGGAGATGAAATAAATGTATCAAAGTAAGGAGTATGCCTTGAAAATACTACAACAAGATAAAATCATGATAACTCCTTATGAGATTATTATTGATGTATAAAGTGTAGCCACCAAGATGTATAATATCAAGGTTTCCAAGATAATTATACAACTTAATAGATAAAATGTTATTAAAATTTTCAATTATATGAAGGAATTGGAAAGAAGTTTTATTTTTTAGTTTAATACTCTAAGACCAATGCATTCCAACAATTGAATCTTGTGACTAGTATGGATTCCTCCTAGTTCCTAAACTGTGTGATTAAATGAAGGGATGGTTCCCTCAATTGGCACAAGAAAATGAAAACATTGATGGAATATTTTATTAGTCATGAAAGTGAGACCCTACAAGTTTTGGGAAATATGAGGGTTACCAATGTAATTACTCTTACAAGAGAACTGATCAATAGGCATAATTTTGATAACCTTCTTTAGGTGGCTGTAGATACATTCAAATAAGAAGTTAAGGGAACCATTTATAGAAATAATTAATAAATATTACTTATGGTTAGTTTTGAAAAGGATAGAGTAATAAGGGAAGAATATTTAGGGGATGAATTTAAGATCTCAAAAATTGAGTAAGTAATTTTGATGGCCAAGGTTACCAAAATATTAAATCCTTCATTACTCAATTTTTATATGATAAATAATAAGTTTTATAAATTTTATACATTTTTTGAAGAGATAAACTCCAAATAAGTATATTTAGGGTTAATACCAAACACACATCTAGTTTTCAATACTACCACAACTTCACAATGCTCTCAGTTCTCTAGATTCATAGTTTTGTAAACTCTGACTAGCCTAGTTTTGATCTCATAAGAACATTCAATAGTTACCTCAGTGTCAAATATAATTAATCTACCAACCTCTTCAGTCAACATTCTCACATTAGCACTATGATCTAAAAATGACTATGTATTTGCATGATATTATTAAATTATAATTTTAGTTCCTAACCATTCACTTTGCATGCATATTTTATTTTTAGATGAAGAGGTTTTTATAAATACTATAATGGTATATGCATATTTTTCATGGTTTTTAATGCACTATTCTATTTGTGAGCTTGTAATTTTAGATGAAGTTTGAATAGATGAGGTCTTCCCCATCCCAAGCCTATATATATTTGTTACCTCCTAGTCACAAAGGGAGGATAATTTTGATTGCTAAGATTAATAGGAAATTTTGAGAAGTTCATTTTGACTTAATCTCTATGTTTAGATATTCATTCTTCTTCAATTCTATAGATTATGTAAGATAGACCATCATTCTAGTATCTTAGTTCTTTATTTTTTGCATGATTTATCTTTTATAATATGACTATTCATTTTGATCTATAATTTATTTGAATCCATTTTATATATTAATCATAATCCTCTTTTGTGGATGTGTGAAAAAAATCTTAGAAATGCAACAACCTTTTCTTATTTATGTTTGAGTTTATAGTATTCTTTGTTTCATTTGACTCTTTAACTATGTTTGGTTGTTCCTATGATATAGTATATTACAACAAGTATTAGTTTCTAATTTCTTATCTAACTCTTAGTCAAGTGTTCATATTGTAGGTTTTATCTTGGGTAGTCCATAGGATTTTATTTTATGCCTTCCATTTCCCTATTTTTTGAGTTTATTTTAGAATTTCTACCCACCTTAGTTAAGATAGTCATCCTTCCACCCACTTTCAATATATATAGGTTCATCCATAATCCAATCCATCCATGTTAGAAAATTTGTATCATCTTCTATTATTCCACCAATAGGTTATCATAAAATTGAATACTCTATAACTCTACCTTAGAATGATATATTTCATTGATCTTAAAAAATTAGAGTCTACCTCATAGGAATTTATAGTGGTGTGCATAAAACACACAACACATCCTTCACTACTATTTTCTTATGCATACCTATTTTCTATCTTTTTAGACACTACCAACTACAAAGGGACAATATTCTGATGGTAGTTTTTAGATCCTTATCTAGTGTTCAATTGTAAAAATTCATCCAAATTGAAAATGTTTTTAAACCTATGGGTTGTCCTATTTATCTTAATAAACCCTACTATGAGATATTTTCAAAATATGTGTTATGAATACAAGTTTAAGCCTTATTATTCCTCCTCTAGCAAATACCAAACAAATACCTACTAATTATTAAGCAATCAACTACATAGCCAATCTCTTCTACCCATTTCATCCTTATTTTCATATCAAGCATAGGATCAATCATATTATAGGTTTAAATCATTCAAATAGCATCCCTTTAGTGATATCTATCAAGTTACAAGCTACTCACTACATGCATCATTATATAGTATCTTGAAACCTTGTGCACCCACTTTCCCACACATAGTGGAGAATTACATAAATCTAAGGATATCCTTGGATTATTAATTATGTAGTAAGTGTTTGTTGATAGAAGTGGCTTTTGGGTCAGCTTGACACCATGATCCCAATAAACCATTTTTTAAAAAGAGCATTCCAAAGGAAAAGAAGGGTGAACAACTTGGGTTTTATCAGTTAGAAAAAAGTGACATCATGTATCCTATATCTAAATATACCAATAGATTGGTGATATAAAACCCAAAACATGGACATTTTTTTCATCTATATCTAAACATTATTACATACTAGACACCTGCATCACAATTAGACACTAATGTCAATAGTAGTGTTTAGATCTAATAGTATTTTCCATGGCTATAGAAATGAAATTTATAGAATATAATGAATGATCGATAATATTGATCATCCATACTTTATACATGTTTCCAATCTAGATTTACATATACATAATAAACATGGATAAGTATCATTTCTCTTTGGTATTACAATTAATTAAACATCTTTCAAATCTATGTGTTTTTATATTTATCATATCTCATTATTATAATTCAAAGTATTCATTTATATAAGTTTAAAATCAATTGTATTGTTATAAATTTGTTTATCACCCTTTTGTTTGAACTATTTTTGTATTCTTAACCCTATACCCCAATAATTTTAAAATTAGGCTTAAACATTTGGTGAACCTCACCTTTAGTCTCCAAACCATAGATTGACCAAGTGTTCTAGATTTTTTATTTTCTTAAATTCTTATTTATAATTTTAAAATATTTAAAACACAAAAATCATTTTTATTTTATTAAACTCATGTTTAATATGGATATCTATATCAATTATTTCATTATATATTACATAATGCTATTCATTATTTGTTATGCTAAATCAATCAGAGATATAATTAAAATGAATAATCAAATTGATTAAGTCAAAGAGAGTCTTTTAAAATAATATCATAAATTAATCTCTCTTTAAAACTTTTATTTTAATAATATTGAGTCTCTTCCTCCTCACCCTAAGGATGGTGATAGCTACCATTCCTCTAACTAGGTCCAAGTTATCACTATTCCAAGGGGTAAGGTGGCCCATCAATTGGTTTCAAATGAAGTTAATCAATATAGCCTTCCTTAAACCCCTCCACCTCCCACATCTTCTATAAATGATGTGTGTATGCATATTCAATTTGAATTACTTATGGTTTTGGCTTATGAAACCCTCAAAGATCAAAACATCACTTTGATCAAGTTAATAGAAGCATTAAAAAATCAAAATTGATATTTTATTTCAAGTCTCACATCATTAAAAAATTATATTACATACCTTCAAAATTTAAAGAATGCTAGTGTTAATCATGCGTTTGCATCTTCATCTAGCAATGTTATCCCTAAAAATGTTTCATATCCAAATGAAAAGCTACAATAGAATATATCTATTATAAGTGATTCAAAAATGAACCAAAGTTCAATAAGATCCCAAATGAAATTTTTGGATAAATTCTTTGAAATAAATTGATTCAACCACCTCCTTTACATCCTATAAGGAGATCAAAATACTATTGTGCATATCATAGGATGCATGGGAATCATAATGATTTTTTTTTTTGCCTTGAATAAAAAAAATTAAAAGGTAAATGATAGTTGTTTTAGTATAATTGATATATCAATCAAGAAACCCACTCATGTTATGAGTACTTATCCTAAAGCACAAGTGAAAAAATAAAAATATAAGTACCAAAGAATAATTCAAAAAAAAAAACTTCAAAAGTCATAATTTGACCAAGAAAAAAGATACAAATATCCCTCTCAATAATAATATTCAACATTCAAAACAATATGTTTTTGGGAAATAATATCTACACCACTTTAGTTATCATGGTCAAGTATTGGGAAAACATTCAAAAGGCATCACTCATCCTATCTCCACATCTAATCACAATGATCATCAAGTCTTGGGATATTGGAAATCCTACTAAAATTCATCCAAAAAGGTGAGTAAATTATTTAATGTGTAGTAAAAATAACCTACAAATTAAAATAGATCTGAGTAAAATATAAAAACTAAATAAGAAAATAAAAACTTGGAGCAAGAATAGGTATAAAAGGAACAATTACAAAATTAAATGTTAAAAAAATAGCAATGGTAACATCAAATGTTTAAAGTAGGATTTATAACACAAGAGGTCAAAAATAAAGATATGATTAGTAAATATAAATTTCCAAATGTAGTCACAAAGGGGGAAACTGCAATCCCTTCCTCATATCAAAACCTTTCTACTCTCACTACTCATATAGAGGGTAAAAAATCTTAAGATGAATAGTTTATAAAATTATGTTCTAATCCATTCAATAAATTACCATGAAAAATATTGATACCTATAAGGCTTGATACATATTGGTTGAATCCATCACCATAAAATGTAAAACCAAATATATGTAAAGGCAAACCAAAGATACCAAGTACAAACATAAAAAAAGGAAATTACATAGCTTTTTAATTCTATTATGCACACATATAGCACATTCTTTTCAAAAATATTATTCATTTTCCATTCCTCATATATTCTCATCCTCATCTTGAGATAATTTGATAACTTGTGAAATTTTCAAAAAATCTAACAATCAATAGAAAAAATATTCAATAAAATACAAAAACATTCAATTAAATTCAAAAACACAAAAAATATTCATCATTCCCATGTTTATTATATCCTTAGCATTTATGTTGTTTGATTAATGTTAAGTAGATAATATGTCATTTCATTTCTACATACACATATGTTTCATTCATATTTTGAGTGTGATATAGGGATACTCAAACCTAAGATATATGCACTTATAGATGTTCAAAATTTCCTATACTCATATCATATATTGCATTGGGGCATCTACTTCTTAGATCACAATTTATATAGGTTACATATCCTTTACGATAATTTCTATATTGTCATGTTTGAGCTTACATACTAATTATTACACATGTCTATATTCAACCTCATATTTTTAATAGTGTAATTGATATGCTATATTACATAGCTTTTTTTGCTAACACATACATCTAGGGACTAGTATGATATTCTTATACAGGTTGTTTATTCTTCATCTATTTTTCATTTCCTTAAGTGTATTTCATTACTTGATATTTTATTTCTTGTGGAACATATATTATTTATTTATTGGACCTTGTTTCATTATATGTTTTTTGGAAATTTGAATATGTCATCATTTAGAAATTTTAATATGTCATTATTTTTAATTGTGCGACATTTGAACATACCCCTGTATGAGTTCTCCTTAGAACATTATTTTGCATTTCATTGAGTGATCTTATGTGTGTGATTGATTGTTTGTTGAGATTGTATTTTTAATCTCTATATCATTATCTAGATCATGCATATTATAAATTTATGTGATCATAGACTACAATTGTTATCCATATATGTTACATGATTAATACACATGTTATATAGTTACCTTATCCTTTTTATGTAAGGTGCATACTAGATTCTATTTACCTCACCTCAAAATGGGAGAGCATATTAGTGGGAGCATGTCATAGAATCATGACCTCAGATAAATTCATAGTTTCTATATTTTATTTGGGGCATGTCATAAACACATGAGTTCCACACTTGCACAATCTCTAGTTCAACTCCATGGTCTATAAATACACTTGGATCAAAATCTTATACATTTAACCAATTTTGCATAAATTTGAAATATAATTTTTCAAATTTATGACATATATAATCCAAATCATACACATTTTAGGTTCATATGCCATGTTACTGCATCAAAATTTTAAAAATTTACAAAATTATACTACTCACCAAGGCACATTAATTACACTATGAAGTATTGTTATCAATATTTTTATATTGTAGCAATTAGCTCATTTTGTAGTTTGAATTGATTAAATATTTCAACCTAACCAAATTTATAGTTTAAAGTGATTAAATAATAAAATATCACCATATTTATAAGATGTTTCGATTAAATAACTCACCCTTACTAGATTATATATATTCACACTTAATTTTTGAAATTAAGATATAATTATTCCAATGGTCATGTCACAACTCATCCATACACTAGATTGGGGGCATAATTCCTTCCAATATCCCTCTTAAAACCTTAAATTGTTAGGTATGAACCTTTTCTATCTCCAATGCTACTTAAGGAAGCATTTTTACCAAGTAAAAGCATCAAGAGGCAACATGGTTCTGTATACACATAATATTTTCAAACTTTATGAATTATTGATGTTTTCTATCTCATAAAAACCTATCAAGTCTTAATCTATCTGAGTGTATGCCCTAAAGGGTGCACTAGAAAAGTGGTGGGTAGACTATTGGTTCTTCGTATGATTGTTGTCCCGTATTTCCATTTGTTACCAATACTACCAACTCCTAAAACCATTCCCCTAAGCTTTACCTCCCAATTTACACACTCCTCTAGTCATTTACCACCTTCAATAGCCATTTCCATAACCTAAACCCATTTTTGATATTTTACATGACTATGTCAGACACATCAACCTTTTATTTTTATTGAAAAAACTTATTAGGGTCTAGTTCAATGCTTAGTCGACCTAGTCCATGACCTAGTTAGTTTTTTTCAATTACAATATTAGGTTGACTGGGCCAACATTGTTAGCTAAAACTTTCAAAAGGGTTTAAGGTTAGATATACCTATATAAACACATCCATTTTTATATTATTAAAAATTAGTCAAGATTTATTATTCATTCGTGCTTCTTTGAAATCTTGTCTTCCACCATTCTATTTGAGGAGTCTTATCTTAGGGTTTCTACTTGGAGAAGAATCTAGTCTTGTGGAGAAGTCTTTGATGATTTAACCTTTCTTAGTGATCCTTATAACCCACAAAAACCTCTTTCGAGGAACCTTTTTCTAAAGGAGAGATTGTGTCTCGATGGGTTCATCTTCTAGGTAAGTATCTCTAACTTTTCTCCTCTCTTTAGTAGATAGAAGTAGCATAAGTAATGGCTTTTAAATAATATCTCTCACACCATGCATTATGGTTTTACCTATACATAAATTAAATTGGATTATATTATGAATGTTTAACTTTATATTCTAATAACCCACACTTTATGCCACAAGCTTTGGTGATCACTATATTAGATTTTTACTTTACTAGTTATTGGTTTAGTGAATATGAAAATATATGACCTAGTTAGGGTTACAACATAGTGTTCCTTGACTTGAGGCTTTTAAATCCTCCCTAGTGATATTATTATGGTAATAAATCCCTTGGCTAGGTCTAACAGATCTATATTGATCATGACTCCAATTATCTAATGTGTCCCCAATCAAAAGTGTAAGTAAGATCTATCTTTTCTAAGCTAGGATTGGTTTATACATCTAATGTATTTCCCATTGTATAAATTATAGTGAACTTGATGTTAATATAACCATTTTTATTTAATGCATTTTAGGTTTATCATTTTATCATTTTCCTATATTTGTGATACTAGGTTGACCAGGTTGGTATGGTTCTAACTTCTAAACACATGTTTAACACAGTCGTATCAAAATGACTTTGTTATTTTTATGTAGGACTTCATCATATATAGTTTAATAGATCAAGAAAGTTAACATAGTACTCTTATTTAGTCCTAGATAACAAACTATGTGGAACAAGTTGACTTAGTTTCCTAGTTAACATCTAAAACAACAAACTAAGTCATGCAGGTTGACTTAGTCTTCCAGTCAGCATCTAGATAACAAAATTAGTTGACCAAGTCAACTCAATCATCTTAAAAGGCTTCAAAAAATAGGGTTTCATAGAACTAGGTCAACCCAGTTGATATATTTGGCATAAATTTCATGAAGCATTCAAGGCACTTCAATAGAAAATTTACAATCCTCAACATCTTCTAAACCACCAAGTTTCCTTTCTTTCTCTCCCTTTAAATTCAATACTTCATTATAGTTATATTTTGTGAAGTTTTTAGTCTTAAAAAATACAATCTTACAACAAAGTCATCCTAGTTGACTTAGTTTTGTAGCCCAACCTCTATTTAAAAGACTATGTCAACCTAGTTGACTTGGTTCTTAAATACTCTTGCTTTTATAGAATAGTAGTGACCCAGTCAATTCTATTCTACATTATTTGCATATAGTTTCATTTGAAATAACTTTTTATATTTCTTAATTTGGGAATTAATAACTATATGCTAGTAATTAATTCACACTTTAAATCACTCAATCAACTTAAGGGCCAAGGCCCCTCATTTTCACTTGTTTACATGCTTAGAGTAGCTCACATAGTATAATTAGGTGGTTTTTAAACTTAACATTTAGTTTCAATAATTTAATCTTTTTGTACACACTACTAAATCACACAAATTTCAAAATGTATTTAACATTTATCTTCTCAAGGCCTACCTACTTGGATTTCATCACCAAGGAGGAAGCCAACTTGGTTTTTTGGCCAAGTATAAACATGTGATTAATAGTATATATTAGAAAATAACCCAACACCATTATCACTATAGGATTGTGAATTTAGGGGGTAGGCCCTAATACCATGCAAATACCATTGCCAACATAGATCCATTTCAGCCTAAACATCCTGAAACCATATATAGATTAATTACTAGTTCCCTATTTTCAGCCAACTTCCCTATCACACTTATTATAACACTTTATAATAATATAACAACACTTAATATGACCACTTATTTAGCATTTACTTTTCAATTTGACTATTTTCTCTCAACTCATTATATGTTGTATTATAAAAACTTTCATTGGCTAATATTGGTATAAGCTTTTTATGCTATATGCCCCAATTGGATCATTCTCATTGATCTAATTGTTTTTGTGTTTACTTTCACTTATTTCTTCAATTACATTGAAAAATATTTCCTTGTTTCTATCACACTATTGTTGTATTCAACATAGTCTCTTATAGACTATTATTTTCACTACCTCTAGTACTAAGTCAACCTAGTCAACTCTATATTTTTATTAGACTATGATTTTCCTAGTTTGAATTACTAAGTCCAACTATTCGACTCTATACTATTCTTATCTCCCTTTTTTAATAATACATAGTCCACCTAGTCGATTATGTGCTCTTATTTATTATCTTGCTCTCATATTTGGATGACCTAGTTTTTTATTTCTCATTCCTTATGCATTCTATTAATTTCCTCAAAATTTCATGAAGTCCCCCATTAGAGTATTCTTTGACAACTTAAATCCATTTAAAGACTATATGGGGTATACCTTTCTCCGTCTCTTTACCTCCTAAGATAACCTACACTCTTGGAGCGCTCTTCCCCTCTTTCATATATGTCATGCAACATGGTTCAAATCACACGTCAAGATGAATTAGGTGGATCTAGTCCTTATTTTACCTATCAAGATAATTCTCATCTTCAATATTTGTAAGATAATGTGGGAGCAATCAACACAAGTCTATCCAACAATCCCATTGTTAATCCACCTTCCAATAAAGCTCCCCCTAATACCAATTTGGGGATTTATCATACAAAAACTAACCCAAAAATTGATATGACTCAACTTATTTCTCAATTCATGAAAAAAATGAACATAATTCAAACTTATAACACCTCTCAAATGATGGAATTATAGCATCACTTGATCAATATGCCTAACTAATCTTCGGTTCTCAATCCTCAAGTCAATCCAATTTTTATTCCTCCACCTCTTAGAGATGCCTCAAGAAATTTTATTCCTCGACCTATTATGAATAAAAAATGCTTCAAAATATCCAAAATGAGCCTTTATTTCCCTTCATTATGTCTATTTATATTGGTAATATATCTCCAACTATCAAGTATGATGGGACTAAATACCTTGCATCTTTTCTTAAGGCATTCAATAATATTTATAAAGAATGGATCCAAACTAATACTTTAACCACAAATAAATTTCTAGTTAAAACCTTTACTAGTGATGTATTGGAATGATACAACCAACTTCCCCAACATTCCATTTTTTAACTTGAGTATTTAATGAATCCTCTATTTAAAGAGTTTCAACATAATGACCTTCCCAAAAATTACCTTAGCCATTTCATCAATGCTAAGCAATCTCCCATCGAATCAACCCATGATTTTATCAAACAATGAAAATATCTAACCCATAAATCTAACCATAACATGATTGATGATAATTTATTCAAACTATTTACAACTAATTTAACTCTTTTGCTCCTCAAACACTTAACAAATATTTTGACCTAGCCAAACATCGAGACTTCCCAATGAAGAAATTATAACCTAATACCAAATTCATTAAATGATATTTTTAGACTTTTACTAATGCCATCATTGAAAATACTCCTCAAACCAGATTAGGAGTTGCCAAAGCTAATAGTCCCCCATTTTCTCACATACCACTAATTATGCATCAAATAAAACAATTCTTACCACCCTCTAAACCCTTTACTTATCCTAATAATCCTCTTAAATGGTATGATCCTAATATAATTTTTTGGTATTACATCAACATTAGTCATTACCATGAAACTTGTTGAGATTTTACTAAATTTACTATCTCTTACATGTTTAGTGATTCCTTCAATCATGAATCCATGATCCAACTCCATCGATAAGAGTACAACACTACTTGAAAATGACAAGCTCCCAAACATACTTATTTTAATAACCAAAAATATTTTTCCACATCTAATAATCAATAAAATACTAAGGATATATGTGATATTGATTATGAATATGACCAATATTAAAATAGCTCTCAATATTTTAATGTATCTAAGGTCAATTATCATCACAAATTGGCTCACAAAGATGCTACCACAAAACCTAAGAAACTGTATTTAGAAGAAAAACTTCTTAAAATTACTACAACCTCTCATTTAGTTTTATAATCCCATGAGGAACCACCTCCTTCTTCCAAACCCCCATCAACTTCCATTCCTTCAAAGTCTACCTTACCTCATAAACATCGTACTAGTTCTTCTAAATCCCACTAGAACTTTATTAAAGAACTTAACTCGATGCCTTGTAATATTAGAATTATGGAGTTAGTTCATACTTCCCATTATCATCATAATTTCCTTAAGCAAAAATTATAAGAAATTAAATATCCATCTTCTATAAATGAATAACCACCCTCTATTCATCCTCAACCTACCAATGTGCATACCATTGAATCCATGTGTCTTTCTTCCAAACTATCTATTGAATTTATTTAAGAGGACATGATTAATGAAAAAATAATTTTTTGCATCGATGATACACCACTATTCATTAAAATATCCATTAGTAATACCCTTATTCATAAGCTTTTAGTTGATGAAGGCTATGGTATTAATATCACATCTTTGTGTCTCATCTAACAATTTAGATATAATAAGGATCATCTCAAAAAACCCTACCTTACCTATCATGTATTTTATAAAGCTAATCAAAATCCACTTGGTTGTATTTAGCTTCCCTTAACAATAAGACCCAAGACCATTCAAACTAAACTTATGGTCATTGATTTGCCCCTATCTTATAACATACTCCTTAGTCATCCTTGGACTCTTAGAATGAGGGCCATCACCTCTTCCCATAGCCAATGCATCAAATTCCTACATAATGAAAAACAATATAAGAATGAGGCCAATCCTAACCCCTATATTATTCAATTTCCTCATTTAAAATCTCTATATCACATCCCTATAATTCCTACCATCAACAATGCTCCCTTGCCTAATTTTATCAACATCAATCCAGAATTATAGTTTACTCTCATAAATTTAGATGATGATGAACCTAATTACTTAAAATGAACTTGTATCACTACTAATCCAACTACCTATATATTGAAGTGGCTTCCTCCTTCTTTATTACCTTGTGATCACACTATTCCCCTCATTGATGAGATCACTTATTTTACCCTCCATGCAATGCCCAAGAACCTTCTTAACTATAATATTCCTTTACCTATGATAAATATGGAGTGGCCAAATTATTCTAAGATCATCTAATCATGTCTCCATAAAAGTTTAGTGACCTAAAATTTTTTCCTTTTGAAACTCCCCTTTGATCTCAAACATATACCATTTCTCCAACCTATGATGATAATTACATCATAACCTAAGATAAATCTCAAGACTTGGATGTTAAAAATTATTATAAAACTTTAGCTCAAATACATGATTTAAACTAGGATGTTCATACCATTTCCATGGATTTTAAATTATCTCTTGTTGTTCATGTATCTCCTGCTAATACTCCACTTCTTTATACTCCTTGGGCATTCAAACAAATCCTACTTTATAAAACTCTAGAGATTATGGAAAATTATGTACCACCTACACATCCCATTATTACATTTGATTCCTTTCCCATCAAAGAAAATAATGACACACCAATCTCATTTGATCAATCTACTCCTCCAACTCCCAAGATTACATTAGATGCCAAGGCTATAAATGTTTGTCAGATACATTTGATCTAAAATGATATGTTGAGTATTATTTTCCTCTTCCCACTTTGCCTAGTGATGAATCTATTATTAAATTACTTCATTCTTTAGAACCTCAACTTCCTTATCAACATCACAAACTTGGGAATTTCAAAAACAAATACCCTTATTTTAATAACTTTGTCACTAGCATAGGCCCTAAAGCTAATCTAATTTATTATTTATCAAATATACCATACCACTTAAAATATTGAAATGTTATTCTTATAGAATAAAATATTTGCATTTAATATGGTACTCCATCTTTCCCTCACCCTATTATAGTTTCTCATGAACTCACACCCACTAAACATGATAACTTTAGTTATTTTTTTGATAAATATCTTTACATATTTTTTTGGTCTTATGAGGACATTCTTGGTATTAACCTTAGAATTATGATGAAAAATATCATCACTTATCCTTATGCCAAACCTACGCACCAAAAGCATCAAAAATTTCCACCTTATGTCACAAAGAAATTATCAAACTTATTGATTATAAGTTTACCAAACCAATGGAATATTATGAATGGGTTTCTAACATAACACCCATTCATAAAAAAGTCACCATGGTTATTTTCATCTACATTAATTTCTATAATCTTAATCTTTCTTGTCCCAAGGTTAATTTACCTCTACCTTCAATAGATGCAATTATCGATTCCATGATTGGTTATGAAATGTTGTCTCTTATGGATGGCTTATCGAGATATAACCAAATTCACATTACCCCAAAAGACCAACATAATACCACTTTCACCACATAATATGACACATATTACTATGTTTAAATTCACTTTAGACTCAAAAATTCTATAGCTATTTAATGAGCAATCACTCATATCTTTCATGATCTTATCCACAAAATGTAGAAACCTATGTGGATGACCTAATTGCTAAGTATAAATGTTGAAAGACTCATCTTTACAATATTTCCATCATCTTTAACCACATTATTAACTACAAATTTGGACTCAATCCTTACAAATGTGTTTTTAGTGTCACATTTGCAAAACTATTAGGATTCTTAGTTTTTCTCTGTAGAATCATTGTTAACCCTACTAATATTAACACTATCATCAACATGCCCATATAAATATCCATCTTGAACATTTGGACTTATCTCAATAAAATTGGGATAATTAGATGATCCTTACCCTAAATGACTTGCCATATCCATTCCATCAATTGTCTTCTTAAAAAAAGTAATGCTCTAGAATGGATGGATCCCTATCAAAAAACATTTGATAATATGAAATAAGCATTTATTTACCCACTTACTCTTCATCCCCATTAAAATGATCAACCTCTAATTTTATACACCTCTTCCACACCCATATCAATTGGGGAAATTCTTGAAAAATAAGATAATACTAGAAGAGAATATGCCATCTACTATATCAGCCAAGGCCTCATTGATTATGAAAAACATTCACAAAAATTGAATGTGATTGTCTTGCTATATATTTTATAGATAAAAAAACTTTGACATTGTATTCTTTATCAGGCCACTTACATTATCATCCATTCCAATCCCCTTCATCACTTATTCTCCAAAGCCTTTCTTCCTAGAGATAAAATTATCAAGTTGACGGTCCTTCTCATGGAATTTGATCTCCTAATTATTACTCAAAAATATGTCAAATGATAAATCATCACTAATCAACTTGCCACAAATCCTTTACCTACTACCAACCACCTTAAATATAGTTTCCCTGATGACAATATTCTCTATTTTGAAGGTCTCAACCAAGCCATATCTCTTAAAGATTACTTCTATAGCTTTACTTCTAACTTGAAGCAAGTAATATTGATGAATCTACTATTTTCTCTAATACTACTAAGCCAAAAGTAGGTATCGAAGAACTTCCTAAAATTAATGTTGATTTACATGGGGATCCATTGACCCTTCACTTTGATGGTGTTAAGTGTGTTTAAAGAGTTGGGGTAAGTTGTATACTTACAATCCCTATTATAAAAATCATCCGTTTAATATTTTGATTTATAGTTGATGTCACTAACAACATGTTTGAGTATGAATCTTTCATATTAGGAATAAGAGATTCCCTAGATTTATATATCCAATAACTACATGCTTTAGGTGATTTATAACTCATTTATTTCCATTTCAAAGGTGATTACAAATGTAAAATAGAGAATCTCATTTCTTATTAATAAATTTCAACAATTCTCACCAAAAAATTGATTTCTTTCACCAACAAGCTTATCCGTTGAGATCAAAATTCTATTGTGGATTACCTCACTTCTTCAACATCTCTTTTTCATCCACACTAATTTCTTATCAATTCTAATTTTCTTATCTAAATAAGAAAATCTCCATTTTTCACTCAACCACATGATTCTCTAATCTACCACGTTGAGGATATCACCATTTGACAAATCCCATGGTACAAAGACATCATTCAGTTTTTGGAATACCAAAGTTATCCTCCCAACTTAGATTCCTATGAAAAGACTCATATTCATAAATAAGACTATCAATATGTATTTATATTTAACATCTTATACTATTGTAATGTTTAAGGTACTATTGTCCCTTGGAATTGCACCCTTTAAGGATATGCCTATCTAACCTTATCTAAATGGCATAATGGAAACATCTCTCTTGTTGTGGGTAAAAAATTATTGAGATGAATCTCTAGAAGGGATAGTTCCCTTGATGCACTCTTTGAAGTAATTTATTACCCATCAACTTTGGATAAAAAGGGTATAGAAAAACAACTAATAAAAATAAAATTTGATGCACCAATATTGAATTTCCTACTATTGACTAAATATATATTGCCTATAGCTAAACAAAGATCCCTTCACTCAAGACTCACAACTAAAGATGAATTTTCACATCAATATTTCATAAGTTAGGTTCAATAGGTATTTGAATGATTAGGAGGGTAATGGATTATTAATTTAGGGAATATAGTCATAAACCACTTTTATAATACACATACACTTAGAGAGAACACTAAAAAAGATCTATAATAATTACTCTTTTGTACATTGGAGAATAATCAAGGATAACATGTTATAGAAGATCATCTTCTTCTAGGCAAGACCAATAATATTAAATCAACACTAAATTGTACAACATGAAATTAGGAAAATTCACTTTTTTATTTTTTCAAGAGATATTAAAGAACAAAATTGGCCAAGGTTTCACCATCAAACAATAGAGGATACTAAAAAGATACAAAAGAGTCAATATTTATAGCTTTTAAGAGAAGAGAAAGACAAAGGAAGCCCAAAGGTCACTTCAACACTTGAAAATATAATAAAAGAGGTTAAAATTTCATGATAAAATACATATTGTATGAACCATGCAATGTTAAAAGGACCAACTATCCATACATGTCATGAAACTTATGAAAAATGGCATAAAACTCTTTAGTCTTGGCTCAAAAAACTATCTTCATAATTTTAAACCTATTTTAACATCCCACCACTAAATAGGGATATGTATAATGATTTGGATAAGAGGGAATGCCTTTAGGCATTCATATTAATGTATTGGTTTCATTCCTACTCATCTAAAAACTCCTAAAAGGAAGCCATCACTGTCTATAGTTTAAAAAACTCCCTTTTCAGTCACCCTCACACTTGGCCTCAATAATGCCTTCAGTTTTCCATGAAAATCCATGGGAGGTATTTAATGACACCTATAAATACTCCTAATTACCTTAGAGGCATCAATATTTCTTTAAAAAGGACCACACTTAGGTTTTTCACCATTCTCACCCTTGTGTCCACTATGCCAATTTTGAATGGCTGAAAGGAGAGCTATATTTTGGACACTTATTAGTTTTCAGTAGAATAAAATGGCCATAATGAGTTATTATAATTTCTAATAATCCACCCAAACTTGATTTCATCATCAAACTCATCTTATAGCCTACAAAACACACAAAATGGTCAATAAAACCTTATTTCTCATGTTGTTCATATAATTACATACAACTCATCTTGGTGGTAGATATCATAAGGGAGACCTTTACATGGAATAATAACTTTAATTTACAAACTATGTCTTTAGAATAGTTTTCCAAGCTCATTTTCTCCATTAGGTCTTGGCTGAGGTTTTAGTAGGGTTTTAGGTAGTTCTAGGTCTTAGGCTTTGTTCATAAAGATTTGATGTTTAATATGGTAATAAATGCCAAAAAATTGAAGCCAATGGACCTTGATAACTCCTCCAAATTCATCTAATTCCCATGCATAGTCTTATAAAAGATATGAGCACTTGAAGACACCCATCAAGCTTGTTTTATATTTTTTATACATGCTTGAACTATGTCAGGGCAATAATTAGCTTCATTATAGGTTCAATTTCACAAAACAAGCTTATATATATATATATATATATATATATATATATATATATATATATATAATTTCATCCCTTTAACGTATTAAAATCATCTATATATCCAACAAAGAACTTTGAAATCAAAATGGACCCCAAATTGGTTCTTGGTCCTTTAAAGGCCTAAAGGGTTTAGCATGTATTTTTTAAGTTTGGGATATCTAAGCTGATATTTAATGTTTTATAAGTCATTTACTACTTATTAATTCTTCAATAAAAAATTTAGGATCGCCACACAACTTCCCAAGTACTCCACTTCTTCCTTTTCTCTCATTCACCAACTAAGCCTAGTGAAAGCTTACCTAGTTGGACTATATATAAGGGGCATTTTGGTCTATAGAGAGGTATGAGATTGGTTTATTAATTTTGATAACATTTTAAAATTTCATTCACCTCAATAAATTTTTCCATCAAGTTCCTAAAGCTCCATATCAAGTCTTTTGCTCATTTTGCCATCACTAGCTCACTTTGCCAAAACTTGATTTTCCAAGATTGGCGGACCTCTAAGACAAAATATTGAGGTATAAAAATAATCCCCATGGAAAATTGAATATTTTTAGATATTTTAGAAACCATAATGATAATTTTTACAATTTTTTTTCTTGATTCCATTGTTTTGGTGTCTAACCAACTCCAAATGCCCCAAAAACACCTCTAAAACTCTTATTTTCTTGCATTTTACTCAAACCTTCCTAAGAGTGACCTCTTCAAGACAATAAAATTCCTATAGGTTGATATAAATTTTTTACCATATCTAATTAATTCTTATTAATATTTTAAATCATCTAAAAACACTCCTTTCCTTGGATTCCACATGTTCATTTATTGTGCTACGAGGTTTCCTAGCTCTTTATACAGACTGTTGCCACTTTGGCAAAGTAAATAAGAGTGGTTGGACATCTTGGAGGAGTTTTTGGATTATTAAACCACTTTTTGATTACTAATAAACCATTTTTTCTTGTAAATAACTCTCTTATTTTTCCAAACAAGTCCATGGTTTACCTTACCCTTACTAGTTTGCACCGTGCTATAAGTGCACACAGTGGTCTTGGGGTATATGTAACATCATTTCTCCCTTGGAGTAGTTTATGAAGTCACTATAATAATTATTTATGTGGTAATAACTTACCTCATTAGGTCTGATCTTCCATTTTGTTTCATTTGTAGTTTGAACTCACCAAACTGAGCCCCTTTACCATAAGATTGAGAAGCCCTAGTTGACTATTGTAGGTGTATGTTGAGAATGCTAGGACTTAGTTTATGATGTTGGTAAAACTCCTTTAATCAATATTTATGTTTAAAAAAATATATTTTCACCATTATTATTCCTTTTAAATATTCAAATCACCATTTGGGATATCTAGCTTAGGGTCATTATCTCATACCCTACTAGACTAAGACACCCCTGCCTATAGATGCATATGGATTTAACTAAAATTTATAATATTGTAAAAAGAATTTATTGACCCATATCTTGAGAAAAAAAATCATTTAATATATTCCTATATATTTTTTTCACTTTGTATGCTCATTGGGTTCATGACTATGTTTCCTTTTACCATGACCGGGACAACCCCATGTGTAGGTGCCTGTAGGTAAATATGCCTCTATTTATTTTGTCTATGGGGTTAAAGGAATTATCTTTAAAACTATTTATATCACAAAATCTCCTTCCATCACATTAAAATCACTCTAAGTGACCTACAACCATAACTACACACTCACGCTAGCTTTTGCTTGTTGACTGAGACACTTTGTTTCTCATTGATTCTTATAGCATTTGATGCTTCAAAGATGTTAAATAACCTACCTTTAACCATATTTTCTCACAAAATTCAAACCTAATATTTTACTCACCTTTTTAGGACCCAAAGCATCAAAAAGGCATTAAGGTTGGGGTCATTGATCTAACCCTATTGTAAGTGTGTGTTCTTTGTATAAAGGACACCTATAGATATTAATAAGGGCTTTAAGGTAAATTTTCAATCCTTTAATACATACTTTTAAACTATTAGTTTAACCTTACATCTATTGAAACCATCTTATCCATGAGAATGTTCAATGTTTCCCTTTAGAGTGTCAAACTTCATGTGTATCTTTAGGCCTGTAGATGTCACTAAAAAATCTGTGTTTTAGAACATGTTTGAGGCCTTCAAAACCCTATCTCCCTATACTCTTTGACCTTAATTATTATCAGAGGTTTTTTTTTGGTATGCGATGCAAGATGGGTTAGTTTAGATGCCTTGGAACATTTTGAAATCATGCTTTGAGATACTCATAAGAAGCCTCATGACCTTTATTTTGACACTTTAGGGAGAATTTCCTAAAACACAGCCCTTTATCTCTTCAACATGATCATACACCTATTTTTCTCAATTGAAACTTTAACTAGTCTATCAAGGCTTGATTATTCATCAAAAAGCCTTAAATAGGTGTCAAGTTGCTTCACCCTCTCCATCTAAGAATTTAAGCACCCTTCTCATCCACCTGTAGGTGGATGTTTTGGATATATATAGTGAACTAGATATGAAAAACAAGAAACTTTCTATGAAATTAAATTTTTTATGATTCCATTAAACATTCCAATGCATCTATATCAATTTTAAGAGGTTTTAATAACATCTTGTACCCTTCCACATCTCAATATGATGTCAGCAATGCCATGTAGGTGTAGACTAGGATGTTTTATGCAGGCAAGACATGGAGCTGAGAAATAAAATGTTAAGGAATAGCTTTAAAACACCTCAAATGCATTTTTAACCCTAAAATTACGTGATATTCATCAATTAAACCTTGAAATAATCCTTAAAAAACCTTTTGAACATGGAAATCACTTGTATATATGTGGAATAGAGCAATCAAAAACATCAAATGACTATTTTGGCATGATGAGCATGCTTGGGATCACATTTAAACCTTTTTAAAAAAATATAAATGGGATATATTAAATTATTTATGGATCTAAAAACTAAATAATTCTAATTAAAACTCCATGGACAAGTTAAACAAGCTTATACAGGTGATTGTAAGTGTAACTAATCATGAAGTTGACTATGGAGAAAGACAAGGTTGTAAACTACCCAAATGATGACATGGTGAAATTAAAACAAATAATGAGGTGTAAATATGACCATGAGACATATTAAACAACATTTACCAACTATAAGATACCCCTATAGTATAAAAACACTTAGCAAATAAGAAACACTTCAACAGAACTACATATGGTGACACCTTCTTGCATCATGGACTAAATTACTCATCCAAACATTATGAAAGATTAAAATAAGAATGGATACCATATAATAATGAATTAAACATCCTATATATCCCACATCATTAATTTTTTCGTATGTAATTTCTCATAATGAAGCAAAACCTATAGGGTGCATGAAATAACTAGTAAAAGCGCATAGTCAACTTGTTAGCAATGGTTCATAAAGCAAAGTTGATCAATATTTTCACTATTTATATGAGAATGAATTTATTTTAATATTATATCATATCCCAAAATTATGTGTCTTGAAACCTCATGAGCTATATTTACCAAGTACAAACTTACAAGTCACTTTTGCTATCCAAAAAGGGAAAAAAAGAAGTAGAATAGTTCTGAGCTATGCCCCTTATTAATGTCATTAATACCACCTTATATAAATTAATAATTAATAAAATAATTTTCCACTTTGGTTTCCCTCATACTATCATTTTAAATAATGGTGGTAATTTCAAAAATAAAGATGTCAAATAGGTATGTGCTAAATTTAAAATCCATCAAAAATTATCCACACCCTATCATCTATAATTTAATGGCCAAGATGAGGCCACCAAAAAAAATCTTAATAAAATTATCCAAAATAAAATTCATGAAACACACTTGTATTGGCACCTTCATATCTATCCTGCTCTTTAGGCCTATCACACTAGCATGCATACTACCACTGGGGCAATGCCATTCTCTCTGGTCTATGGTTCTAAATCAATCCTTCCATTAGAATTTGATCTTACTTATATTTTTATATCCCTTCATGGTATCATAACCAATTAATAATTATGTGAAGATCACCTAGACTCACCTTTTTAGGACCCCAAAACATCAAAAAGGCATTAAGGTTAGGGTCATTGATCTAACCCTATTGTAGGTGTGTGTTATTTGTATAAGGGACACCTATATACATTAATGGGGGTTAAAAGGGAACATTTAAATCCTTTCCTACTTAATTTTAAGCTATTAGTTTATCCTTTCATCTATTGACACCATATCGACCATGAAAATGTTCAATGTTTCTCTTCAGAGTGTCAAACTTTATTTATATCTTCAGGCCTATAGGTGTTAGTAAAACATCTCAGTGTGTTTTAGAACATGTTTAAGGCCTTAAAAATACTATCTCCCTCTACTCTTTGACCTTGATTATTGTTATAGGTTTTATTTGTGATATGGGATATAAGATGGGTTAGGTTAGATGCCTTAGAACATTTTGAAATCATGCTTTGAGGTACTCATAAGAAGCCCCCTGACCTCTTTTGACACTTAGGGACAATTTCCTAGATTACATCCCTTTGTCTCTTCAACATTATCATACACCTATTTTTCTCAATTTCCATTTGTATTGGTTTATCAAGGATTTATTATGCATCCCAAATCCTTAAGTGGGTCTCAAGTTGCTTCACCCTCTCCATCCAAACATTTAAGCACCTTACTTAGCCACCTGTAGGTGGATGTTTTGGTTGTATATAGTGAACTAGATATGAAAAAAATGAAACTTTATATGAAATTGAACTTTTTATACTTCCATTAAACATGCCAATGCACCCATATCAATGCTAAGAAGATGGATAACATCTTTTACCCTTTCACACCTTAGTATGACATCAAAAAGACCCTGCAAGTGTACATTAGGATGTTTTATTTAAGAATGCCATGGAGTTGAGTAAGAACACGTTAGGGAATAGTTTAAAAACACCTCAAATGTATTTTTAAACCTTAAATTAAGTGGTATTCATCAAGTTTCAACATGTAAATCACTTGCATATATGTGGAATAGAGCAATCAAAAACATCAAATGACTATTTTAGCATGGTGAACATGCTTGAGACCACATTTACACCTTTTCCAAACATATAAATGGGATATTTAAACTCTTTATTGCTTTGACAAATAAATAATTCTAATTACAACTCCATGGACAAGTTTAACAAGCTTATACAAGTGACTATAAGTGAAACTAAGCATGAAGTTGACTATCGAGAAAGACAAGGTTGTAAACTACCCAAATGATGACATGGTGAAAATAAAACTATGAATAAGGTGAAAATATGACCATGAGACATATACAACACCATTTCCCAACTGAAAGAAACCCCTATAGGAGAAAAACACTCAGTAAACAGGAAACACTTCAACTGAACTACACATGGTGACACCTTCTTGCATCATGGACTAACGTACTCATCCAAACATTATGAAAGATAAAACTAAGAATGAATACCATATAATAAGGAATTCAACATCCTCTAGAGTCCACCTCAATAGCTAGTTCATATAGAATTACTCAAAATAAAGTAAAACCTATAGGGTACATGAAATAATTAGTAAAAAAACATAGTCAACTTATTAGCAATGGTTCATAAATCAAATTTGATCAACATTTTCAGTCTTTTCATGAAAATTAAGGTCTATAAGTATATTATAATTTCTTAAAATATTTTTTCTTGAAACATCATGAGTTGTCTATAGCAAGTACAAACATGCAAGTCAATTTTGTTTGCCAAGAAGAGTTGAAAAGAAGTAAAATAGTTTTAAGAAATAAATTACACTTATAGATCAAAAAAATTATGTAATTGAGCATGGGGAATTCGAATATTCAATTTATAACCATTTCCCACATGACACACTTCCCAAGGAGGTTGTACAAGTGGCAAATTCACCTTTTCCTTCAAGAAAACTACCTTTTTCTCGATAACCTACCAATTTTCAATTGGTTTCAATTACATAAGACCTCCTAAGACACTTTTCATGTGACATCACCATTTGACACTTTCATATTTCCCAATAAACTCATATAAAGCATTAAATAAACCTTTTTGACCCCTAAAATGACTCAAAAGGAAATGTTGGCTAATAAAATTTATGACCAAGGATAATATATCATTTAATAACATTAAATGACCTATGAAGCACCTCATGACAAGATATTATGCTCCCCAAACATGTATAAATCCATTTTTTTACCTAGGGGTGCCCCAACTTGACCTGAAAGTCAAATTTGGTCAGCAAATTGGTACTCATAGAGTTAATATGCACGTTATACTAAGGATCAGTAGCCTTATCCTATCTTAAGCCAAGGGAGTCAATGAATTCTTGAAGATAACTATCAAGTAATTGCTTAAAACACACATAAAATAAACACACTACACCAAACAAACACAAGACAAGGCAAGACATAAACAAGACTCACACATGTGCATAAGTACTTATAGAAAATAAGGGGAACAACAAAGTATGTAAAAAGAGAGACTAGGACCTTAGTAGTAATGTTTGAGATATATCCCATTGACTAGGATATGAAGTTATTATCCATCTAGCTTTGAGAGTTAGAAATCATTGTGTTACTTGTATTAGGTGATAAAATAAGTGCCACTCCAAAATGCATCAACATTAATGTGTCTTCTAGTCTTAGCCTTATCTTCATCCCACTTTAGAACAATGTCTCCCTCTTTAAAACTCCTTGGCATGGCTTTCTTGTCAAAGTATTTATCTATTTGATCTTGGTGAGCTCTCATAGTTTTCATAGCTTGATCTCTTGTCTCCTAAAGCTCCATCAACTCACACAACTTGACTTTCATTCTTTCATTTTCCATCAATTATAGATAATAAGTGAGATCCAAGGCTTGTATCTCAAGTGAAATAGGTAGTCTATCTTCTCTCACATAAACAAGTGTGTATGGTGAGTTTACAATGCCTCTTTTTGTGGTGATCCTATCAACCCAAAGAGTCATCTTTAACTTTGAATGCCAAGTCCTTTGGTTCTCCTCCATTATTCTCTTTATGACTCTAATTATATTCTTTTTGGTGGACTCATCTATTACATTCCCTTATGAATAATATTTGGAGGAAGTACTAAGATAGATGCCATGTTTCAAAGCCCATTCACTTGTCTTCATTTCAAGGAAAGGCAATGGATTATCTAAAATTATTTTTGAAGGAGCTCCAGGCCTTGTCACTATGCCTTCATATAATTATATAACTGAAATTTCATGTTATTCCTTAATATCAATAACCTCTACCCACATTATAAAGTAATATGTATTAGTCAACACCCATTTATGGCCAATAGTAGAAGGTGGGTTGATTAGGCCTATGAAATCCAAACCCCATTTCAAAAAGGGTTAATCAACTTGAATTAAATGAAGAGGAAAGATAGAAAGCTTTTATTTACCATCAAATAAAGCACACTTTTGACACTTCCTTACCCAAGCATGGGTGTCTTTGAACAAACTAGGCAAACAGTATCCATATCTCATAATCTTAGCATTTGTGGTTCTTGGAGAAAAGTAACCACCATTTGTTCCATCATGAAACCCAAGAAAATTTTTCTCAATATTATCTGATTTAACACACCTCAATAACATACCTAATATGTCCTTACTAAACAAAAATCCATCAATAAGTACATAAGGAATGGATTGCAATCTAAAGTACCTTCTTATATCTCTATTAAGGCCTTATGAACACTCACTAGTTTGAAGAAAATGGATCATATCTTGTGTCTAACTCTTCATTGATGAAGGTGAAGCTATCATAGGGTCATCATGGAGTGATAAAAAAACATCTTTTTGTTCTTTAAAATATAAAGTAAGATGTTCACATAACCCCTTCCCTTTCACTAGCTCAGTTGTCTTGATTTCCACATCATACTCCATCACTTTTGTGATCTAACCAACCCTTTTTTCATTCAAATATATACTCAAAAGGAAGTCTTTGAAACTATTATGAGGTACCGATATGTGTATATTTTTTTTAGATAACATATGCCTAAACTTAATTAGACTTCTAAAAATTGAAAGTACTTGCTTCTCAACATAGGTGTATCCTACCTCATAGCCTTCCAAACCTTGACTAAAGAAGGCAATAATCTACTCCAAGTTTTATTAATTTTATTGAGTAAGCATGGTAGAGATTACCTCATAATTTCCAAATGTATACAAGTTGAAATCCTTTGATAAATTATGACTTACAAGAGTTGGAGCTTAGGTAATGACATTTTCAATCTCTTCAAAAATTTCCTTCCTTCTTCTGGTCTAAGTGAACACTTCATCCTTCCTTAGCATAGAGGTTAGAGGCTTGAATAAATTTTAAAAATAAATAATGAACATTATTATGAATTTAATTTTCCCAAAGAAACTTTCCAAACCTTTCTTGTGTTTGGGGTCAAAGCCAATTCCAAGATTGCACTCACCCTTTTAGGATCTATGGATAATCCCTTCTTTGAGACAATGTGTCCTAAAATGTCACCTTCATGGAAAAAAAACACACACTTATTTGGGTTGAGAGAGATTCCAAAATATCTACATCTCTCAAAATTACACCTATGGTGATTCAAGTGATCCTTTGCATCCTTATAAAAAACTATGATATCATAAAGATACACTAGCACAATGTCACTTATTAGTCCTTGAAAATCCATAACCATTACTTGTTGAAATGTATCCCCAGCATTAGACAAGCCAAAAATAATATTCATATAATCATATATACCCAATTTAGTAGTAAAGGTTGTCTTATATTGGTCACTTTCCTTCACCAAAATCTGATTATACCCAGAATATCCATCAAGGAGAGAAAACCTTTCACTACCTACCACAACTTGCAAAATTTGTTCCATGGAGGGAAGAGGATAATCTTATTTCAAATAAACTTTATTCAATTCCATAAAATCAATACACAACCTGATTTACCCATTATTCTTTCTAACAGGGACTAATTTTGCCAACCAAGATGAATGCTTAATAAGAAAGATGATTTTAGACTCAATCAACTTAGTAAGCTCTTTCTTCATGAGAGGCTCAATCTTAAGATTGCTTCGCCTTTGTCTTTACTTCAAAGTCTTAGTATTCTCATCTATATCTATGTTATGCTGAGATAAGTTTGGATCAAATCCATTTAAATCACTATATTTGCATGCAAAGACATTAGAAAACTCCTTGCGTAACTCAACGAAACCATATTTCTCTTCACTAGTACATACCTTCCCAAGTACAAGCAATGTATCCTTGAATATTACTACTTTTTCATGGTTTTCTGGATTAGTATAAATTGTTACCTTTTCTTGATTCAACTGATCATCATCATTGAAGATACTCTCAAGTGTGACTAGGCCTTTATGGATCTTGTTTGACTTCAATTGTACAATCTACCCTCCATATTGCTATTGTAGTTTGGTCTGATTCTTGGAAGAGGACTTAGTCTTATCTTGTATAAAAATTTATCTTTGTTGTTCACTATCAAACATTTTCGAATTAGTGACATTATCTAGTATAGAGGGCCTTACAATCACCTTGATATGTGGTTGATTATTATCTTCTCTTATCTATTTGGGAATCAAACTAAGCTCCAATTGCTACCAACATGTCAGCATGTTTGTTGTATTCTCTTGGGATAGATGTGATGTTGAAGGCTTATAAATTTACCAAAATATCCCACATTGTATGCTTATAAAACTTAAGCAAATAGTTCTTAGTCACATTTTGGCCTCTTACTTGATTCACAATCAACTCACTATCACCATAAACTTGTAATTATTTCACACCTATTTTCCTAGCCCATTCAAGACCATGAAAAAGGGTTTCATATCATACCACATTAAAATTACAAGAGAAGTGAAATATGAAAGTGTAATAGTACCTTTCTTTGGATGGTGAAACCAACATTGCTCTATCACCTACCCCAACCTTACTTTTAGATCCATCAAAGAATAGCTGCCATAAACCATCCATGTCTTCACTTGGCTTGACCAAGTTTCACATGAAAGAGTCCTCCTCATGCATGAAATACACTCCAATACCAGCCTCTTCTATGAATTTTTAAGGATAATGCTCATAATGTTCATCTCCCCATTCATCTAAGTGCAAATCAGAAACTCCTTCAAGAGAAGATGTTGGAGATTGATCTATGTGAAGTTCCTCCTCATCAATAATGGCATAATTGACATTTTCCACTTTATGCATATGAGGATCTAAGTGATTGTGATGGATAGGATCTTATTAAATCTTAACCTTAGCACCATACTTTATCCTAAAAACCATATATGACCAATTGGCTACCAAGTATCCACTTATCTTAGTTGTAAACTCCCTTGACAAGTAAAGAGCGAAGTATGGAGGTAAATCTACCATAACCACATCATGAGGAATAGAAACTATGGGAAAATCATGTAAAATATAATTATAATCCTTGACCACTCCCAGGTTCTTTTTTGGTGATCCATCTAATTTTAGGACTCCTTTAGTCATTGGTTTATACTTGAGGCCTAGTTTATCCGCTATACACATAAGCATAATTGAAGTATTATCCCCATTATCTATGATGAAATTATGAAATAATAAATAACCAATGATTAAATATAATTAAAAATGGGGATTATTATTAGTTTTATTCACTTGTTCATCAATGGGCTAAGTTCCATTCACCAATACAACATTTTCATTCCTAGTTGATCAAACTTGCTTACCTAGTCCTTGTAATTTTTTTTGAAGCATATCCTTTTATCCAGGTATTGTTAATTAATATCATAGTGAAATATTAATATGTAAATTCTTAATATGGTCCACAAAATTGATATAAGGATTCCTCACCTTAGAAGGTTATTTGGAAGCACTAATACCTTATGGTGTAGCTTGTGGAGGTGGATATGTAGGAGCAGGCCTTATATTCTAAAACTACTAATTTTATTACACCTTAGGGGCTGATTTAGACCCAAAAACAATTTTAGATGATGTAGGATAAAAATATGTCCTTTATTAGGCCATGGTGTCTTTTCAACAACCCTCTTCTTAGACCTAATTTTAGAAGCCACACTAACATTCACATTGCTTACATTCCATAGATGATTGATAGTACAAAACTCTCCCTCCAAATGATTTATGATAGTAGAATTATATTCTTTTTTCCCATTCTCCATTTAAATTTTCTTTCCACTTTGCATTGTTGCCTCAAAATTTGAAACTTGATATGTTTGATTACCTTGCTTAGTCATGGTTGGATTATGCATCTCATTGGTATAAGTAACTTGGTCTTGATTTTTATCATAAAAGGGATAACAAGGTTTTTCTTGAATAAATTTATTTTGAGTGGGAACAAGAGATTTGGAAGATGAGGCAACATTAGGATTGTAACTTTGGTAAGGTCTATCTTGGGTAATTTGACCTTGTCCTTGATCATTACCTTAAAAAGAAGGGATATTGGTTTACCTAAACTTATTATAGGATAGGTATGGCCTATAACTTTGAGCTTGTTGATTTTTGAGAGCAACCAACTCATTGGTAACACTTTGGATAAAAATATTGACTTCATGGATCTCATTATTTGGGATAATGGTAGACTTTTCATGACTAGGCAAAAGAGCAAATGTAGGTAATGTAACTTGACTAGGAGGCTGTAAGTCAGGGAATAATGGCATTGGTGGCCTAAGATCAATATTTCCTACTTGAACAAGACAATTATTAGCATTTATATTTATCTCATAGGTAGTAGGTAGTGTATTCCCACCCATGGATTGGATCATCATGGCTACATCAATATTCAAAGATTTTAAATAGTAAAATAAAGCATAATTTGGAGTAAGTCTCACAAGGGCTAGAATCCTATCCCATTTATTTTGAAATCTAGTATTAAAATATTTCATAAACACTTATGGTGCCCTCTTGATAGTGGTCATTTTCTCAGCTAGTGATAAATGATCACTCTTCTCTCCAAACCTCTTAGTCGATAGATCTCCTAGTTCATCATATGAACCAATAGAATTATTAGGTAGGGTCCCATACTAATCTAAAGCTTTTCCTTTGAAAGGAAAATTCTAATAACCTAATAGCCACATTCTATTCAATGATATTATGGATATTACAAGAAATTTCTATGTTTCTAATGTGTTTAATGATAGTAATAGGACCTTATTCACTAAAATATGGAACACTCTTAAGGGTTGCTCCTATAATTTGGTCATATTGGGAAAGATTCAAAGGAGATGATCTGGTGATAGATATAAAAGGTTTGTTCCTAGCCATTTTGTAATATAGGCTATGGGTATTAGAGGTTTAAATTATAAATAACCTAGACTTCTTAAACACCAACTCTCTTTAATAAGGATGAGTATACACAAACCTAAACCTTTTGATAGAATACAAAGGTAATTACATAAATTCAAAGGGTATACCTTTAGGGAAAAACCTAGTGGTCACCTTTGGAATGGAAATTAGGGACTAATCAACAACCAAAGAGTTTAAAATTTTAATGGAGTCTCTAGGTACTGAATGTAGATGTTATTTTAGCTATAAATATGCCAAGACCAACACCAATCTTGGACAATCTTCTAAGACTTAGAGTCCCACTAGGGGTGAAAAAAACTATTATCACTTGGACTTGAACCCCTTAAGGGGATGCCTATCTCTCCTCATCCAAGTGGCACAATGGAAACATCTCTTTTGTTGTGGGTAACAATTTGTTGAGATGAATCTCTATAAGGGCTAGTTCCCTTGATGCACTCTTTAAAGTACTTTCTTACCTATAAAATTTAGATAAAAAGGGAATATAAAAACAAATAAGAAATCTAAATGGTGATGTCCAATATTGGATTTCCTCCTATTGACTGAAAATATACTACTTAGAGCTAAACAAAGCTTCCTTCACTCAAGACTCACAACTCAAGATGCATTATCACATCAATATTTCATAGGTTAGGTTCAAGAGGTATTTAAATGATTAAGAGGGTAATGGATGATTCATTTAGGGAATATAGTCATAAAATAATTATATGACACACATAAACTTAAGATAGAACACTAATAAAGGCCTATAATAATTACTCTTCTATATATTGGAGAAAAATCAAGGATAACATGCTAGAAAAGATCATCTTCTACTAGGCAAGACCAACAAGATTTTATAAAAACTCAAATTGTACAACATGTAATTAGTAAAATTCACTTGTTTTATTATTTCAATATATATTCAAGTAAAAAATTAAATAGGGTTTCACCATCAACTAGTGAAGGCTGCTAAAAAGAGCCAAAAGAGTCAATATTTATAGCTTTTGAGAGAAGAGGAAGACAAAGGAAGTACAAAGGTCACTTAGACACTTTTAAATATAATAAAATAGGTAAAAATTTCATGATATATATATATATATATATATATATATGGGATTAACCATGAAATGTTAGTAGGACCAAGTGTCCATACAAGTCATGAAACTTATGAAAAATGGCATTAAGCTCCTAGTCTTGGCTTAGAAAACTACCTTCATATTTGAACATGTTTGAACATCCAAAAACTAACTAGGGATAGGTATAATTATTTATATTATAGGGAAGGAATTTATTCATGCATCACCATGCATTTGTTACATTCCTACTCATATTGAAACTCTTGGAAGGAAGTCATTATTGTCTACAGTCTTAAAAACTCCATTTTAAGTCACCCCTCACACTTGGCCTCAAAATTACCTTTAGTTTTCCATGTAAATATAATGGAGGGATTTAATTACACCTTTCAATACCCTACATGGTCTTAGAGGAATTAGGAATTTTTTAAAAAGGATCACAATTAGAGCTTTCACCCTTCTCACCCTTGCATCCACTATGCTAGTTTTGACTAGCTGAAAGGAGAGTTATGGTTTAGAAAATTAAGAGTTTTTTACCTAAAATCAAATGGACATAGGGAGTTTTTATATTTACTAAGATTCCACCCAAATTTTATTTCATCTTTAGACTCCTATAGCCTACAAAACACTCAAAATAGTCATAAAAATCATATTTTTCATGTTGTTTGGACAATTATATACAACTCATCTTGGTGAAATATAGCATGATTTAATCCTCTACATTGTACAATAACTTTTATTTCAAAACTATTTTTTTAGGATAGCTTTCTAAGCTCATTTTATCTATTGGGTCTTGGATGAGGGTTTAGTAGGGTTTTAAGCAGTTATAGGTCATAGGCTTTGTTCTAAAATATTTGACATTGAATATGCCACTAAATGCTATAAAAATTAATCTAAGGGACCTTTATAACTCCAAATTCCTATAGTTATGATTAATAGTCTTATAAAAGATATGAACACTTGGAGACACCTATCGAGATTATTTTTCTCTTTTCTTACATGCTTAAATTGTGTCAAGGCAAGAATTAGTTTTCCTATAGGTTTAATTACACTAAAAATATAATATATTTATTATTTAATCCCTTTAATATGTTTCAATCATCTATATATCCCACCAAGAGTTAGAAATGAAAATGGACCCAAAATTGGTTTTTAGTCCTTTGAAGGCCTAAAGGTTTTAACATGCATTTTATAGGTTTAGGATATATGAGTTGATATTTCATGATTTTAATATCATATAATACTTATTAATACTTCATTAAAACTTTTAGGATCACCATATAACCTCCAAAGTACTCCACTTCTTCCTTTTCTCTCATTCACCAACTAAGCCTAGTGAATGCTTGCCTAGTTAGACTATGTGTAAGGGAAATTTTGGTCTATAGAGAGTTATGAGCTTGTTATAGTACTTATAAACACCTTCTAACCTTATATTAACCTCATTACATGTTTACATGAGGTTCCTAGAGCTCCATATCAAGTCTTTTGCTCATTTTGCCTTCACTAGCTCACTTTGCCAAAGCCTAATTTTCCTAGACTGGCTGACCTCTAAGACAAAATATTGAGGTATATCCCTCATACCCATGGAAAATTTAATATTTTTTGAGTTTTTACAATCCTTTATTATAATTTTTATAAAATATTTTTGTTTTATTCCATGGTTTAGGTGTCTAACCAACTCCAAATGCCAAAAAAGGCCTCTAAAAGCCTTTTTTCTATATTTTCCTCAAACCTTCCTAAGAGTGACCTCTTCAAGACAAAAAAATTCATATATATTTATTTAACATGTTTCCCATATGAAATTTATGATCATGAATCTTTTAAATCATCTAGAAACACTCCTTTCTTTGGATTCCACATGTTCATCTATTGTGGTAAGAAGTTACCTAGCTCTTTATACAGATTGTTGCCCCTTTAGCCAAGTAAGGAAGAATAGATGGAATCATTGGAGGATTTTTGGGCTTATTAAACCAATTTTTTATTATACATAAACCACTTTTACTTTTCCATAACTCTCTTCCTTCTCCAAACAAGTCCATGATTCACCTTACCCTTACTAGTTTGCACTTTATTGTAAGTGTACACAGGGGTCTTGGGGTCTATGTAACATCATTTATCCCTTTGAGTAGTTTATTAACTATAATATTTATTTAGGTTTTAATAATTTAAATAATTAGTTCTTATCTTCCATTTTGTTTCATTTGTATTTTGAACTCACCAAACTAAGCCCCTTTTCAATAAGACTAAGAAACCCTAGTTGACTATTGTAGCTGTATGTTGAGCATGCTAAGACTTGGGTTCTAATGTTGTTGGATCTCCTTTAATCCATATTTATGTTTAAAAACATATATTTACACCATTATTCTTATTTTTAAACCTTCAAAACATCATTTAGGATATCTAGCTTAAAGTCACTGTCTCATACTCACTGTCTCATAGCCTGCTAAACTATGACACCCCTACCTATAGATGCATATGGATTTAACTAAATTTTATCATGGTGTAAAAAGACTTTATTAACCCCCATATTGAGAAAAAAAATCATTTTATGTCTTCCTATATATTTTTTCACCTTGTATGCTCATTGGCTTCATGATCATGTTTCATTTTACAATGACTAGGACAACCCTATCTGTAGGTGCCTGTAGGTTACTTTACCTCTAATTAGTTTGTTCATGAGGTTAAAGGAATTATATTTAAAATTATTAAGGTCACACAATCTCATGAACTCACATGAAAATCACTCTAAATGACCTATAACCACACTTACACACTCATTCTAGCTTTTGTCTATTGACTAAGACACTTTGCTTCTTATTGATTCCTATAGCATTTATTGCTTCAAATGGGTTTGGTCAAGATGATAAAGAAACTCCTTTGAACCCTCTTTTGTCACAAAATGCAAACCTGATCCTAGACTCACCTTTTTGGGACCCCAAAGCATAAAAAATTCATTAAGGTTGGGGTCATTTATCTAACCCTATTGTAGGTGTGTGTTCTCCATACAAGGGGCACTGGTATACATTAATTAGGGTCATAAGGGAACATTTAAATCCTTTCCTACTTAATTTTAATCTATTATTTTAGCCTTACATCTATTTAATCCATCTCATCCATGAGAATGTTCAATGTTTCTCTTTAGAGTGTCAAACTTCATTTGTATCTTCGAGCCTGTAGATGTTACTAAAACATCTCAGTGTGTTTTAGAACGCATTTGAGGCCTTCAAAACCCTATCTCCCTCTACTCTTTAACCTTCATTCTTAGAAAAGGTTTTATTTATGCTAGGGGTTTAAATATGGGCTAGGTTATATTACTTGGAAAATTTTGAAAGTATGATTTGAGATACTCATAAGAATCCCCCTGACCTTTATTTTGACACTTTAGGGACAAATTTCTATAACACAACCCTTTATCTCTTCAACATGATCATACACCTCTTTTACTCAATTTAAACTTTCATTGGTCTATCAAGGCTTCATTATGCATCCAAAAACCTTAAGTGGGTGTTAAGTTTCTTCACCCTCTCCATTTAAGCATTTAAGCACCCTGCTTAGCCACCTGTAGGTAGATGTTTTGGTTGTATCTAGTGAACTAGATATGAGCAACATGAAACTTTCTATGAAATTAAACTTTGTATGCTTCCATTAAACACAAAAATTCACCCATATCAATTCTAAGAGGTTATAAAACATATTTTACCCTTCCACACCTTAGTATGACATTAGCAAGGCCTTATAGGTGTATATTAGGATGTTTTATGTAGGTAGGACATGGAGTTGAGCAAGAACATGTTAGGGAATAGCTTTTAAAACACCTAAAATGCATTTTTAAACATTAAATTAAGTGATATTCATCAAAGAAAACTTGAAACTAGACTCAACACACATTTTCAACATGGAAAACACTTTCATATATGTGGAATAGAGCAATCAAAAACATCAAAGGACTATTTTAGCATGGTGAACATGCTTGGGATCACATTTTATCCTTTTAAAAAACTATCAATTGGATATATTCAACTCTTGATGTATTTTAAAACTAAACCATTATAATTACAACTCCATGAAAAATTCTAACAAGCTTATACAGGTGATTATAAGTGAAACTAAGCATGAAGTTGAATATGGAGAAAGATAAGGTTAAAAACTACCCAAATGATGACATTATGAAACAAAAAAAAGTAAAGAGGTGTAAATATCACCATGATACCTATTTATAAAAATTTCCTAACTTAAATATACCCTTATAGGATAAAAACACTTATCAAACAAAAAACACTTCAGTTGAACTACTTATGGTAACACCTTCTTGCATCATGGTCTAACTTACTCATACAAACATTATGAAAGATGAAAATAAGAATTGATACCATATAATAAGGAATTAAAAATCCTATATATACCACCTCAACAATTTCTTTAGAGGAAATTGCTTAGAATGAGTAAAACCTATAGGGTGCATGAAATAACTAGTAAAAGAGCATAGTAAATTTACTAGAAATGGTTCATAAAGAAAATTTGATCAATATTTTCAATATTTTTATGAAAATTAAGGTCCCTAAGTATAATATCATCTCTCAAAATCATTTTTCCTGAAACATCATGAGCTCTCTATACCAAGTACAAACATGCAAGTCACTTTTGTTTGCCAAGAAGAGCTAAAAAGAAGTAGAATGGTTTTGAGAAATAAATGGCACTTATAGATAAAAAAACATGTAATTGAGAATTTGGAAGCTTAAGAGGCACTTATTAACCATTTCCCCCATGTCACACTTTCCAAGGAGGCCATATAAGTGCCAAACTCACCTTTTCCTTCAAGAAAACTACTTTTTTTAATAACCTACCAATTTTTAGTTGTTTTAAATTAATTAAGACCTTATAAGACACATTTCATGTGATGTCACCCTTTTTAACCTTCACATTTCCCAAAAACCCATACAAATCATTAAATGCACCTTTTTGACCCCTAAAATGACTCAAAAGGACATGTTGGCTAATGAAATTTATGACCAAGGCTAATATATCATTAAATAAAATTAAATGATCTATTAAACACCCCATGAAAAGATATTATACCATTAAAAACATATAACAATACAATTTTTTTACCTAAAGGTGCCCTAATTTGACTTAAAAGTCAAATTTGGTCAATAGGTACCTTGATCCATTGGGTTATGAAAGATGAGGTTCCTCCTCTTCTTGAAAAAACACATGGGGGAATTTTGATGGCCACTATAGAATACATGATACAACCCACAAATGATAATCTATGGGATACTTTTGGCCCACTCTTAAAAATTATGCCATTGAATTTACTAGAAAATATACTTCTTTCTAGCTTCATGATGATTTATTTCATTCACCTCCAGCTGAGCTTCAAACCATAGAATCTCTCTATCCATTCTCCATGTGGGGATTAAATATCATAGGAAAATTATCTTGATCTCATGATGGGCATGTCTGTATAATCACAACCATAGAATATTTTACCAAATGGGTTGAAGTTATGCCCCTTATTAATGTCACCAGTATCACCATCTCCAAATTCATCCTTAATCAAATCATTTACCACTTTAGTGTCCCTCATACTATCATTCTAAATAATGGTGGTAATTTCAAAAATAAAGATGTCAAATAGCTCCATGATAAATTTAAAATCCATCATAAATTCTCCACACCCTATCATCCATAATGTAATGGCCAAGATGAAGCAACCAAAAAAATTATTAATAAAATTCTCCAAAAGATAATTCATGAAACATACTTGTATTGACACCTTCATATGCATTCTTCTCTTTGTGCCTATCACACTAGTAAATATACTGCGACTGGGGCAATTCCATTCTCTCTAATCTATGGTTCTAAATCAGTCCTTCCATTAGAATTTGAGACTCTCTCTCTCTCTCTCTCTCTCTCTCTCTCTCTCTCTCTCTCTCTCTCTCTCTCTCTCTCTCTCTCTCTCTCTCTCTCTCTCTCTCTCTCTCTCTCTCTCTCTCTCTCTCTCTCTCTCTCTCTCTCTTCATGGTATCATACCCAATGAATAATTATTTGAATATCAACTTCATGATTTTAATCTACTTGATGAACACCATCTTTCTACTTTGCAACAAATCACCAATACAAGGCCCATATTGATAAGCAACATAACAAATGAGTTAAAGTTTGTACATTTAATTTTGGTGATCTTGTCCTTAAATTAGAATACACTCATGAAAAATAAGGTAAATACACCTAAAAATGGTGGGGCCCCTATTTAGTCAAAAATATTCTTGGTCCAAGTACCTCTAACCTTCAAACCAATGAAGGTCATATTTTCAAAAAACCCACGAACACATAATTCCTCAAGAATTATTTTGCCTAATCCTTCCCTTATTTTCATTCTTTTTATATGATATATACATAACACTTTTTTTAGGATACTTACATGGGTCTCACCCTCTGCAGTAGTTCTCTCTTTTCACAAACCTTAGTCCTTCATTTTAGTATTTTGGTTTCCCTTTTTCTCATGAGTTGTATTTTAAAACCATGGATAAGACCAAGTATTCCTCATGATATAATTTTATCCTCTTTGTTTTCATACTTTTCACACACCTTTTGGCACCTCCTGGGTTTCTCATTTGTGAGTTGTAGTGTAATACCATGGATAGGATGTGGCCTACCTCACAAATACCTTCTTGTTCTTATACTTTTTGACACCCTCATGGGTTTCTCTTTTATGAGTTGTAGTGTAAGACCATGGATAGGACCTATCCTTCCTCATAAAATCACCATGTATTTCATTCCTATCTAGAATGTGTTTTGTAATGGTTACGATCTTTTGATATTTATTCTCAGCTTTAGCTTTTGCTTCTTTTTATAGATGAAATTTGCATCACAAACTATGTCAAAACATTTTCCTACATTTCCCTCATTATTATGATAAAGAATCACACTTTTATATCATTGTATCCATTTTTCACCCTTTGTCACATTTTTTTGTAATTTGAAGTTATTCAAATTGTTTCATGTTTCATTCCTCTTGATTTCCTTTCCTTTCACTCCACATTAGATAAAACAAGATCAAAGTCAAGATAGCACTTTTATCTCACATAGATTTACAAAACTCTTAGACATCATGCTCTGTGAGTTATCTCTCTTAGAAACTAAGTCCCAAGTATTCAAATGAAAGTCATTTTTATCACCCATGTTTGGTTTTCCAAATCTATATGGAGGAGGGATAAAAAATCCATCAAGAAATTTAAAATCCAAATCATTTGAAATAAAAGAAAATAATATACAAAAGGCAAAATATAATCTTAAAATTTAAAATAACACTAAAAGACATGATTACAAGCACATATCCTATCTCCAATCAAAGCTCAAACTCCATAGTTGGCCTCACAATAGAGCCAAGGTCCATTTGGGTATAGTAGGCTAGTAGATTAAAATAAGAGAATTAAAAAACTTAATGGTGATATGTAATTTCTCATGAAAGTACCCAATCTTCATAGTATACCACTAACTTGGTAAGGGGTCTTGAAAAATGGGGAACACATTGTGTGAAGGTAGATCCATCTTAATTTTCATTCATACTGTTGTTCCTAAAATTAGCTATGCTCATTTTTCGAACAACCCCTACGAAACTTGTCTATTTTGTGTTTTTTCTCTCTAAGTTCATCTTTCGAGGCAAGTTTTTCTTGTTCTCATGTTTGCTCAACTAGCAGCATTCAAATTTCATGGAGTTCCCTTGTTACGTTTTCCCAAAAAAGGTGAAAATCATCACCATCTTGATGCGGCTAGATGACAATTTTCCCCATTTCTCAGAGTTAGTGTTTTCTAGTGTTTCCATGTAGGGGTGGCATTTTTTACCGCCACTGCATTTGTTTTTTTCAATGCAAAGGCAACATTTTTAGCCACCCTTGCATCCATCATGCAAGAGCGGAAAAATTTTCCACCCTTGCATATTTTGATGCCTCTCATATAGAGGCAACAAATTTTTCTGCCATTACACAACCTCAATTTTTGCATGTGGCATTTATGGCCAAGCACATCGAGTGGTTGGGGGCAATTTTCACCCCTATTTAATCTTTTTTCTCCCTCTTTCTACCTCATTCTTCCATTACTTCTCCTCCTCTCTACCCCTAAATGATCAAATGAGAAAGAGGAAGCATGTTTTTTCCAGATTCGAGCCTCATTTCACATTGTTCTTTAGGTAGGGTTTTGTTTTTGTTTTTATTTTTGTTTTCCTTTCTCCTATTAGGTTGTTTTTCTTTCTTTTCCTTTTAGGTTTTATTTTTCTTCTTCTTCTTATTATCCTACCTATTTTTCCCTATCAAATGAGGTGATCCTAGCCCCCTTCACCATGCCTCGACCCTCCTCTTCCTAATTTTCCCTTTTGGCCTTTTTGCCCTCGCATTTTAACTGTCGAACCTTGTTAGGGCAGAAAATTTTGCCACCATAGCAGAACCCATTACAAAAACCTTACCCGTGTAAGGGTGGAAAAATTCACTACCCTAACATAAGTCCCTAACCACCTAAACTCATGCACCAATGGTAATTTTTTTTGCTAATGCAATCCAACATCGAACACATGTAAAGGTGGCAAAAATTGCTGCCAATACACCTGACCTCCCCACTAAGTGCACAGGTGGAAAATTTTGCCACCCTTACATGAAACATCCTTTCTAATCCAACATGCATTAGTGGAAATAATTACCACCAATGCATCCTATTTTCTAATCAACATGTACAAGCATAACTTTTTTCCACCTATGCACAAAAAAACCCTTTCCACATACAAGGGCAACAATTTTTACCGCCCGTACATACCTTCTCCCTAATTTTTTTAACTCTAGGATTTATTTTTTTCCATTTTATGAGCCCATTCTCTTTCCTTTCCACTTTCTGACCTACTCTCACCTCAAACCTTTCAAGCACGTTTCCCTAATCATGATCACCCAACGTGCAATTTTCCCAAATTGCCAATTTTTCCCTAATTGCACAATCATGACTCTTATCATAGTTTCTCTTCAAGATCCTTTTTTATCAACATACTTTTAAAAAAAGGCTCATCCTGATGACTAAAGCTTCTCCAAATAATTCAAAGGTGATTAAGTACCAATATCAAGGTATTTTTCCAATCACCTCAGTCACTTCTAATGTCGACAACATTAGGGACACAAAGATCAGCCACGTAGATATGGCTGAGTTCATAGAGAGAACCAAGGCAAAAAATCCAAGCTCCAAAATGAAGAGGATAATTGAGAGAAATATCCATCTAATCTCCTCTTTTCCTATGGTATCACATCACATAGAGTTCATCCTCTAGTGCACCCAATTCTATAATAAAGAGACCAGAGCTGTGTTAGATGCTAGTGGAAATGTAGTAATTCGATTGGACACTAAATTCATCGATAAAATTTTCATGTTCCCTCCTGCTACTAAAGTATTGAAGATCGACTTCATTGAAGCTCATAAGGAATATGTAAAAGATCTCGAGAAGGTGATCAAAAATAGGTGGCTAGAGACTCCCAGAGCCAACTTATCCAGATGGCCCCAGAACTTTCTGAGGAGTGACTTTATAGAAGAAGTTGGTGACTTAATTACTCTTCTTAGTAGGGTACGAGGTTTACCCTCTTCTTCTCAACTTCATGAATGGATGTATCCCTTCATCAAGATAATCCTCCAAGGGAAACAAGTCATTGTCTAGGGTGAATAGATCAATAATGCTCTGCATGAGCAATTGACAAAAGTGTCTATTACTTCAAAGTTCTATATGACTTCAGACTTGGTGTACATTACAGCTTCAATGAGAACCTTTCCAAGTTTGATGTTAGAGGGAGATAGAAAAACTACCCCTATTTATCAATATTACCCTAAGCTAACATTAAAGGGATCAATCCATCACTTTAACAGGGTAAATGATGCCTTCTTTAGAGTATTTTTGTGTCTTTTTGACCCTTAATTAGAATAGAAGAGAGTATCAGATAAAGCCTAGACTATTGTCAATGACTTTGGCTGTATGTTCTTATACTTTCCTAGTTTTTGCTATCTATAGGTTGGCTTTTTCCAAGGCTATCCCTATATTCTCCCTAGATTTCCTTCTGATAAATTGATCGCAATGGAGTTGTGTAGATAAATTATTGTTATACAAAATAAGTAGATGGAACTTAAGAAACTAGGCTTTAGGTTCCCCATTGAAATTGGTAGGTACTTAGTGTTGACCACTATAAAAGCAAGGGTAATGGAGAGCAAAATGTAACTTCTCACTATGAATCATTTCAAAATAAGGCCCAAATTTGATTATAGAGGTGCCGAAGACATGATCAAAAAGAAGACTTAGTTCCATGAGCCCATGATTGAAGACGTCTAGATAGATTTAAGAACAATGGAAGATATCAGGAAGATGGACTATAGCAGACTGTCTCTGGAACAAATCAAATATCTAGGGCTCATTGATATTCCTCCAAATCTAGTAGATGATAGAGATCTAGTAAATAACAAGTATCTTTCTATACAAGTCCCTAACTCTCCTCTTCCTCTGATCCAATGGTCTCAAAAAGAATCAACCTCTTTGAGGATGAGATTCAAACCAATATTGGCCAACACCAATGATTGGTTGGAAAATAAAGGGATCACATTAAAATAATTCATCATAGGATCAGAGGCTAAATTCCAAGAAGAGAAAAGGAGGAGAGTAGAAAATAGAATAAAGAATAAAAGTGATGTTCCTTCTCCTTCTAGGCCCCACAATCTTAGGATCATCTTTGTATCAAAAAATCAAAGGTTATAAAGAAAGAACCAGAGTCAATAGATATGGGGGTTAAGAAATAAAGCACCCAAGAACAAGCAATAGAACATATAGAAATAGATGATAGGCCCACAGGTCAACAAGGGATAAAAACTCTATCTCCACAAGAGGGGGCATAACCAGTCACAATAATTTCTTCTTCTCCACCCCACTCACCTGTTATGACTCCTTCACCCATTTCTCCCATTAATACTACCTCTTCTGGAGCCACCTTTCCTTCTAGAGTTATTTTTGACGACCCTTAAGGCACTTATGGATATGTTCTTTGATCACTAGGATCCATCCCTAGTCTTTCATCTCCTTCTTTCAACATCAGAGATAGTTCCACCTTTGACTAGTCAGTGGCAGGTGTAGTTTTGCCTGATACTATGCCCACTATGCCCATTGTTCCCACCAGTAGTGCAAATGTTACCCCAGTGACACCAACTATAGGGACTATTGCTACTGTAATTGCATTTGCTCTCCCACCTTGGTTATCAACTTTCACAACTGAAAGAAAAAAGCAATCCATCTCTACAAATGAATTTGACCTCGGTAAAATAGTGTCAGTGAAAGCTAAGACCCCCAAGAAGCCAAAAATCCTTTCAAAAATGATTGGAGATAAGGGGCACAAATTTTTGGAGATAGCTAACTTGATAGGATGCAACACTTGAGAATTTTGATATGAGCAGCTACTCCATTTCTTGAGTTGAGTTGGGGAAAATAACTCATGAGGGTGCCAAGAGTGATTTGCAATCTATAATGGGTATCATGGTCTATAAATTTGATTGAGAGAGAGAGAGTTGAAAGATCATTACAAAGCAAAGGAAGAATAATTCACTATGGTGATCAAGAGATTCACTTTTGCTCTAGAAGTGGTAACTCCAGAGGCCTTCTCCATAGATGATCCTCTAATCCAAAAAGCAGAGAAGACCTATCTAAAGGGAAAAGTACTTGAAGATTACCTAGATAAGATTCATGCACAAGGGATTTCCTTGTTTAAAGAGGTGGCTAAGAAAATAGGTAAAATGAAGAAAATGAGAATAGATTTAGAAGACCTTGTCTCTATTATTTCTCAAGATATTGACAACACAAATAAATATCTTAGCAAGTAGACAGAGATGAAAGCACTAAAGAAATGTATCTTAGTATCAATCAACATCATTGTTGATAGAGATTCTTATATTTAAATCAAATAATCATTGACATACATGATCTGGGTACTTAAGGAATTAGTCAGTGACCTCGAATCTTCTAAGGATACTAGTGAATAAAGTGACACCATTTTGTTGAACAAATTAGAGGAGTTGCCTTGTAGACTCACCTCTCAAGACAACCAATTAATTTCAGCAGAGGAAATGATTCAAGAGTTTGAAGGTATGATCTGAAGGGAATTCAAAGAAAAAAAATTCTCAATGACTTATGTGGATAGTATTTTAGATAATTAGTTAACTCTAGACAATCTGAGAACTAGGTTAACCAGTCACACCAAGTCAATCATAGTAGTGAGAGATGCTATGGTCAGAGCTAAGATGATCTTCAAAAGTACTATTGTGCCAGATAGTATCAGAATATAGGCATCTATCACCATGTATGATGCTCATTTGAAGAAGTCTGGTGACAAAATTTGATCTATTATTCCATACTCTCTTCTTCATTCTTCTCATGTACTTTTGTAATATGTAATTACATGTAAAAATTTGGAAAATTCCCAAAGTCATCAGTGACTTATCTTTGACTAGGTTTTTAATATTTAATTCTTTTTCCAATTTTGAAGGTTTTTCCCTATATATACAGAGGGAGCCTCTTTTGTAAAGGATCTCTGGATAATTGAGAGCAAAAACTCTACCAAATTGAGATACTTCTTGAGACTTTGATCTCAGCTTGTAAATCAAATTTTCTTGAATGAATGAGAAGTAGGTTATTTTTAGACACTATGTTGAAATAAGTTGTGTTATTTAGGAGATCATTCTTATGTTCTCTTTCCTAATAATCTCTCATCTATTTGATTAAATAAGCAAAGTGTGTGTGTGGAAATTATCTGAAGACATTTTAAAGGATATCAAAAAGACTTTGAATTGCTTTTATCCTTTGTGATCTTGTTATCTACTATAGTTTTAGGTGAAGACTTTGAGCTTTATTTCACTCTACTATTACGTACGCTTCGAATCAGTGAGAGAAGAAATGAAAGACTTTGTGCTTTCATGGGTTTCTCATCGACCTAGTCACTACCTGATAATTTTTTTTATTATTTGCTAAACATCATTCTGAAAGAAGAGGAATGTTTTTAGTCATCAATTAGGATTTCTCTTTTGCTCTATGAATATCATTTTCTACTTATATATATATATATATATATAATAGATAGCATATAAGTGATTTATAGGGAACCTCCCCTTGATGAGAGGAGAGATTTATCTCATTAAGATGTGGTAAACCCACACTTTTTGCCATATAAAACTCCTTGTACTGTGGTTGATATACCTATTTTACCATTAGTTAGCTGATGACAAAATATTCACCCAACAGCTTTTGGCAACTCTGCTAGGGATTATGAACATGCATTTTGAAGCCTCACACTTCAACTTGAAGCATCTCTAGTTCTTTTTTCATTTTACACTTTGGTAGATCCACCGTACACATGAAGCCAGAGAGCTCAAGGTATTGTTGATCTTGTATTTGAGTTGGTGTGACAAACTAACTTTGAGATTTCTCCTCCACTATCTCGCCTTCAGTGAACCATGAGTTTCCCTCCTACCAACATCAGATCTCCTATACCTAGTGAAGCTTCTAGTATTAGTACTAGTAAGGTTTGATCTATACTGACCCCACCATGATGTGTTACCCTACCATTCAATTGTCATATCATAATGGCCCAAGGTCCTTGGGGAAACTCCTTTGGTCCTCTCAATCTGGTCCCACCTTTACACAAACTACCTCATTGTTTAAGAAAGAATTTCCCCAAATTCTATGGTGATGGGAAGGTTCATCCTAATGATCATATTACTACCTTCTCTATAGCATGTGGTTTGATAGGTGTGGAATACAAAGATGTAGTGGTGAGACTTTTTGTACAAAATTTGTAAGGTACTGCCATGGATTGGTTTTACCACCTTCAAGCTCAAACTATAACTAACTGGAATATGCTTAAAGCCAAGTTTGAGGCGAGGTTCAAACCCACTGAAGAAACACATGCCTTGTTGGCTCACCTTATGCAAATGAAAAAGGAACCTCATGAGCCTATGAGGTATTTCAAAGCAAAATTCAATAAGCTGAGGAACCAAATTCTTATGATCACTTAGCCAACGATAGAAAACCTCAAGTACTTTTTCATCAACTCAAAAATTCCTGAAGTAAGCTTTCTATTGAGGTAGGTCAGTCTTATGGATCTCATTGTAGCTCAAAATTTGGCTACTGAGATTGAGGATGATCTTATCTTGGCAGGTAAGATCAGAAAAGACTCCAATAAAAATAAATTTTCTCTATCTGCTGAAAGTTCTTCCATGAGCACTATAGATCCTATGGTGAAAAAATTGATGAATGAATTGCTAGCTTTGAAAAGATAAATGGCCCAAGGTATTTCTGCTCTTTCTTATCATGATATGCCATAAAGGATGTTTCCTAATTAGTCATATCAAGGTAATGCTACCAAAAATCAAGGACAACCAAATCACCTTCCTCCCCAACATAGGAAAGTTACCATTGAAGTAGCACCAACTAATTTAGTAGTTGGTTACCTTGAAGTTGAATAGGATTTCTCGCTCCAACTTGAGTTGGACCAACAAGATGACGCTAATCTCTTTGTAGAAGAAGAAGAATTAGCTGGCGACTCTAATATTAGTTTTTTGGATTATCGGGATGAAGTTAGAAGTAAAGAAGAAGTATTTGATGGATCCTATGCTATTTTTACTAGATCCCAGAACCAGACAGCTCAATAAGATGATAAAGAAAAAGTAGGAGAAGAACCTCAACCAGTAGTTTCTATCACTAAATGAGGGGCTTTATTGCCTTTCCAACCAAAATTATGTAACTAATAAAAAAGTAAGTACCTCAAATCATCCCATACCTTCTCCTTTTATCTCTTAGACTAGTGCCACACCCAATAAAGATCAAGATGACGGGCTTCCCCCTATGCCTCTAACTCATTTCAATTATTTGATATAATTGATCATGCCAAAAAGACCAAGATTTAAATGACTGAGATTGAGTACTTGCGAGCCAATCTTGAACAGTTTGATAGGTTGGTCTATTACGTGAGAAGTAAGACTACCCCTATAGGACAAGATTTTCCAAAGGCAACTCATGATACCTCCAAGAATAAATCCACCCAGAATAATATTATCAGTACTCCTCTTGTTGCTCCCAGGACTTTTTATGTTTCCCTATTGATAAATGGTTATAAATTGAGTAATTGCATAATAGACTCTAGAGCTTCTAATAATGTTATGCCCACCAAGGTAGTAGATTCTCTTGCTCTTACTTTGACTAAGACTTTTAGGAGGTGTTTTTCTATGGAAAACAAGCAAGTCCCACTCCTAGGTCAAATCAAAGATGCCCAATTTGCATTTTTAGCTTTTCTAGAGAAAAGAATCAAAATGATAGTCCTAGTGGCCAATGTTTTAGCCTCTTATGGCATCCTTTTTGGGCAAAATGTCTACAAGGATGTTGGTGGAAAATTAAGCATGGACCTATCTAAGGCAAGGATCCCAGTCAAAGATGTTATGCAAAGATTTCTCTCTGAGAAGGAAGCAAAATATGTGGTCACTCAAACATCAGCACCTAAATATCAAATTCTATTTGAGTCTTCAGACATGGGTAATTACTTTTTGTCCATGGAGGAAGTCCATGAGACACTTGATGAAATTCCCAAATGTGTCAACCTGAAAATTGGTTCAGATGGAATAGTAAAAAGATTGATGGAGCAAAGTGCAAGGGTAGAAGAATATTCCCCTCTAAATGAAGAATAATCTAAAGAAAAATTAGTCCCTGATGAGGTATGGATTCTAGAATTCAATGGCAGCTACTCCTTTACCAGTTCAGGAGCTAGGATTGTGTTGATATCCACTCAAAGAGATATTTTTCTTTATTCATATGAGTTACAGTTCAGCAACACCAACAACATAACTGACTACGAATCACTACTGCTTGGATTGAAGACTACTCAAGACAAAGGCATCAAAATCCTCCATACCGAAGGTGATGTTGAATTAGTGGTTTATCAGGTAAGAAACCTGTATCAAACCAAAAATGAGAAATTATGTCACTACCACAATTTAGTCTGGGATCAAATTGAAAGCTTTGATGCTTTCAACATCTCTACCATACCTATGGAATTCAATGATAGAGCTGATGCACTAGCTATTTTAGCAACTCCATTGGTCCCTCATCCTAATTCTAAAAGAGACAAGTAAACTATTGAAGTGGTCTTTCAACCAAGTGTGCCTGAAAAAGCTAATCATTGGTAGGTGTTTAACAATGACAATCAAATAATTACCTTTTTAGAGCAAAAAAATAGCTTTAAACAACTTCGTTTTGATGGCAGTGAGCCCTAGAAGCTTGAGCCAGCCCCTGAATCAAGTGCAAACACAGGTGAAGAATTCCTACAACTTAAGGGGAATAAGATCCCAAAAGGCCTAGTTCTCCTTGAGAAGTTGTTTGACAAACATGACAGATTCATTAAATAGTGGAAAAAAGGATCAAGATCTTCCCAAGAGTTTGATCAAGTAAATTTAGGTACCAAGGAAAACCCCAAAGTGGTGAACATTGGAAAATGCTGCACTCAAGAAGAAAAGTTGAAGTTCACTACTCTACTCTGCCAGTATATAGATGTCCTAACATACTCTTATGATGATCTAAAGTCACTCAGACCTAAAGAAATCTACCATAACATTCCTCTCAAAAGTAATTCAGTGCCTTACAAGTAAAAATCTAAGCGGTATAATCTAAAGATATTAGGTACTATTCTATCTGAAATATAGAAAATGCTGAATGCTAGGATAATTTTCCCGATTCCTCATTCCACATAGATTGCAAACATAGTTCCTGTGAGGAAGAAGAATGGAAAAATTCACATCTGTGTGGATTTCAAAAACTTGAATCAGTCACCCTTAAAGGATAACTATCCTCTCCCTATCACGGATCAAGTTCATCAAACGATGACCAGTTTAGAGATGTTATCAATGCTGGATAGCTTCTCAAGATATAATCAAGTTGAAATTGAAAAAGTAGACCAGTATAAGACTGCCTTCACTACACCTTGGGGCACTTTTGCCTATCGAAGAATGTCTTTTGGCCTAATAAATGCTGGCACCACTTTTCAGAGAGCAATGGACCTTGATTTCAAAGAGGAATGGGTAAGTTTATTATAGTATACCTGAATAATTTAACAGTCTTTTCCAAGCATCATCCTGATCATGTGCACCATTTACAACAAGTGTTGGAATGCTACCGCCAGAATGGCATTTATCTAAATCCCAAAAAAATTATTTTAGAGTAATAGAGGGGAAACTTCTCGAACACATTATATCCCAAGAAGGCATAAAGATTGACTAAAAAAGAGTCAAGTCCATCTAGGAGCTTACCCTTCCAACAAGTAAGATTGTAGTTCACTCTTTCTTCAGAAAAGTAAATTTTTTACGAAGGTTCATCCCTGAGTTTGATAAAAAGACTCGCCATATTGTAAATATGATGAAGGGAAAGGCCACTTTTCGTTGGACTAAAGAACGCAAATTGGCATTCTAAGACATCAAGACAGTGATTGCATGTGCCCCAATTCTAGTTTGTCTAGACTATAACAAGGATTTTGTAATGTATAGTTATGCTTCTAAGCATACACTTTCAGCTATTTTGGTTTAATAGAACCAAGAAGGTGTGGAATCTCCTATTTGTTTCATGAGCTATCCTCTCAAAGCTCATGAGCTAAAGAATTCAAACATGGAGAAGTACGCTTTTGCAATAGTAAAGGTAGTGAAACATTTCCACTTTTACATCCTGAATTCACACACTACTACCCTAGTTCCTGACACCAAAGTCAAATCCATATTAAATCAGCAGGAGTTTGGAACTAAAAGAGGTAATTAGATTGCTAAAATCTAGGAGTTTGATCTAGTCATCAAACCAATGAAGCTGGTGTGAGGAAAGGGCCTGTGTCAATTATTTTTGACAATAGACCAGAAGAAACAAAGCATAGAGAAGAAGAAATCAAAAACATGCCAACAGTCCTCTTTGTCTCCACCATGAATGAGTGGTACTCAAATATTACTCATTTCCTTACTTATGGTGAGTGTCCTACTCACCTGTCTTATAAAGAAAGGATGACTGTCAAGTTAAAGGCTACCAATTTTATTCTCTGGGATAACGGCTTGTACAAGAGGATCATTGATGGAGCATTCCTTTGTTGTGTTGATAAAGAGCAACACAATCAAATTTAAAGTCTTTCTATGATCTATCTTGTGGAGGACATTTTTTTGCTCTTGTAACTACTCATAAGATTTTGTGAGCCAGGTTTTACTAGCCTACTCTCTTTCAAGATGCATACAAATGTGTACATAGATGTGAATTATGCTAGCAATTCATTAGAAGGCCCAAGTTGGCTTCTCTACCTCTTAAACATGTGGTGATCGAAGAACCATTTAAGCAGTGGGGAATTGATCTCATTGGTGCTATAAACCCATCTTCAAATGCTAGACATGATTATGTCCTCATAGCCACAAATTACTTCACCAAGTGGGTGGAGGCTATTCCAACCAAGCATGCTACTTTAGAAGTAGTGTGCAGTTTCCTCAAGGAGAACATCATTTCTAGGTTTGGGTTCCCAACTAAGATTATCACAAACAATGCAGCTTGTTTCTCTTCCCAAAAGGTTACTCAGTTCTATTTTTACTATGGGATTACCCTCTCCCACACTTTTGATTATTTTCCACAAGGGAATGGCCAAGCAGAATCAAGCAACAAGAACTTGGTGACCATCATCAGGAAGCTGGTGGATGACAACCAACAAACTTGGCACAAAACATTGGTTGATGTTTTATGGGAAAATAGAATTAAACTCAAAAGGGTAATTGAAATGTCACATTTCCAACTTCTTTATGGTCTTAATTCTGAGATACCAATCACACTAGAATTTCCAGCATTGAAATTGGCTAAGGTAATCAAAGATCAGATATATGAAAGCTTCATCGATAAGAGGATCATGTGCTTGACTGAGCTGGATGAGTAGTGAACTATGGTGGTGGACTGAATTGTTGTGCATCAGAGTCTGGTGAAGAAGCTCTTTGATTAGAAATCAAAAAACCATGATTTCTAGGTTGGAGATCAAGTCCTATTGTGGGACAAAAGAAGAGAGCCAAAGGGAATGCATGGGAAATTTGACTCCCTCTAGAGGGGCCCTTTTACTATACATCAGCTCAATGGTGAAAATAGTTTCTTATTGAGGTATCAAGATGGCCCACCCTTTTCTCTACCTCATAATGGGCAGCATCTAAAGCACTTCAATTCTTGAAGTATCAGATAAGATCACCTATACATATGTTTTTTTGTATAGTCTTTAGTTCTATTTTCATGCTTTTTATTTTCATTTTTGGCACCTTTCTTTTTTGGCTTGACTCCGTATCCCAATGGCTTGGATGAAGGCACTTAGAGACTAGTTTCTACTCCTATCAATCGATTTGATCAATGGAAGTTCCCCAATAGGAGCCAGCTGCTGCTCTCAAAATTAGCTATGCTCATTTTTGGAACAACCCCTACAAAACTTATCCATTTCATTTTATTTTCTCTCTAAGTTCATCTTTTGAGGTAAGTTTTTCTTGTTCTCATGTTTGCTCAAATGGTAGCATTCAAAGTTTGTTAAGTTACCTTGTTACATTTTCCCAAAAAATATGAAAATCATCACCATCTTGATGTGACTAGATGACAATTTTTCCCCATTTCTCAGATCTAATGGTTTCTAGTGTTTCTGTGCAAGGGTGGCATTTTTTGCCACCACTACATTTATTTTATGTTTTCCATACAAAGGTAGCATTTTTTGCCACCCTTGCATCCATCATGCAAGAGTGGAAAAATTTTCCACCCTTGCATATTTTGATGCCTCCCATACAGAGGTGGCAAATTTTGCTGCCACTGCACAGCCTTAATTTTTATGTGTGGCATTTATGGCCACGTGCATCGAGTGGTTGGGGGAAATTTTTGCCCACATTTAATCTTTTTTCTCCCTCTTATACCTCATTATTCCATTGATTCTCCTCCTCTCTGATCTTGGATGATCAAGTGAGCAAGAGGAAGCACGTTTTCACCAGATTTGAGCCTCATTTTGCATTGTTCTTTAGGTAGGGTTTTGTTTTTGTTTTTATTTTTATTTTACTTTCTCTTGTTAAGTTGTTTTTATTTCTTTTTATTTTAGGTTTTATTTTTATTCTTATTCTTCTCTTACCTCTTTTTCCCTATCAAATGAGGTGATCCTAGCCCCCTTCATCGCACCTTGACCCTCCTCTTCCCACTTTTCCCTTTCAGCCTTTTCGCTCTCACATCCAACTGCCGAACCTTGTTAGGGTGGAAAATTTTACCACCCTAGCAAAACCCATTACCAAATCCTTACCCATGTAAGGGTGGTGAATTTTGCCACCCTAACACAAGTCCCTAACCACCTAAACTCGTGCACAAGCAAAAAATTTTGTCACCAATGCAATCTAACATCAAACACGTGTAGAGGTGAAAAAAATTACTGCCAATACACCTGACCTCCCCATTAGGTGCACGGGCAAAAAATTTTTCCACCCTTACATGAAACATCCTTTCTAATCCAACATGCATCAGCAGTGATAATTACCACCAATTTATCCTCTTTTCTAATTAACATGCATAGGCGGTAATTTTTACCACTTATGCACAAGAAACCCTTTCCACATGTAAGGGTGGCAATTTTTGCCGCCCGTGTATACCTTCTCCTTATTTTTCCTAACTCTAGGAAATTTTAATTTTTTCTATTTTTCGAGCCCATTCTCCCTCCCTTCCACTTTTTGACCTACTCTCACCTCAGCCCTTTCAAGCACGTTTCCCTAGTCATGATCACCCAACGTGCAATTTTCCCAAATTGCCAATTTTTTCCTAACTGTGTGATCATGACTCTTATCACAGTTTCTCCTCGAGATCCTTTTTTGTCATCATACTTTTGACAAAGGCTCATCCTAATGACTGAAGCTTCTCCAAAGAATTCAAAGGTGATGAAGTACCAATATCAAGGTGTTTTCTCAATCACCTTGGTCACTTCTAATGTTGATGACATTAAGGACATAGAGATTGGCCACATAGATATGGCTAAGTTTGTAGAGAGAACTAAGGCAAAAAATCCAAGCTCCAAAATGAAGAGGATAATCAAGAGAAATATCCATCTAGTCTCCTCTTTTACTATGGCAGCACATCACATAGAGTTCATCCTCTAGTGCACCCAATTCTACAACAAAGAGACCAGAGTTGTGTCAGATGTTAGTGGCAACGTAGTAAATTGACTGGAACCCAAATTCATCAATAAAATTTTCATGTGCCCTCCTACTACTAAAGTATTGAAGATTGAAATCATCAAAGCACAGAAGGAATATGACAAAGATCCTGAGAAGGTGAAGAAGGTGATCAACAATAAGTGGATGAAGACTCCTAGAGCCAGCTTATCTAGATGGCCCTAGAACTTTATGAGGAGTGACTTTATAAAATAAGTTGGTGACATAATTACTCTTCTTAGTAGGGTATGAGGTTTACCCTCTTCTTCTCAATTTCATGAATGGATGTATCCCTTCATTAAGATAATCCTCCAAGGGAAACAAGTCATCTTCTGGGGTGAACAAATCAGTAATGCTCTGCATGAGCGATTGACAAAAGTGTTTACTACTTCAAATTTTTATATGACTTCATACCTGGTGTACATTATAGCTTCAATGAGAATCTTTCTAGGTTTGATGTCAGAGGGAGATAGAAAAACCACCCCTGTTTATCAATATTACACTTAGCTAACATTATAGGGATCAATCCATCACTTTAGGAGGGTAAATGATGCCTTTTTCATAGTATTTTTATGTCTTTTTGACCCTCAATTAGAATAAAAGAGAGTATCAGATGAAGCTTGGAATGTTGTCAATGACTTCAGCTGTATGTTCTTACAGTTCCCTACTTTTTGCTATCTGTGGGTTGGATTTTTCCAAGGCTATCCCTATATGCTCCCTAGATTTCCTTCTAATAAATTGATCCTGATGGAGCTGTGTAGACAAATTATTGTTGTACATAATAAGCAGATAGAACTTAAGAAACCAAGCTTTAGGTTCCCCATTGAAATTGGTAGGTAATCAGTGTTGACCATTACAAAAGAAAGGGCAATGGAGACTGAAATGCAACTTGTCACTATGAAGCATTTCAAAAGAAGGCCCAAATTTGATAATAGAGGTGTCAAAGACATGATCAGAAGGAAGACTTAGTTCTAGGAGCCCATGATCAAAGATGTCTAGATAGATTTAAGAACAATAGAAGATATCAAGAAGATGGACTAAAACAGACTATCTTTGGAATAAATTGAATATCTAGGGCTCACTGATATTCCTCCAAATTTAGTAGATGATAGAGATCTAGTAAATAGTAGGTATCTTGCTAAACAAGTCGTTAACTCTCCTCTTCCTCTGATCTAATGGTCTCAAAAAGAATTGACCTGTTTGAGGATGAGATTTGAACCAATATTGGCCAACACCAATAATTGGTTGGCAAACAAAGTGATCACATTAAAAGAATTCATCATAAGATCAGAGGCTAAATTCCAAGAAGAGATAAGGAGGAGAGTGGAAAATAGAACAAAGAATAAAAGCGATGTTCCTTCTCCTTCTAGGCCCCACAAGCCTAGGATCATCTTTGTATCAAAGAAATCAAAGGTTACTGAGAAAGAACCAGAGTCAATAGATATGGGGGTTGAGAAACAAAGCACCCAAGAATAAGTGATAGAAGAGATGGAAATAGATGATAGGCCTGCAAGTCAATAGGAGATGAAAACTCTATCTCCATAAGAGGGGGCATAACCAGTCGTAGTAATTTCTTCTTCTCCACCCCACTCACCTGCTATGACTCCTTCACCATTTCTAACATTAGTATTCCCTCTTTTGGAGATGCCTCTCCTTTTAGATTTATTTCTAGTGACCCTCAAGGTGCTTCTACAAATGTTCTTCGATCATTAGGATCCATCTTCTTTCAACATCAGAGATAGTTCCACCTTTGACCAGTCAGTGGCAAGTGTAGTTTTGCCTGATATTATGCCCACTACACCCATTGTTCCCACCATCAGTGCTAATGTTTCTCCAGTGACACCAACTATAGGGACTATTTCTACTGTAAGTGCTTCTACTCTCCCACCTTGGTTATCAACTTTTACACCTAAAAGGAAAAATCAAGCCATCTCTCTAGATGACTTTGACCTTGGTAAAATAGTGCTAGTGAAAACTAAGACCCCCAAGAAGCTAAACCCCTATAAGATGCAACCCTTGAGAATTTTGAAAATGATTGGAGATAAGGGTCACAAATTTTTGGAGATAGCTAAACCCCTATAAGATGCAACCCTTGAGAATTTTGATATGAGCAACTACTCCATTTCTCAAGTTGAGTTAGGGAAAATAACTCACAAGGGTGCCAAGAGTGATTTGTAGTCTACAATGGATATCATGGTCTAGAAATTTGATAGAGAGAGAGAGAGAGATGAAAGATCATTACAAAGCAAAGGTGGAACAATTGACTGCAATGATCAGGAGATTCATTTTTGCTCTAGAAGTGGTAACTCTAGAGGCCTTCTCTGTAGATGATCCTATAATATAGAAAGCAGAGAAGACTTATCTAAAGGGAAAAGTACTTGAAGATTACCTAGATAAGATGCATGCACAAGGGATTTCCTTATTTATAGAGGTGGTTGAGAAAATAGGTAAAATGAAGAAAATGGGAACAGAGTTAGAAAACCTTATCTCTATTATTTCTCAAGATATTGACAGAAAAAATAAATATCTTAGCAAGTGGATAGAGATGAAAGCACTAAATAAATGTACCTTAGTATCAATCAGTGTCATTTTTGATAGAGATTCTTATATTCAAATCAAATAATCATTGTTATATAGGATCCAGGTACTTAAGGAACTGGTCAGTGACCTTGAATCTCTTAAGGATGCCAGTGAAGAAAGTGACACCAGTCTATTGAAAAAATTAGAGGAGTTGCCTTGCAGACTCACCTCTCAATACAACCAATTCATTTCAATAGAGGAAATGATTCAGGAGTTCAAAGGTATGATCTAAAGGGAATTCAAGGTAAAAGCATTCTTAATGACTTCTATGGATAGTATTTTAGATAATCAATTAACTTTGGACAATCTGAGAACCAGGTTAACTAGTCACACCAAGTCAATCATAGAAGTGAGAGATGATATGATCAGAGCTAAGATGATCTTCAAAAGTACTATTGTGCTAGACAATATCATAATACAAGCATCTATCACCATGTATGGTGCTCATCTGAAGAAGTTTGGTGACAAAAGTTGAAATATTCTTCCATACTCTCTTCTTCATTCTTCTCATGTACTTTTTTAATATGTAACTACATGTAACAATCTGGAAAAGTCCCAAAGTTAATGGTGACTTATCTTTGACTTGGTTTTTAATATTTAAGTCTTTTTCCAATTTTGAAGGTTTTTCCCTATATATATAGAGGGAGCCTCTTTTGTAAAGGATCTCTAGATAATTGAGAGTAAAAACTCTGCCAAATTGAGATACTTCTTGAGACTTTGATCTCAACTTGTAAATCAAATTTTATTGAATGAATGAGAAGCAGGTTATTTTTAGACTTTGTGTTGAAATAATTTGTGTTATTTAGGAGATCATTCTTATGTTCTCTTTCCTAATAATCTCTCATCTGTTTGATTAAATAAGCAAAGTGTGTGTGTGGAAATTATCTGAAGACATTTTAAAGGATATTAGAAAGACTTTGAACTAAATTTATCCTTTGTGATCTTATTATCTACTATAGTTTTAGGTGAATACTTTGATCTTTATTTCACTCTATTGTTACGTACGCTTAGAGTCAGTGAGAGAAGCAATGAAAGACTTTGTGCTTTCATGGGTTTCTCATCGACCTAGTCACTACCTAATAAGATTTTTTTCTATTTGTTGAACATCATTTCTTAAATAAGATGAATGTTTTAAGTCATCAACCAAGATTTCTCTTTTGCTTTGTGAACATCATCTTTGAAAAAAGAGAGATGGATGGTGTTATCCTACCCTGAGCATTATTTTATGCTTATATATATATATATATATATATATATATATATATATATATATATATATATATATATATATATATATATATATATATATATATATAGAATATAAGTGATTTATAAGGAACCGCCCCTTGATGAGAGGAGAGATTTATCTCATTAAGATGTGGTAAACCCACACTTTTTTCCATATAAATCTCCTTGTACTGTGGTTGATATACCTATTTTTCCATTAGTTAGCTGACGACAAAATATTCACCCAACACATATAACTTTCATGGGATGATATATATACTTCATTTGTTGACCTACGAATTGTGTGGCTAATAAAAGTTCTTCAGATTCCTTAATGTCGACATTCCTCTTGTTTTAATAGATCTAATTTGAGTATCTTGACTTTGATAAAGACTTCCTCTACCTTGGTTTTTCCTTCATTTTACCCTCCACCCATTTCATTTCCCCCTTGACAGGAAAATTATGATTCTAAGTCTATTTTCACTCTTCTATATGTTCTTTTTCTTCACATCTTAAAATCATGATAACACTAATTTATTTAATTTCTATCTATCCTTAGAACAAAACAATATACTTGAGAAACTATGGATTATTTTCTTTACACTATGGCTCTACATTTCTAGATGTTCCTTGATTTATTTTTCCATTTGTCATTGTTATAATACCTTTTTAAGACACCTAAGTCCATGTCTACTTTCTTATACTTTTTCCATTATTAAGTGAGGTTGGCTTGTTAATTATCACTCACCAATGTTGTTTTCCATTTTATGCACCTTTTTCCATTGATGATTAAGTAGGGATTGTTACTTCTCACACATAAATGTCATTTTACCATTTTGCTTACCCATCTTTGTGTAAGTAATAATTGTTACTAATTTGACATTGATGTTTGATTACCATTCTTTTTTACATGTATCCTTGGTTTGACTTTGTGAGTTTGTTTTTATTACTTGAGGTTTACTTGTTTTATTATTTTAGTCTTTAGTAGCCTTGGATTTTTGGTTACCTAATTTACTCTAACTTTTGACTTGGTCATTTGATCTAATATAACACTTGACATCCTATCTTGCCAAATTTCAAAGTACATCTTATCCATATATCACCAATTATCTTTGCTTTCCTACATTTGTTTTTTTTTTTGTCAAAAGTAGTCTCTATGCCTTCCACAACAAAAACTACAAACACATCATACAACCATCTAATGATAAAAGTAAGCCAAGATATGCACACATTTTGCTTTTTAGTTATTTACATTTTAATCATTTACTTTTAGTTATTTTATGCTTTCAAATATTGAAACTTTTTATAGCTTCAACATTATGTGTTACTATGTTCTTTCTTGAAGCACCATTCCTTGTTGCACTTGCATGACACATGATAAGATTCAAGTGGGGCATATGTACACATAATATTTTAAAATTTTATCAATTACTTGTGCTTTCTATCTTATAAGAACCCGTTAAGTCTTAATCTCTCTAAGTGCATGCCCTAAGGGGTGTACTAGGAAAGAGGTGGGTATACCATTGGTGCTTCATAGGATTGTTGTCCCTTATTTACACTTGTTATCAATCCATATAGATCCTAAAACCATTCCCCTAAGCTTTACCTCCTATTTTACACACTTCTCTTATTAGTTACCACCTTCATTAGTCATTTCACTAACCTAAACCCTTTTTTATAGTTTACATGACTATGTTAGCCACATCAACCTTGTATTATTATTTAAAAAGCTTATTAGGAACTATGTTAGCCCCTGTCCAACCTAGTCCATGAGCTAGGTTATTTTTTATCAATTACAATACTAGGTCAACCTTATCGATTGAAACTTTTGAAAGTGTTTAGGGTTAGATCCACCTATATAAATACATCCATTTCACCATTCAAAAAAATTAGGCAAGATTTATTATTCATTTGTGCTTCTTTATAATTTAATCTTCCACCATTCTAGTTAATGAGTCTTAGTTTAGGGTTTCTAATTGGAGAAGAATCTAGTCTTGTGGAGAAGTCTTAGATGCTTTTACATTTCTTAGTGATTCTTAAAAACCACAACAACCTCTTGTGAATCACCTTTGGCTAAGGGAGAGATTAAGTCTCGATGGTTTCATCCTCTAGGTAAGTATCTCTAACTTTGATCCTCTCTTTAGTAGATATATGTAGCATAAATAATGACTCTATATATATATATATATATATATATATATATATATATATATATATATATATATATATATATATATATATCTGTGTGTGTGTATGTGTGTGTTAGGGTTTTACCAATACATATCTTAAATAGGATTCTCATATGTATGTTTTCTAACCCCCACTTTGTGCTACATGATTTTATGCACACTAGATTAGATTTTTACTTTACTTATTAGTTTAGTGAATATGAAAACATAGGACCTAGTAGGGTTATTGGGTGGTTTTTCTTGACTAGAGGATTTACAACCCTCCCTACTGATATTATTATGGTAAGAGATCCATTGGATAAGTCAAGTAGATCCATATTGATCATGACCCTGATTATCTAATGTATCCCCAATAAAAAGTGTAAGTTGAAGCTATCTTCTCTTGTTATATTTCTTTTCAAACATGTAAATTACTAAAAAAAATAGATTATATGCACTAATTTATATTGTAACATGCTTTTGTTTATAGTCCATACACTAAAAAACACTCAAAGTGGGCTTAATCAAATTCAAAATGTGTTGTACATACCTAGGTATTCATTTTTTCCATTAACCTATTAATTTCATAATTATGAATTACTATATTAAATAGATGTAATTTAGATAATAAAACTAAATATTTATAGCATCTCAATATTGTACATTTGAAAAATATTAATGAGACTCTACCCTTCAATTCTAGAAATTCATAATTTTTAAAGGCTCACATTCATGGTCTCACTATGCCTAAACACTTATCTCTTAGTGTGATCCATATCATTTTTATGACCCAAGTCTATTTTACTTCACAAAAAACTTAAAATTTGATAAACATTACTACCAATGGTAGTGTCCAAATATTTATCTAGTGTTTAGTTGCCAAAATTTATCCAAATTAAAAATATTTCAAAACCTATGAGTAGTGTATTTGTTATTTAACCCCACCATGGTATATTTTAAAAATGTGTGGTATAAATACAAGTCTAATCCTTATCATTCCTCATCTACAAAATACCAAGTAAATACCTACTAAAGATAAATCAATCAACTACACAACAAATTTATTTTACCTTATTCATCTCTATTTTCATATCAATAATATGAGAATTCATATTACAGGCCTAAATCATTCAAATATATGCTCATGAATTATATTTGTCAAGTTACAAGCTAAATCAATGCATTCATCATCATATATTATATTTCACCTTTGTATATACATTTTCCTACACATAGAATAAAACTACATAAGCATGAAGTCCCCCTTGGATATATATATATATATATATATATATATAGAGAGAGAGAGAGAGAGGGGGGTATTTGGGGTCAGCTTGACACCTTGAGCCCACTAACCCATTTTTATCAAATTCATTGCAAAAGTTAAGAGATAGGGTTTGATAAATTATAAAATAATGGCATCATGTATCCTAGATCTAAATACATCAGTATAAAGGTGATATAAAACCTAAAATATTAAAGTTGGTTGAATCCATATCCTTTCATTATTTTTTATTGGACACCTATGTCATAGTTAGACAATAGCATCGATGATAGTGTCTAAATCTAAAAATGGTGTTTATGGATACAAAAGTATAATTTATAGGATCTAATGAATGATCTATAATATTGATCATGTATACTTTACACCAATTTTTTATTCTATATCTTTATTTAGTCTATATCTTCCCATGCACAACAAACCCAACTAAGTATCATTTTTATTTGGTATTACAATCAATTAAACATATTTTAAATTTAGTACTTTCTATATTTAGCACATCCGAGTACTAAAATTTATAATATTCATTTATTTGAGTTTGAAATTAATTATCTTACTATAGATTATTTTATCACCCTTTTTCTTTAACTATTTTTATATTCATAACCTTATACCCAATAATTATAAATTTAGGGGTAGATAATACTATTGAGTTGAGTACCCCCACAGAGGAAGGCATACCATACTAGAATGACAATTTAAAATTTAAAAAAAATAGTAATTATTTCCCAAAGCATTATAAAACATATAATATAGATAATTTATAAGTACATCATGCATACAATTTACATCCTTATTATAATACAAATGAGCATCTAATAGGCATTGTCATTAGTACATTTATATGAACATCCAAACCATATCCAATAGTCACATTCAATGATAGTGAAATCAATGATGATGATGATTATGATGATTTAGATAGGCACACACTTTTTATTTGAGCTTACATCAACATACAACCTATACATAGTGTTATGACTGACAATGGGTCACGAAAAAAAAACTCATTATAACACTCCTTCACATTATGGGGGACAAAAAGTAAGATCTAAAATATATATTAATAATAATCCAACCATTCAATGGGCATACACAAAATGCCTTGGGGCATATAGTGATACCTTTTCAAGTTGTTTTATCAATAGTGGATACTCTATTTCAAGTCTTACCAAGCACAAGGTTATTCAATATGATATTAGGACACCCTTGGATATATAATATTCACATAATACCATCTATAGTGCATATATTCCTCAATTACATACATTGTAATCAAGTGGTCAAATTTCAAGGCATTCAATATGATTACCCTATATAGTTATTTGTAACTCTACTTCCTCACCACCACCACAATTTTTTGTCACCTATTGTAGAGGAAAACATGAATAGACAATTATGAAACTTACTTAAAAATGAAATACCAAGATAATCAGTATACCCATTCAATAACAAAATGTAGAATAAATTGTGGAAATTATATAAAATCTTTTTATATAATAAATTTAAGGGGAAAATGTATATATTCCTAAGAAATAAGATTTATATTAAAGAGTTAATCATGTTTCAAACAAGTTTGAATCTCCCAAGGTAGTACCTAAGATAGTTTAGCATGTTCCTTATTAAACATAAGTGGTAAGATATTAACCAATTATACAATAGACTTAACAAAGTATTTAACCCTCCCAAGTTACACATGAAACAAAATATTCTATGAGTAGTGATCATGATAGTTATGTTATGAAACTTTATTCCTTTTTTAATTTTAGATATTACTACATGAAAAATTAGAATGAGTAATGTAGCAATGAATTTCCATATATGATATGAAAATTAAAGTAAATCAGATCAATGAAATATTTTAAATTTTAAAAGCAATGAATGCTCCTATAAGTATGTGAACTATGTTTCCCTCTCAAGAAATGGATACTAGGGTCACTATATCCAAGGCAAGTGACACTATGTAAAGTATGGGTTGTGAATATCAATTACCCAACCCTCATGAATATGGATAAGTTCTTAGTAATTAGATCGATGAAAAATCCTAAACTGTACTACTAATTTAACTAATCAAGAACCTATAATAGGTTAAAGATGAAAAGGGTTAAACCCATACTAAGATCATATGTAAATTTAAATCAAATGAATAAAATTTTATAGATAATTTTTTATTTGGAAATTTACCTTTATTACCATTATGAAACTATAAAAAGTGCATGCATGAACAAAATCAATGCTCCATAATCTAATCCAAATATACCAATATAGATTTCCATGAGTATATATGTCACTTTACCCATAATCTGATAATTATAGTGACCCATTCCATATAATGATTATAAAATAATAATTATGCTCATCTAATATTTGTATCATGTCATTCATATACATATAAATTGCATATGGCCTCAAATGTGTTTTGATATGTGTGTGTTTGTCTCATAATCTAAACCAATCTAGTAACTTGAAATAATCTTTACCATTCGAATCATGTAATCCATCCAAAAATATGAATTATTTATGTATACAAAATCAAATATGTATATAAATTCCAATAGTATTCCCTCCTTTTAAGTTGAGAGATGTATCATGTGAATGACTCATAGCATAATAAATATATATATATATGCATCATGTTATATATGAAGATGTTATAATTTAAGCATATTCTAAATATCACAACCTAAAAAAACCAATTTTTTTATGGTTTTGATACTTATATTCCATAATTTAACCATATACACATGTACATAGATTCCAAAAAATTAATAGAGTCATGTAAATGATTGATATTACATTCTTATCATAGTGGAGTTCACTAAAACCCACTAGGTTAAGTGGTTAAACATATTTTCCAAAGAATAAATTTAATATTTTAATGTATTACATAAGTATTTGTAAATAATTATCCATTTCAGTATTGAATATACATGTACTTCTAAATCATAACTTATTTATACCCAGTGATGATTTGGTAAAGATTGTAAGATAATAAGATTGCCCATTTTTAAGAAGAGTGGTAATCATTCAACATAGCTATCATCAATTGTAGAGTATATTCAAGGTTTTGATATTTATTAAAGTGACCTTAATTTTAGTCTAAAATAAATAGTTCTATAACTTATATATAACCTCATATATTTATTTAACAATCCACACTATTATGGTATGCTATATGTTTAAGTTAAATGATTCTAAGTAGACTTGGGAATAAAATATCTCATTATTGAATCCACTAAAATAATTGTACTATGAAAATATTCTAATGTATATTAAGTCTCAATATATCCTTGAAAAATGGTATAAAACTACAACATATAATTTAATATGTTTCAAATGCATTCCTAATTCTTTTTTAAGTTACAAACATCTAATAAACCCTTCACAATGAATAGAGATAGAGTACTTTGTGTGGAATTATGTACCTATGTGATAATTTAAATTATATTCAATTACCAAAGGTATAGTCCTCACAAAATTTTATTACATCTTATTTATTTCATGTAATGTTTACATTTGGATACTTCTCAACAACATACTGAATCAGTAAACACAAGACATAAACTGAGATGAGTGAAGTCTTATAGTAATTCTCATACTAAAAGGTATTTCCATAGATTTTATATTTCACTATTTTGTGTATACATAAATATAATTCCATATATAATATTTAAATAATTATAATTAGGCCTTTCAACTACAAAAAACTTATGACAAACTTCATTCAATATGACCCATGATCATGAATGTCTTATTTGAGGTATGTGTTTACCATGTCAAAGTAAGTTTTGAATTAATCATGGATTTAAAGTATAATTAAGAGGAATAATCAATATTAATATTATTCAACATGTTATACCTATTAATTATAAATAACTTAAGGATTATATTCATACTTACATATTTCATCTTAATGATACATGGCACACAATGAATAGTACTATATAATAAATTTACATCCAAGAAGAGTGTGATAAAATTAAACTAAAGTGAGGTAAATTTTTTTTTTTATAACAACACTAAAATATAAAATTTTTGAATTTAATAAATTCTAAAACAAATCTCAACTTAGTCTCCTTGAATGGAACAAGGCATGCATCTTTTAGCCTAGTCCATTGCCCAATAAGTCCTGGACTGTATATCATACATTAGGGTTATTATAATTTCATTCAACTAATATACATATTCATAATTTATCCTTTAATATGTGAATGTATATGAAAAATAGGTCAAGTGATAAGAGTAACCTAATCATACAATGAGTAATTTGGCATTCTAACTTATCCAACAACCCTCTATGAGGTTAAAGTAAAAACCAAGATTAAATATGAGATGCCTTTATACCAAATTTTAATGTTAAATTAATGAAAAAAAATAATGTTATGATAATATTCTTCTTAATAAAAATTACCTAAAGGTTCAAAACTATATTTCCAAGGATCAACCAGCATAACCTTTTTATTAACCATTTCTAATTTACAAGTTTTAAAACCAAATTAACAAGAAAATAAAGTAAAATAAAGTATAGCCTATCAAGATAGTCTAAATCATTAAATATTGATTAAATTTTGACTAATGTAGATGAAATAAAGATTAATGTGTGTTTATATTTATCCATGTAAGGAAAATACTAAATATTCCAATTGAGACACAATTATATAATCAAAACATACTAAAGGCTATATGTCCTTCACAATGCATACAATAGTCAAGCTACTCTTTTTTTTAATCAAAACATGAATATAACCCCCAACCGAAAAAAATTATGTCTCAACATAGTCAAGACTAAACATATAATTTATTTTTCTCATATTGATGCAAAACATACCATAATTTTAAAAAAAACAAAAATAGAAGAACATTGCATCCCTAACAAGATAATTGTAATTATATTGCCTCACTAATTCTATATATTAATAATGAGTAGGTCTTAACTTAGAATAATAGTCTTAAGAATATTACAAAGCTAAAGATGTTTCTATAGAAATTTATCTATAAATTCTTTTTTCTAGACAAAAAACCTATTACAGTTATTAATAAACTAACAAAAAATTGAAAAGTACAATAAAAATCTAACACCCATTATTTGAACCATAACTTAGATCTTATAGAGTACTACATTTTTTATAATGAATAAATTAATAACATTAAATTCTCCATATAATATTATTCCTACCAATGAAACATAGTAAAATTATCCAATAAATGAATTTTATTCCTTTTTCAATATTGACAAATAGTATTTTGAACATAATGATTCTTATTCATGATTAAATTATAATTTCAATAATAATTACAATGCTAGAAAGGAGATGAAATAACCCAAGTGCCTCACAAGTCATTAACACTACTACAAAACCTTCATGAAACCCTTCAAATGGATTATATATAATCATCCAACTAGTTGTGCACTCCTAAAATCATTAATTATGCTTTAACACCAATAGAAAATAATGTGAAAGTTGAGCCCACCCATAATGTGGTATCCCTACCCACCACAACCATTAGTTTGGGGTTTCAATAGTCCACCTAATGGAAACTGAGAGTCATAAAACAAAATGAGGTAAAGGGTTGAATATATAGATAAAAATTCCACTAGGGATAGGATTTCCACACATGGTCAACTAACACACTACAAGAATTAAAAACAAAAATTCCAAATAATTAGAGATAGATAACACACAATGACATATCAACACAAAGAACCTTCATGATTATATTTTTACTATTAATTTAATATATGTGCCATATAAGGGAGATATGAACCAAATACTACTTTGTACATAAGGGCTTCTTAAAGTAAAAACAAATTTTCATAACCGTCAATAGTCTTGTTTAGATTTAAGTTCAATAATAGTTACTATATACAAAAACTCTAATGAGGTGAAAGGTGGAGTTTCAAGGACTGTGAGAGATATCCATATGACCCTCACATATGCCTAGGGTTTCCAACAAATAAAAAATAAATTGTAATATCCAAATTCACAAAATGAAAATATTTGAAGAGAAATAATACATACTTGCAAAACAATTTTTTTTTAATTCTTCTCTCTTTACATACTTTTAATTTTACTCTCACTTTTTGATCCATAAATCTATCATTATTGTGTTATTTATTTATGTGTGTTTGAAAACATTATCAACTACCATAAATACTTGCATCATATTCCATGTCCATCAATAAAACATTGATGTTTCAACAAAATAAATTATAAAAATAGCTTTCATTACAACCACAACAACAACCAAAATGCAGGCTTATAATAGGAGCCCTAGGTTATTCCAATTTTTTCTCTCTTTTCCTATATCCTTCAAAGTTAATGGATGAAATGATAATCATTCCATCCATTATTCCATTTAAAACACTAATAATCAAATTTATTATTATCTTGACTAAATTTAAATGCCAATATATGCCCATGACCCCATCATGGGTCGCTAAACCCATTTTATTCGAAAATGAAACCATGAAATATAACATGATATAAATTTATCATTAGGAAAAACTTATTAAAACAACATATGATAAAAGCATTAATAAATCCCAAGGCATAATTTCTATGCCAACATAATTGAGACATGTCAAATCATTCAGTAAACCTTATGAACCTTAAAAACACTTTAAATCCTATATTCCTTCAAGATAACAACTCAATTATCCTACCTTCAGTAATAAACATCCATACAAACATAGTGGGCACAATTGACTATAATCTAATAATGGTCTATGAATACACATTAATAAATATTATACACAACATTGGCTTAACATAATATAATATGTTACATAGGTGTATGGTGGACATTCAATTTTATCTCATTATTTTTAACTTGCATTCATTCATCTATATGATTTTAATGTGACATCTTGGTGAATTATTCCAGTCTAAAACCTATCTGAGTCATCCAGGTGTTCCCTATAATCATAAATATGTGTGATATAGATCTCAAGACCATAATCTCAGTAGATAATCCTATATATATCCACACATACAAATATGATGTCATGGTCATGATGTATAAAATATAAGCACACACAATAGTACACTCAATGAACACATAATTTAATGCAAGGTGAGATCCATGCATAATGAATAATTAATGTCACATAATGAAAAATAAATGTCACACAATGAGAAATCCATGTCATAAAATGTCATACACACATAAGGATCAAACCATTTGAAGGTAAAAAAATAATCATACATGAAGACATGTAATGTAACACACAATGGTAAACAAAGGCATCCAACACAACATGCAAAAACTAATATTTCATATAACAACCAAAAATAGTCTATGTTATCAATGTATGTAATCATTTCACATGGTGAAGTATAATATCCACATAACACTCTAAGTAGTATAAGTAGGTAAAAAAATGTATAATAAATTTAATTATCTCAATGTAATCAATGGAATGATAATATAAATATGAAACCTAAAGATATGTACCAAATAAATTATCCAGTGTAGGCATGCCCTCAATGTAGGAAGGGTAGAACCTAGGTTTAGGAATGCCCTACATCTTAATGTCAATTTCATAGGAAACCGGTATTCCTTGAAACTCACTCATGTATATCATGAAATGCATATACATATTTATAGATGATTTTTTGGTATTATATATCACCTCAATATTGTACACTTGGTAAATATTATACCATGGTTGTTCCTCTCAGTTCTTCACCTTTCCCACTTTTTTAAGTCTCATATATACTATATCCTTGTGCCTATTATCCTATATCCTTTAGTCTGACCAATCTTATATTTATGAATCAAGTATTATATCTTACCTATAATGCTTAAAATATACTTATCTTTCATATTTTTAAGTTTTGAAATTGTACCTATTCTCCTACTTCTTGGACACTAACATCCAAGTCAGATAATAGTGTTGATGTTATTTCCCTATCTTGACACAAGTTTCTAGTGCCCTAAAGTCATCCAATTAAAAATTAAACATACATTAATGGTTGACCTAAGTGATTTAATGTGATTTATTATTCAAAATGGATTGATATAAATATAATATCAACCATCATTCATTCCTCACCTATGAATACCCATCAAAAAACCAAATAACATTCAATTGATCAAAGCTTCCTTATTTATTCCTATTTACATACTAGTCATATGGACTGCACATCTATAGGTCTGAAGTATTAAATGAGAAGCCCAAGATTCCAATTTTATAAGTTATAGGCTAGGTCACTATTATATGCATTTTGCAAACATTGTATGATTTACACATATGACAAAACATAAGGGATAACTATATTAGTCTGAATCCCTCTTTAGATTATTCACTATGTAAGTAGTGTCCTTTGAAAAAAGGTCATTAGGGTTATCTTAGCACTATGTGCTCACTAACCCATTTTCCCTCAAGGTCACATTAAAGATGGAAATATAGGGTTTTTCCATTTCACAAGAAGTGACTATCCATGACTTAGATCTAAATTCACCAAATCAAAGGTAAATTAAAACCTAGAAGCATCTAGGTGGTTGTATCCTACTTAATCATATATTTTATATAGGACACTACCATTAAACCTAGATAATAACTTTAATGCAACCATCCTAGGCTGATGTTTCTATCTAGAGAGTTAGAGGCATCAGATATAGAATTTGAAGATTATTCTAGAATCTACTTCCCACTTGATTTTAAACTATTCAAAATATGTAACTCCATTAACATTAGAATAAGCTATATACTTCACTTCTTTATCATTTATATATTTAGTGTAGTTTTACTTGACATATTAATATTATCTCAACATAATAAATTGTGTATTTTAATATTTGATTTTAGCATCTAATTGGTCTTCTATATATTTAATTATCATCCTTATTCCATTTCATTTTTGTATTCCCCTTTAATCCAAATCTAAGGATAATTCAAAACACTTATATTTCATTTTAAGTATAAACATTTGGTGACCTAATCCATGTGAATGCATTTTTTTGTGATTCCCATGGTTTTAAACTAGTAAGGACTTTGGATTGATGTACTTTTTAATTTCCTAATTTTACTACTTTACATGCAACCTAGGCATAGCCCTAGATTGGGAAGCATTCCTATTAAACATATTGAGTTTCCCCTCCACCCATCTAAGATGTCTCAAACCAATAAGGGATCTTATACCTTAGACCATGATGATACCCATGTTGACAATGAAAATAATGTTTATAAGGTTATCATAGAAGATTATTATGATAATGAAAACCCAAAAACAAATGAAAATGAGAAAATAAACCATGATAAAGTACATGCAATTTCATTATTCCATGATCACAGTCCATAAAATCCTAAAGATCTGGATGACATATTAAAAACTACACTCAAAGAAGAAAAAACCAAAACTATAGTAGAAACATCCCTCCCCTTAAACACATTACAAATAAATACATCTGGGGAATGAAGTATGTGTTTAAACTACTATTCCCTGAAACTACTATTGATATATTTATCATGAAATTACCCATTTTTAAACACAAATACTAGTTTCAATTCCTATTACTACTCCAAACATTTTTTCATCCCCTTTTATGACTACTCAAATTAATAATCTAAATCCCACTAGGCCTATAGTTCAATCATTCCTTCAAGTTATTAAAAACCTTGGAAGAAAATATTACAAACATTGAACAAAAATATTAAAAAACCCCTCATGTCATAAATTTACAAGATGTGATACATAACCTTCTTGAATTTTAAATCTCTTTACCCCTTTGCAACTAGATTTGTTGTATCAATTTCACATTATATTATGGAAGGGGTGATCTTGAAAAACATCTTTGAACATTTTATGTGGCATGCCTTGACTATGCTTCCAATGATAAAATTTTTACCAAATTATTTCCTAGAAGCCTCAAGGACTGTGCTTTGAGGTGGTTTTATGATTTACCTCTCTAATCCATCAAACCATTAAAACCTCTTGTAGACTATTTCTTATCACACTTTTCCATTAACATTTTTAAAAATATTTCCTATGCTCAAATTGCCAAAATCAAACAAGGAACCAATGAACGTATCAAAGAATATGTATTGAGATATAATACAATGCTAACCAAAATGACCAATCATATGGCAAACAAAGAGTTGAAAGATATATTCAATAAATTTTCACTTTCTCCTTTACATGAGTCCATTATTTTTAAGAATTTAAAATATTTCAATGGATTATGCCATGTTATATGACACCATGAAATTAATCTTATGTCATTTAATAAGCTCAATTATGTTGTAAACACACTATCTAAATCTCCATATAGTAACAAGTTCATAATTAAATTAAGTTATAAGGTAAAGCCTCTTGAGACTAAAAAGGAAACAACCATAATGGTTAACATAATTTTATAGCATCCTAATTTACTTATCTTATCTAATACACCAATGAGATAATTTACATGTTTACATAAGTTCCTAGGTCTATTACTCCCTTGGTTACTAGAGTGTCATTTTATATCTTTCCTTCATCCTATTAATGTTGATATGAGTCAACCTATACCCAAATTATATGATGTGAATTATTATTTTGATTATCATAATAGATCAGGACATTATAAAGCTAGATTATTTACCTTCAAACACAAGCTCCAAGTTATTTTTGATGACTAAAAACTTACATTTGAGGATCTTCTAAAGGAATCAAGCTCACAAACTAGTGATCACCATTAAAAAAAATATATTTAACAATCCTTTACAAGACCATTATAAGAAGGAGCCAAAATTTCAAATGGTGTATAATGGACATCCTCTTCCACCACATTATGGGAACCCACTATATGGGTTATTTGTACTTATATGTAACATATACCTCCCATGGTTCAAAGTCCTATTTATTTTAATGATAGTGAAATTAAGGATGATGACTCTAATCTTTATTCATTCAATCATATGTTTACAAACACTCCATATGTAGTGTTATGATTGATAATGGTGCAAGTGAAAATGTTTTGACCATGAAGTTACTTATGCACATGAGTTATACTCATAATGATTTACACCCTTCTACTAGATTAGTTAAAGCATTTGATGGGACCTCGTAGAAGGTTATTGGTGAGATTAACCTACCATTATAGGTTGGTATCATACATTTGGTTACTAATTTATTAGTTATCCCTTCCATAAGAATATTTGATATGTTATTGAGAAGACCTTGGATATACACTCTTTGAGAGTTACCTTCTACATTTTATGGGTGTGTAAAATATATTCATATAAATTAGGTAGTTATAGTTTCTAAAATTCATATGAGCATCCTCTTGAAAAAAGTAAAATTATATGTAGAAAAGTATCCATCAAGCCTACTAATTTTAATTCAATTCAAAAAGATAACCAATAATAAATCCCCTTTACCATGTGGCTAGTACTTGAGAGACCATTACATCAAATATATACAATGGATTCCACAAAATCTAAATCTTCTACTACACACTATGTTCAAATATATAGAACACCTAAAAGTGCACATATTACTACTATATGAAACAAAAAAATAATAAATCAATGATGAGTTAAAAAAACCCCTACTCTTGTTATTCTTACTATTGCTTCATAGCCATAGAGTCCTATTTTACACATGTAGATCACCATTTATACCACAATGATAGATATTATACCTATAATACTCCTCAATGGTGTAACCTCGGTATTACACCAAATTCATAGTGAGGAAATAGTTATGGCCATCCATTAGATGGAATCATGGGATGATATTTAATATTTAAAAATTCCAAAAATACCAAAAAAATTCAAAACTCCAAAAACACTTTCAGCACTTACATGTTCTATTGGATCTTTGGCATCCATGTGTGACTTCTATATTTATGGATGACATACTCAGTTACTCCTACATACACATATTTGGTATACTTTTACTTAAGTATGATACAAGCATACATAGATAAATTCATCTTTTATATGTTAGACCTTCCTTTTACTCATGTCATTGGACATTAGGGACATACACTTCATTGATCTTGATACATAATATGATTCAATTATCTTGTGTGTTTGTTTGATTATTGATCTTTTATCATATTTATCTATACATTTCCATGATATTTATTCTATATCTGAGTCCTGCATGTGATCACATTAGTTTTGTGCACTTCAATGATACATTTACCTAGACATTTTCCTTCTATATGCTACATGGTTACATTCATAGATTATATAGTTGTCTTATCCTTTTGAGGTGAGGTAACTACCATTTCATATCTTCCCTCACCTCAAAAGGGGGAATGTCATAGAGACATGTTCTCCAAAATTGGCACAAATTTTTAGATCAAGTGGGTGAATGCTTTGGAAACATGTTATCCACACTCATTCAGTATATGGTATATCATTTTCTCAAATTTAGTAGGGTATGATTTTAAATCATGTTCTCCACACTCATTTAGTATATGGTACTTGTATCAGTTTATAGATTTAATGGGGCCATGATTTAGAAGTATGTTCTCCATACTAATTTAGTATGTGGTACTTATGTAAATTTTTAGATCTCTCCATATATACTTGGGGTATGATTTGGAAGAATGTAATCCACACTTACATAGTTATCTAAAATGGCCAAAACACATAGTTATATGATTGAAATTCATAGTTTTTCAAAAACCCTTATACATTGGTATTATTGTAAACATAATTTTAGAATGATACATATCTAAGGTGCATATATTATGAAACATGTGCCTAATATTACAAAATCCAAATTATTTTCAGATTACATAGCTCTTTTATGGACTATTACTATATCACAAACAATTTTGTACTGATACCCTATGGACTTTTATGAACCTTTACTAAGATAATATACTACATTAGTTGGTTATCCTTTTGGTATGATTGAGTTGATAAAATCACTCACTCTTTCCAAGTTTTCATGTTATATTTGATCATCTAATCTCATCGATTTATATTGGGTTACATAGTTGACCTAATCTCAACTGCCATGTGGAAACTCACTTTTGATACAAAATTGGGGGCATGTTCCTTCCAATATCTTTCTCTATATCCTTATATATATGGAATTTAAAGACTTATCTATATTTATCCTAATCTTAATTTCATATCCCTGTAATGATACATATTTTTTCAAAATAAGTTTCCAATAGGAAAGGTAGTTACATAAGCACACATGTGCACTCCTAAACCTTGCTCTTTCAATTCAATATATTTTAATAAATTTTAACCCATATTATATGCATTTATTTTATACTATAACATGTTCTTGGTTGAAGGTTAGTAACCAACAAATCACTCAAGTTGGGCACATGCAAATATAAGGTGTGCATACAAACCAGGTATGCATTCCTTTTCTTTAAACGAGAAATTTCATTATTAGATTAAATGGGGGTTAATGTATATAATATTTTATGATTATATATTAATTCAATATTTTACACTTTTAAATCTCAGACCATGGTTGGTCCTCTTAGTTCTCTACTTTTTCCCACTTCTACAAGTCTTGCATCTACTCTATCCTTATGCCTCTTGGCCTATATCTCTTAGTCCAAATAGTCTTATATTGATGACATAGGTATTATATCTTACCTATAACTCTTAATGTGTAAATATATTCTATCTATAAAATTTATGAACCTGTACCTATTCTCTTACTCCTTAGACACTAACATCTAGGCTAGACATTAACATTGATGCTATTGTCTTATCCTAACACAAGTGACCAATGACATAAAGTCATCTAATTTGAAAATAAAATGTATCCTAATGGATGAAATAAGTGATTTAATTTGAGTTAATACTCCAAATGGGTTGATATAAATACAAGATCAACCCTCATTCATTCCTCACCTATGAATACCTAGCAAAAGACCAAAGACCATTCAGTTGATCAAAGCTTCCCTATTTTTTTACTATTTCCATACCATTCATATCGATTGCACATCTTTAGGTCTAAATTAATAAAGGAGAACCCAAGATCAAAATTTTACAAGTTAAAATATAGGTCACTATTGTAATTGCTTTGCACACATTATATGATTCACACAAAAGCCAACATGTAAGGGGAAATTACATCAGTTTGAGACCCTATTTGGAGTGTTGGCTACATAGGTAGTTTAATTTGACATAGGGGTCATTGTGGGCAACTTAAAAACATGTTCCCACTAACTAATTTTTTCTTAAGGTCACACTGAAGATGCAAATCTAGGGGTTTTCCATTTCATAAGCAATGATTATCCATGACCTAGATTTGAATGCACCAAAGTGAAATCAAAATATAACATAGAAACATCCAATTGATTTCATCCTACTTTAGTATATATTTTATATATTACACTATCATTTAAACTATAAAAAAATATTGACATAACCATCCAAAGATGACATTAGTGTCTAGAGAGCCAAAAGTGTTAGATCTAGAATCTAACAATTGTTCTAGAATCTACTTCCCACTTGATTTTAGCTTGTTCCAAATCTAGAAATACATTAACATTATAATAAGCTAATTACTTCACTTCCTTTTCATTTCTATATTTATCATAGTTTTACCTTATGTATTTATACTATCTCAACATAATAAATTTAGTGTATACTTATATCTAAGTTAACATCTAATTGGTCTATTATAGATTTGATTGTCACCCTTATGCTATTTCATTTCTATATACCCATTTAATCCAAATATAAATATAATTACAACCACTTATATTTCATTTTAGGGTTAAAAAATATGAAAATGATATGTAATCTACCATAATTTGACAAACAACATAAAGAAATATGTGCACTATAAATATACATCATGCATAACACCTAATTATTTTATCTTTATAAATATTTTAATATTTTAGTATTTTTAATATATATTTTATGAATATGAGATTATGAAGAATTTAAATTTATAATCCCAATAACACATCCAAGTTATGTGGATAGAAATATGTTATATTTGTCAAGAGTGCTCAACTCTAGATATCAAATCATGTTAAATCCTCACATATCATCATCATTATTTTCTTTATACCATTATTTTTTTATGATATTTACCTTTCCCTTTAGTTTTTTTGTAATATCATTCACATTAACGTATGTTGTTGAGATATATATGATGACTTATGTTTTATCTTAGTCAATACTAAAATTGGACTTGTCCTTAGATCCTTACCTCTTTGATTATCATCAAATCCATAATGGTAGATTTTAATTGTATTATTCTCAAATATAAATGTAATTCAATTATTATTTTCATCCACTATATCCTCCACAATGTCCTAATGATCCCTCAAAATGTATGATATGGTGTAATTCATCTGTATCGTGACTCAACTATTGTAGAAATTTAAATTTTCATGTATTTAGATATTCTTCCACATTAATTTAAATTTATTTTAAATACTCATTCCTGGCATAAACCTAGATAGTCAAATTATCTTTCCATGGATGTTTTTAATTTTTGGGTGATTTATCTTGTACCAAATATTATTATGAACTACTATAGGTGGATCAGACTGTATCTTTATTACCTTATTGATCCATTCATTTTTAAATGAATGAATCTATTCTTTCAATTCTTCATAATTTATATTCTTGTGTCTAGTGATTCTATGGTAATCATAATATGATTTACCTTCTTGATGTGATAACTAGACTACAACTCTAAGTCTAGTAGTAGGTAAAAGAATAATTTTTTTCAATTAACATTTTTTAATGATAAACACACCACATTTATTTTTAGAAATGGATACCACCATATTACCATGAAATTTTGATAAAATTTAAGATAAGTTAATGATAAATCTCATGTTAAATCCTTATTTGATAGTTTGGGGTAAAATAGTGTGTTTTAATAAACTCTTAACCCTTTGGTATTTATGAATTCACACTAAATTTATTAATAAAATTGTCACATTATTTTAAATTTTCCATGAGTTATTAAAATCATTGGGGATATTTTATTAATATATTCTCATGGATTATACCTATATTTTTAAGGAACTAATTTTATTGTGGTTGTGTAAACATTGACTATGTAGATCTATGTGAAAAGATCACTCCCAAAATTTTTCATACTATTACATCTAGGTACCTTTCACTTTATTATTATTTTACACAAATATTTTTTGACTTACGTAACTCTTTTGTACACATATTTTTAAGTCCTCTTGATCCCATTCTCAATGAAAAAATTGTACATTTTTTAGCTTAGGTCAATTAGAGCCCAAAACTTATCAACCTATCATACCCTATATGGTATAAAATTTATACTTGAATATGTAAAAATGGTATGGTATGGGGTTAAAACCATTCATAATGATCCATTAATCACTAATTATACACCTACTCTCATGTAATGCATAGAGGACTATTAAAAATTGAAAATATGATATAGCATGGAAACTCTAATGAATCAAAATAAGCCATGTTACATTTACATACTCTTATGGATCCCCTTAAAAAACTATACACCCTAAGAGGTCATATGCCTAGGACCTTATGAGTGACACATGGAGTGATATTTTTAATCTATAAGACATGTATACACATGATAACATTAAAAATTTATCATTTACTAATGTTTTATCTCTTTAAAAAACCCATCAATTTTTAATCTCTCAAAGTGTATGACCTAAGTAGTTCACTATTAAATGGGTGGGTAGACTAATGGTGATTTTTAAATCACATTATTGTTTATTTATTATCCCCATATTCATTATAGCTTCCCTATATTTGATCCCCTAATCTATATTCTCCCATTTTTCATCCTCTAACTATTCCAAGACCTATACTTTCCAACTATTTTGGTCTATTTGATGTAGTTCTAACCCATTATACATTTCATCCCAACTACATTTATTAGATTTATGCAATTCCAAACATTATATCACATGCTTCACAACTAAGTTATCCTAGCCAACACCATTCAAGCTTAGTTTGTATGTTTAGGACTAAATCAAGTTGGTCAAGATTGTTAGATAAATCTCCAAGATGCATTATGATCACTCATCATTATAAAGACAATCCACCATTTCAATCTAATATAGACTAACATTCATTTTCAATTTTCATTGTTTGTACTTATATCTTAAGTCTAATTTTGGAGGATTTATTACTTATTTCTTCCCTTGGAGGTAAAATCTTGTCCTATAGAATCTTAGATGAAATATGAGGAGTAATTTTAGCCTATATCTTGGTTCATCCATTGATATCCTTACAACCACAATAATATCTAGTCCAAGGGATATATTGAGGTCTTGTTCAAGGTAAGTATTTTCTAACCCTAACACTTTCATTTTTACATATATAATTTACATAATTCCTTGGTTAATGAATGCATGTCTTCTTCTTTAAATTTCCTCTAAATTTAAATTAATATGGCCATAGGATTATTCAAACTTGACATTTATATACCTTAGATAGAATAGGGCCCCATTTTCCTATGGTGGATCTTTTCCCATTTTAAATATGTTTCTAACCCATTACCTTACTTACATTTCTTGATTATGATATTTTATTACTTTATAATTACATACCAAGTTATGACTATTGCATTATGTTGATTACTTAGATTCTTTAAAACCATTTCTCTTGAAATTGTGTTATAAGTGATCCTCTTGATAGGTTTATCAAATCCATTAGTAATATTAAATTTCGTTAATTATTAATGGGATCTATTTGTTTTGCCTTCTTCAAGTTTGGATCTTTAGATATGATAGTTGTAGGTCAATCCTAGCTCATTACATATATTCTGGTGGACCTAATGTGAAGTTAACCATTGATTTCACCTCTATAGTGAATTTTATCAAATAACTCAAACAATTTTTGATTTTATTTTTATATCATCACACTATATCAAATAGGTTGATATAACTCAATTAAAAAAATTATCTACAGGAAACTATATTAAACATAATATAGTTTCATCTCTTTGTATTTTCATGTGAACTATTTTGTCTAGCATGACATAGTCTTATTTTTAGATATTTTATTATTTTATCCCACCAACTATATTGACCTAGTCAATTTAGTTATGTGTAACCACATTTCTAGCCAACAGGATCAATCTACTCAACATAGTTCTATAATTACATTTTTATTTTTGTTTATAATTTTTTATCAAGTAATATTGATCTCACTAATTCAATTTTATAATGCATTTATTTTTCAGTAAACCACATCAAAAAAAATTATTTAGTTTTATATTTCATTTATTTATGATAAATTTTGTTGACCTAATCGACTTAGTTCTAAATTTAAAATTATTTACATTAAACTGAATCAAACTACTTTATCTAACAATCTATCATTGTCTAAAATTATGTTTTACATAGATGATATCAATCTACTTGGTATAGTTCTATATTTTGTGTACAATATACTGGTTAGTTCAAGTATAGTTATGTTTGTTTCATTTTTCAAGCATAAGAAAGGTAAATTAACCTTTATTTTAAAAATATAATTTCATATGTCATTTAAAGTGAACTTCATATTTATTTCAATTCATTAAATGTAAAAAATTGGATTTTGATATTGATTTTCAAACATTATTTTCTATTTGTTTGGCATTCTCTATAAACTATCTTCGTAGTTTTCAAATTACTTAGTAATGTCATTAATGGATATGTATTGGTTTTTTTATAATCCTTGTATATTATTTACAAACATCATGGTATGAATGGCTTTCCCCAATTCTCATAGCAATACTATATAGCTAAACTTGAACTTTAATTCCCACATGCCTCATGATATATCATAAATTCCTAGGATTATATTTATTGAATTTTAGGAAACCATCCATCTATCTAATTATATAGTGCACCAATTAGTAGTTAGTTTTCAGAATTTACTCTCAACTTACCCTCAATATTAGTTTTATTGAGATATGGGCATAGTAATTCATCCATAATCATTGCTATGAAACATTGGGTCTATACTATCTAATTGATGATCTAGTATCTATGAAAGCTTACAAATCAAACAAGTCCTTTAACACATCTACTTAATCTTATTATCAAAAAACTATCTATAAAAAATAATTAGTTATAAATTTTGTTTCTTGATATTAATTTTATATTGCAAATTACATTGACCAACATCAATCTAGTAATGTGTTATGTATAGTGACTACATTGGCCAACATCGATATAATCACATATGTTTGTATATTACATTATCCAACATCAATATAGATACTTCTATTTGTAGACTACATCTACTATCTTGATACAATATCTTATGTTTATATACTATATCAATGAGCTTGATATAGTCTCATGATTTTTCATCCCTATATGTATCTATATCTCAACACAGTCTAGTACCCTATATATTATTTGTTTACCTATGTAACTATATTGAACATATCAATACAGATCACATCTTACCTATTTTGTCAAAAAATTATCTTATAGATTTCATTAAATAGATAAACTCAATTTATTCCTTGACATTTTAAATTTCCTTAGAACAAACCATATCAACCAAATCAATAACATTTGTTTCTCATCTCTCACCTATATAATTGCATCAAATAGTTTTATATAGTTCACTTCAAAATTATCTCTCGGATTTTATACCAAACTACATTGTATTGTTCAATACATTATATATATAAATATGAACTAATTAATAAAATAAATTAACCTATTTGATATATTTTTAGTTCTTTTTATATACATAGTTATCCAATACAATTACTTTTTCTATATGTTATCTTACTTGACTAGCCAAATTCAAATTCAACCATCCATCATGTAATATATATTTGACAATTTTGAATAGATAACACAACATGATATGATGGATTTAAATAAATACCATAAATATATTAAATCTAATTTTAATTTTATTGGTAACCAAAATAAAAATCAATGTTCATGTAACCACTAGAACATGATATTATTACTCATTAACTACCTCCAAACCTCTGGATCCTTTTAACTATTCTCCTAGTATGCCTAAAGTTGAGAATGAGAGTGATATTTATTATAGTGTTGAATGATCATTTTCATGAATGAAAACCATAAACATAATTTCAAGGAACCTATGATCATTTAGAACCTCGTGATGGGACCCCATAAAGGATGTCCATCTTCACCTACACACACCATTCTAACAAGATTTTGTATAAGTCAATACATGACTTCTTCTCTTCCTTCTTCTTATACTATGTATGTTATAGCCACTAATATGGAAATTATTTCTTCTAGTAGACCTATTCGAACTTATCATATTAATACCCATGTTAATGCTACTACTAGTTGTTAGCAGTAGTTTAGTGGGAGAATATAAAATAGCCATAATTATAAGTAAACACATTAAATGATGGGAAAACACAAGTAAAGGAAAGAATAATATGAAAATAAATAAGACCCAAATGATTTATTTATTATTCACTCAAAATGATTTTCTTTCTAATTTATTATATAAATGCTTATATAAGCTTCCACATGACTCTTCAATTTCCTCAAATGACTCTTCCTTTCAAAAGACTATTTGACTTATTTTTTACACCTATTTTCTCTTTTTTATTAAAAATAATAGAAAATAACATTAAATTATATTTCCCTTTACCTCTACTAATACTCACCTCCACTTAAAATGTGTTTCATCCTGAGACACAAAAATTCTACTAACACTTCCCCCAACTTAAAATGTGTCTTGTCCTGAGACAAAAAATCTCTAAACATTCAAATTTTACAACTTTAATCCATTACAAATATATTTGAAAACCTACATTACACCTAATCCTACTCTCTATGGCCTTGAATGCTAGAGCTCATCCACTTATACAACTCTAACTTCAAATACATTTATAATTTTTCAAAACTCATAAACACTCTACTTTGATTGGACATTTTAAAATATATATCATGTGGGGAAGATAAAACATCAAAAATATTTAAAAGAAGCCAAGTCACTTACACCATGTAACTCCATGTGGATTAATAATTTAAAGCATATCAATATTAAGAAAATGAATAATTATGTGACTACAAATTCTCTTCATAGTAAGCACCTTGTTTATGGACACCTCTAATTCTCCAAGAGAAGAAGAATAATGATAGGAAAAATAGCCACCATAATAAGAACCATTATGCAACATTTCATGCAGACTAATATTGAATGGGGAATAATAGGATAACAGCTATCAATATTTATAATGAGGCATGCTAAGAATCTTGATGAACTTGATGGCCCAAATCTCTATTCCAATTACCAAATTGTAACATCTTTTTTTATATCTACTAGTGCATAGTAATGTACTATAATATACTAAAAAGGGTAATGTAGAGGAATCACACCCACCATCAGTTGAGGATCTTTAATTCTTATCTTCTAGGCAATCATTGTAGTTTGTATTCTTATCGTCAGAAAACCACTCTTGAGAGTTTGGACATCCTTTTCTTTATCATGGTTATTAGACTAAATGTAAGATGTTTTACATAGGTATTTTTATAGTCTCATCTACACCATCAATATCAAATGAATCGTCACATGGTTCAGAACTATTTGAGTGGTGTCCAACAAGAAAAATATATACATTATTCCTACATTGGTATGTATTGTTTTACTTGAAAATTTGGGAATTTAAAGGAAGATTGATAACCATCCACTTATCTTAAGAATAATAAATGCACTACAAAAATACCTGACCATGTATTAATTAACTTCTCCTCCATGCTCTGTAATACCTCAATCCTACTTGAATGTTATTCCATGGCAAAGAATTTCACTTTTTAATTGAAAGAGATTTATCTTTGATCATTAAAACCATAAACTTTTGAATTGTAATTAATCCTTGAGAAACTTAGCTTCTATGTTTTAGCTATGTTGTTTTGATCTTTATTATCATATTATTTCTTTTCCTTTGTCATCGACCCCAAAATTACAACTCACAAATTATATCAGAAAAAAAAATTCAACAAAATATAGAAGCTCAAAGGACTTCCTTGAGACCCACAATAGTATTCATAGTTTTTTTCCATCATATGCACGTAGGACCTTAATGGCCTATAATTCTCCTTCAAACAATCATACAAGATCGACAAGCTTTTGTGAAGAAAAAGAAAAACACCAATTCATGTGACCCTAGAACCACATAAAATTGATATTATCTATATTTCATTATACCAATTGGCCCATCTATGAGAACCAGTTCATATGCCATGCAAATATCCATAAATAAATAAACCAATTTATCGCTTAGAGTGTGAACTTGTCTAAGTACATTGTACTAACTATAATTCATCATGTTAAATCACCCATCCATATAAACTCTCCAATGTTTCTTATTTACATTATTTTACCACAAAAATGGAATAAATATTTAAGGATCTTAATATATCCCCAATAGTGCTCCGAAAACTAGAATACCATCAATATTTTCAAATAATAACCCACATTATGGGCTCGACTAATAAAGTTTGCTAACCACTTATTGGCTTTCAATATATTTTCAAGACTAGTAGGATATTCTTAAATATTCTCCAATATCCTATGTAATATATTTCAACAAATTTTCATCCCTTATTTGGAAAGGATAGAAGGATAGATGTTGGTGAGGATATACCTACACTAGCCACAAGGACCACTCCAACCATATTGCCAAGTTGATGAAGCACTACACAACGGTAGATTCAAACCCAAACCCCAACCCCCCTCCTACTCCCCACACACCCCCCCCATACCAATAATAAAAAAGGTTGAACCAAGGAATATAAATCCTCCAAATCCAACTAATTCTTGGGCTGAAATCACACAACCAACATCCACACAATTGTTAGTAGTAGTTTAGTGGTAGAATATACAAGAGCTAGAATTACAAGTAAACACATTAAATGGCGAGAAAATACAATAAAAATAAATAATAATATGAAAATAAATGAGACTTAAATTATTTATTTCTTATTCACTCAAAATGATCTTCTTTCCGATTTCTCGTACAAATGCTTAAATAAGCTTCCACATGACTTTTCAATTTTCTCATATGACTCTTCCTTTCCAAAGACTATTTGACTTCTTTTTTACACCTATTTTCTCATTTTTATTAAAAATAATGGAAAATAATATTAAATTATATTTCCATTTACTTACTAACACTCACCTCAACTTAAAATGTGTCTCATCATGAGACACAAAACTCCTACTAACACTAGTGCATTTGATGTTGCCTCTACTAGTCAACAAACTCTCAATATTAATAAATTATTGTTCTTGTTTAACCCTTTTAAATTTTGGATTAATGTTAAATTTTAGAATAGAATATAATCAAAGATTAAAAAAATATTCTAAAGTAGGACAATTAATTGAAAACTCATTTAAATGAATATTCTAAATTAAATGTTGATTTATGTTAAATATAGAAAATACTTTAAAAATAGTAATTTGATTTCATAAACACTAGGAAGAGATAATACTTAGCTTATATACAAATATTAAGGAATATATATGATATGCAAAGGTGGAAACAAGATGTAAAATTATTAGGATTCAATCATCAGATTCTAAAATTATTATTTTTAGAGGTCTAGACACTTATGTTAGTCTTGGGACACTTACGTCCACATAAATGTCTTGATGTCAATAAATCTATCCAATAAAAAATATTCATTATATTGTGGAGAAACCAATTATAGAATTTTGGTTTTTATATGACCATTATGTTGATATATTTTATTTTCATACACATGTTGTAGATGATTTTTTATGGATCAAACCATATCTCCTCACCTTAGGTCTTTGTAACTTCCCAAAAATGGGTTAGTGGGATCATGAGGTCAATTTGAACTCAAGGGCACATTTTTACATTATCATTGTCTATATATCCACTAATTTAACTAAGGCCTAAAACATATGTAGTTGTCCCCTAAGTGTTGCATTGTGTGTGTATACAGGGGTGAAATATGATATATGCAAGGGCATACACTAATATAGCTTATAACTTGACAAATACTACTCATGGTCTACTCATTTAATTATTTGAACATGTATTATGACTACTCCTATGATTGATATAAAAATAGGGAATAATAGAGAAGTTTTGAATACTTGAAAGGTGATTTTTATAGATATATGCTTGGTAATATTTTTGAATATGACTAGGTGATAATGAATGGTATTTGTTTTGTATTTATACCACACCTTTTAAATATATCTCATATAAGGGTTAAATAAAACAAATGGGTCAACCCATAGGATTTGAAATATTTTTAAATTAGATGAATTTTGAGGTATAAACACTAGATAATAATTTGGACACTTGAATTGATGCAAGTATCCTTATGTGGAATGCAAGTGTTTGATAAGCTAGAAAGATTATGAGTATATAACCCTAATAGTGAAAGATATATATTGAATTTTACGGTTTTTTTCTATATACAAGATATGGGTCATTAAAATAATAGGTTAAGGCTAAAATATAAGTAATTATGTATAATGATATGATGAATGTGATTCTCTTAGCAATATGAAGGTCTAGAATTGAAGGGTAGAGCCCTAATAGGTATTTTTCAAAAATATAAGAATGAGATGATATATAGTTCATAATTTAGTATTTACATTTGCCGCCCCCCCTTAATATAATAATGCATAAGGATGAAATTACTAGTATAAAGGAAATAAGTACATACTTATGTGTGTAGATTGTTTTGATAGTGTATGACCTATATCCTATATCATGTTACAATATAAATAAATAAATAAATAAATGGAGTATACTTATATCTCGATGCAACCATGTTACCCGTTAGTACTTTGACTTGGTAAAGATGCTTTCTTATGAAGAATTAAAACTGGGAGAGGTTTAAAACTAAACCTTGAATATTTTAAGATGGATATTGGAAGGTAATATTTCCTTAATCTAGTGTAAGGGTGAGTTGTGATATGGCCATTGATATCATTGAATCTCAATCATACAACTTAAGTTAAAATGCAATAAAATCCAAGCTAAGTTGTATAAAAAACTCAACCTAAAAAAGGGATGTATTTTTTTGGAAATTTAGAGCATTTAATCTCAAATAGACTACTAAAAGGATCCAACTTATATATACATAAAAGGCTCAAAATGGTGCTTCATAGTGAAAAAGGTGTTTCTTACTAATGTATTATTGCTTCTTGGTAAATAAGTTTGAATATGTATTTGAAAAATTTTGTGAAATTTCATGGAATATTCACGTATAATGTGTCTCAAGCTAAAATATATATCAAAATTTAAACTCTACTCTTCAACTATGCATAGTATATGTCACAAATCTAAAAAACTATGTCCCAATTCTCTACAAATTGGTGAAATGTATTTAGGATTTTAAACCAAGTGTATCTCTAAATCATGTAAATTTTATCAAATGTTGTAAAATTTATGTGTGGAGTCATGTATATGAAATTACCCCACTAATATCCCCTCTTTTTAGGTGAAGGGAATGGAATCTTTTATTTACCTTTCCTCAAAAGGATAATATAGTTATATGATTTGTGTATGAATCATGTGGCACATAAGAGTAGCATATCTAAGTAGATATATCAATACATATCATAGTATGTAATCAAAACTAAACCTAAATACATGATATATATCATGGAAATGTCTAGAAAGTAATAATGCAAGATCAAAAAATAATTTATCACACACACAAGTGCATTCAATGTCACACAAAAGAGGTCTAAGAAGACCTCAAACAAGGGGAATATTAAAATTCCACACACTCAAATGATTGGCATATTAAAATTACCAAATATAAAAATAATGTAGCATACAATTACATAAGGGACAAAAAAAGGAACATATTAAAATATTCCATAAGCAAGGCAATAGAAAGCAAGAAAAAGACACTCAATGAAGTGACAATGTGAATAAATGAAGTATAATCAACTGGCATAAACATATCATACTAGTCCTTGCATATATGTGTTAGTAACAAATATCATGTAACATAGCATATCAAGTTCATTGTGAAAGATGTAATCATGAGTATAGACATGTGTTAGCATTAGTATATAAAATCATCATGATAATGTAGAAATAATCATAAAGTAATATAACATATATCAATCCTTATCAAGGAAGTAGATTTCCCTAATACAACATGTCATGTAGAAATTTAAAAAGTCCAATATATGTATTTACATATATCATGTATCTGGTGTACACATGTATCACACTCAAATATGCATGAAACATGTGTATCTAGAAAATAAATGATATGTATCGATAACATAAATTAAAAAAACATACTGATTTAGCTTTATAGGGATTTATAGAATGTAAAACCCTAGGTTATTAAAGTGATAAAATAATAAATTTGGGAATAAATATAGAAATATCAACATTTAGTGATTTGTATAGTGATTGATTTATCTGATTATTCTTTAAATAGTAATGACCTAGAAAATGTGTACTTAGTTGGAAAACTTATTGAGATAGACAAGTGGTAGGATAGAAACTCATGTAGGAACAATGCAAGGTGTCACCAATAGAAAATAGGTGTCAAAAACCCTCCTTGATAATAGTATAATACTATGGTCAATAGTGTACCATGCTAGTATCCTCTTTGTCATGTTAATGTCCTTACATAGAAGAGTTAGTGATTTTTAAAGTGGAAATTTGTCTAGTTCTAAGAAGCCTATGCCTCTGTGACTGAATGTTTGATCGTTATCTATTCATATTTTGTTCAATTTCAATATGAAATCATAAGCCTCCATGTTTTCAAGGGTATTTGAGGAGTATAGGTAGAAAATGAGTGGTGTTAATAGGTTAGGTTAGATGTGACCTCAACACCCCATGTGTTGAGCATTGCCTACATACAAATACCTTGAAAGGGGATCAATATCAATGCAGTTCTCCCAATCTATGTGATGGTGCAAGTGCAAGTGAATGTTAGTATGAGTGATGATTTCAATGTTTGAGTGTGAATTGAGACTAGAAATATGAGTTATGGCCTACTATATATGGGTGTATATAGAAGTAGGGTATAATAGTGATTAATGACCTTGATTTGCATAATTATTTTTTAGTTTACTTGTGAGTATTTTCATTTGATTTCCATCTAGGTGATAAATGAATAAAAGTGGTATATATATATATATATATATATATATATATATATATATATATATATATATATATATATATATATATATATATATAGCATTTTGGTGCTTGTCAAGACATGAAATTAGTCTAGGCTAACCCTTAGGTGATTTGATAAATGGAAAGATATTTTTTGGGCATGAAAAGAGAAAGGTGACATTGGTGTTTCCCCTTTTCCAATAACATAGTGTGTTATAGTCCAAAGGGTCATGCTAATGTCTAGGTGGTAGGAATGGGTGAAAAATAGACTTGGGTGCCTAAGTGAAGGCTCAGTGCTACTTTTAGTGTATCTAGGAATGGGTTGGACTCATAAAAAATTTTTAAAATGATTAGGAGAGGTCTTAAGATAAGTCTAGGGATAAGATAAGGATAAGGTAGTCTCAAGTGACACTCATTTCACTAAAATGACATTTTAGGTGACTAAATTCCCCCTTTATTATAGAAATGTAGTAAAGTGAAATGACTAAGACAAAGGAAAAATAATATAAATGGACTTACATATGAGGTGAAGCCTAGGAATCTAGGTCTAAGTCTACAAAACATGCTCCATTGTATGTCCTATAAATGATACATGAATGAATCAGTCCTTACTTAATGTTGACCAAATTTGACCCTATAGGTAAAATTGGGAACCCTATACGTAAAAAAATGATTTTTAGGTGTTTGAGGTTCTAATATATTATTTATAAATGTTTATTATAGGTTAATTGATGTCATTTACTATTATATAGGCCTTGGTCCTCAATCTTTTTAATCCTTTTAGTCCTAGGATTCATTTTGAGTAAAAAATGGGAATTTAATGACTTGTATGAATTTACTGACAAGTGTGAAGGTTTCAAAAGGTGATGTCACATCCCATATGTCCTCAAGTGTCTCAATCAATTATTTTTAACTGAAATTGGTAGGTTATTCAAAATAAAGGGTAGATTTCATGAGAAAAGAGAAGAGTTTGTCACTTGTACAACCCATAGGGAAGTGTGTCATGTGGGATAAGGTTACGGAATGAATCTTAAATGTCATTAAATCTATATTAGTTGTTGAAATGATTTTAAAGAGCTAAAAAGGGCCTAAAACTATTATACTCCTTTTTCACCTTTTTAGGCACACAAAACCAATCTTTAAGTTTGTACTTGGTATGGCCAATAGGGAGGTTTTAAATCAAATGCATTTGGGAGATGAAATTAAACTTAGAAAAATTAATTTACATAAATATATTTTGAATAATGGTGGCATGTGCTTTATGAACCATCCTCATGAAGATGATTGTTCTTTTTTACTTATTGTTTCATGCACCCTATAGGTTTTGCTTTAATTTGGGAATTTCCATACAATATAATTGGTCATATTGGTTCAAGATGATGTTGGATTACTTATATAATGATTCCCATTCTTAATGTCATGTTTAAAAATGTTTTGATAAGTTAATTACATCAAATTTGCAAGATAATCATCATTCTATGTTACAGGTAATTTTTCCTCTATTTGAAAAATCTTCATGTTTTGTTCATGATTATAGGGTTGTGATAGCTTTGTTTCAATGTATTAAATGTCTTCTTGGTCCCCTCCTCTTTAAATTTAATTCTCTAAGGCAAACTCTCTATGAAGGTGTAGTCATATGCAACTTACCATTCAAGCAACAATTAATGAACATGTATAGATGCTTGGAGGAAGAAAACTATGTGAAAACTAGGAACATAGTTTTTGAATCCATTTATAGGTTTCGAAAATTCATTTTTTGGTAGTGTAATAGGCTTAAAACTCATTTAAGGCTAAATGATATGCATTGTACACACTTCCATACTATCTACATCCCTTTAAGAGCACCTATAGGGGTTTTCATGATGATGCCATGTTATGATGAGGCCTTAGTAGTGGTGTCAAGATCTTTGAGGCATAAAGAGTACATTTGAAAGTGTTGAGATTGGTTACAAACTTAAGAAATAGTCAAATCAATGCACATTGTCCATCTTTGGTTTTACTATCTACAGACTTAACAATGTCCACCTATAGGATTTCTTGGCAGAGGTATGAAAGTACCTATATGAAGGATAGTGAACATATTTATACCTTATTTACATCTTAGTGTGTTTAATGTACCTTGGTATAATTATTTTAAATTTTGGATGATAAAATGATAGTGGAGACTACCTCCAAAAGCATAATATGACCAATTCAGGGATTTTCCCCTAAAAGAGTAAAATAATGATCCTTGGTATTTTGTTAGTATCTCATAATAGGGTTTCAAAGACATTTTATCCACTTTGATAACCATAGATTATAGTATACATATAAAAAAATGACCTTGAATTTTTTTAAGGGTAGAGAATAAATAGAGAGTGGTTTTTAGGAAGCTCAAATTTGCCTAAAAATACACTAAAAACTGCATTCATGTCTACCGGTTTGAGTTATAAAGAAACCTATTCAACCCAAGGTTACATACTAGACCAAACTTTAAATTTTGAGTGGCTAAAAATGGTTAAGAATATATATATATATATATATATATATATATATATATATATATATATATATATATATATTATAGGATATCCAAGGAAGTTCATATACTAAGTTTGACCACTACCACACCTATAGGTTTCCTTTTCCTCATAAATATAACCCTACAGGCTAGATGTAGGTTATCATAAAGCTTGAAGCTAGATGGTTTGAGGACAAACCTTACTCTAAGAATTGAAGGAACACATATAGATATGTAATAGTGTGGATAGTTTCCAATAGGACATAAAACATGTAATAAGGTCTATATCACATATAAATATTCCTATAGGACCCTAAATACTCCTACATAATCAGTTAGAAGTGACTGTGGGTAAACAATCAAATTAATATGGCATCTAAGTGTATCATTGACTAAGTTCAAGGTAAAAAAGGTCCAAATTTTTTATAAATTACCTTATATATCCAAATAGAGTCTTTATGTAATAATATCAATGCCTATTACATACACACACCCATAGGTACACCACAAAATAGGTAAATATAGTCATAATTGTATATATAGTCTAGGCCAGGCAGGAGAATATGGAGACATGTGAGAGGGATGAATGAAGGTAAAAACACATTAATAACATTTCAAACATCCTCATGGAAACCATAATTATGTATTCTAAGTAGATAAAGGTTTTTTCAAAGAGAATATATAGTCATTTTTTGACTGTCATACACATAGTCCTTTGCCTAGAAGTATGTCTTGGGTTTTTAGTACATTTGAGGGGTCAAATGACCTAATAAAGAGCTTGTTTTTTTTTCAAGGTGAAATTTTTACTTGGGTAATATTGTAAAATATTCCAAATTATTTGGGGAAATAGGGGAGTGTCCTCTATTTTGTCTCAGATAGAGGGTACTCCCTTTGTACATGAAACCTACAATTTTGGAAAGGGGTAATAAAAGGATGACCCATGAACTAAGTAACCTTGATAAGACTTGTGTAAATTTGGATAAAACCAAATAAATTTTTTATAACACATCATATGAGTGTATAACCTAATAGGATGATCTAAAACACAAAGGTTGTAGACGGGCTTAATGAGCATGATGAGGCCTAGAGCCAAAATGAAAGGTCAGATTCATTTAAAATATTAAGTAACAAATAAAATGGATTTAACCATTTTAATATGGTGTAATTAGGTGTTTTAAATACAAAAACTTGTATGTAAATCCATCAAAATCCATTTTTGAGCTAAAAGCCAACTCAAGTCTAGTCTTTTAAACAAAGTTTTAGCCAAGGCCAATTGGGGGGTCATTCATAGTTTTAGCATGATATGAGAATTAACATATATTTATTCATGAATATGGGGATAAAAATAGGTTATAAATCTTTTTCAAGGCAAAGAAAACACAAAGAAGCCATTTTTAGCCCAAAAGTAGCATCAGGGTTGTGCAAGTTGGAGAAAAGAACTTGATCAGAGAGGTTTAGGTGCTCACATCTTCTTAGAGGATTTGAATCAAGGACAAATAAGTTTATAGGAGTTATAAAGGGTCATAAATACCATTCTAATGGTATTTTTTAAAAGTTAAATGTCATATTTTTATGAATGAAGATTAAGAGGTCAAAACATGCCTAAACCCTCCAAAACCCTTGCTAGTGACCAGTTTGTGGAAATGGAGTTGAAAATATACTATAATGGAATATTTTGACTATGATTATTATTTAAACTTTTATTATACTCTCTCAGGCTACTACCCATGCTTTTGATATGTATAAAATTGTATGGACAAGGTATAAAATAGGGTACTTTTAACTATTTTATGTGTTTCTAGGCTACAAGAGGTTTCAAGAGATTAAATAATTTTTTTAAGGAATATTATGACTTATAATAACTCCATATGTCTATTTAATTCCTTTTAAAAACTTTTATGTGCAAAAAATAGCTCTTATCTTAGCTAGTCAAAACTGGCATAGTGACCAGGCTAGGGAGAACGGTGGAAAACTTCAAGTGAGATTATTTTAAGGTGTCCTTAATGATTATAAGGCCATAAAGGGTATTAAAAAATTTAATACACTCCATTACATCTATTTTCATGGGAAAATGATGCCTTTTTTGAGGCCAAATGTGCAAGGTGCATAAAAGAAGAGTTTTTTATATTACAGATGGTGATGTCTCATTCTCAAATGATTCTAGATAACAAAGACTAAAAAAAATTCATGGATAGTAATTTATGAAACCCTTAAGATTCATTACAATCATAATAACTATCCCTAATTAATTTTTTTATGTTCAAATATGTCTAAATCATGAAGGCAGTTTTCTGAGCCAAAATGAGGAGTTTTCATGCCACTTTTCATGAGTTTTATGACTTGGATGGACACTTGTTCTTTATAAACTTTAATATCTCATCCCAAATAATTTTCTCATGTGAAATTAACTTATTTTATCAGATTTATAAGTCTCTTTTTGACCCTTGGGCTTCTCTCTTCTCCTTTCTCTCTCAAGTTCTATAAGAACTAGCCATTTTGGCCATTATAACTTATGCTCCACCTAAGTATGGTGAATCCATGATCATTTACATACCTTTTTATCAATTATAATACTTATTTTTACATATTTAATGACTATTATTAGTGTGTTCATTTGGAATATTTTATTTTTCATAATATATAACTCTTGTTTCCTTATCATGATTGTTTCATTCTATCATCTATTTACAGTTGGAAAGCTTTTTCTTACAGGGCATGTGAAGTTTTCTAAAAAATTTCAAGGTTTAGTGAATTATTATATTAACTAGTTCCATTCAAGGCCTCTTGTATAGTCCTCCTATCTTAAGCATTCATCTATAACCTCATAATGTAATATTGATGTGAGAAGATACATATTGGAGAAGTATATTTTTGGTTAGTCTCTTGGTTTCAAGTGTAATATACATCTGGTTGGAAGTCATCAAATCTATTTTTTTTATTACCTCCCTTAGAATATTTTTCTTTTATTACTCTCTATCCCTTTCCCCCCAAAAATTTTGGGTGTAGTAGTGATCCAAAGTGGTACATCAAGGGAGCTATCCCTATCTAAAGATTCACCTCATACATAGGCTACCCATAAGCCTAGAGGTGATTCTATTGTGCCACTTAGATGAGGAGAGCTTATTCATCTCCTAAAATGGTAAAAATACAAGTGAAAATATTTTTTGGCATGCTTTGTGGGACTCTTAGTCTAAGAAGTTGAAATATTTTTGAGGTTGTCTTTCAACAATTATCCTTTGGATGCATCTATCTAAGTATCAATGGTGACTTCGAAGATACATCAACTAGCCAAGAATCCCAAGTATTTATTTTTATAATTTTTGATAACCATTCCTTGTGTTCTTGATTCTTAATGAATTTATGTGGTTGACCTTGGTGTTGAGTTTTAATTTACACAAGTTGGTGAGACATTTCAAGCTTGTGTCATTCCCTATCAACAAGAGCAAGTTATTAATCATCCTTATCATAATCCTTATCAGCTATAATATTATATTCATTATCTCTAATTTGACACTTTTTAGTCTTTCCATGAAGTGTATCAAACCTAGAATCAAACTCCTCAATATCTTGCTTCTCTTAGTCAACCTAGTCACTTCTCAAGTCAATCCATTACAGCCTTCAAGCAAACTCTTATGGGCTATGAGAGATATATGTTAAATATTGACACAAAAAGGGGATATTTTAAAGAGGTTCCTAGTCATATTATTCATAAGGTGAGAGATACATTAGATCTGGTCAAAAGAGAGTGGTAACCTATTGAGAGAGCCAATTGACAAAGGTTCACAAGTGAGATGTTTGATGTGAGTGGCCTAGTTTCATACTTAGAGGATAAGATAAGAATTAAATAAATGCATCCTCAAAAAACCTATCACCCTTCATATCCACTTCCCCAAGATTAATATTAGTCATATTTGACCCCTACTCATGGGCCTAATTGGTTGGAGGAGAGATTTGGAAAGATAAACCTTATTTTTAAAGCTAATCTTGATAGGAAAATTGAGTTGGATAATATGCATATGCAACATCCCATGTTAGCAGTAAAGGAATTGTATTTTAATTTCTCACTTCCCTCTCACATTACATTCCCATCTTAAGGAATGACCCCTAGATATGAGATTCCAAGTTGGAGACAAGGTGTAGATTCTAAGCCTAAGGAGATCCTAAGTTCCTTGAACACTTCATCCACTCCTCAAAATTCATCACCACCTCAATAATAGACTTATAATCCTAAAATCCTAAGCTATAGTAAGATATTGGAATCATGGGGAAATAAAGAGGATAAAATAATTGTTAAGGAATGTGAAGTTGAGAATTAAGTTGATCCTTTGCAAGTCCCTCCCATCCTTCCTCAAGAAAATTCTTGTGTTCCATGTCAGCCCTCTTTTATTCCTAATTCTCATGATGATTCCTATTAATTTGAAGAAATAATTTTCCAAGAGAACCTATCCAATAAAATTGAAGAGCTAGAGTCAAGGATGAAATTGCTGAGTCAATGCGTGATGGAAGGTTTAGACCCAAAAGGAGATCTTATGCCTAAACACATCCCATCTAACCTCCCTCAAAAAATTGTTAAAGATAAATCAGATGTGGATGAAGTGATTTTAAAGTGGAAGGAAGATAACACAGCTATCTTGGCCTAAGTTCTACCTCTCCTTCCCTAATAACACCCAAAAGAACCTATTACTTTTAATTCTTAGCCTGATTTTGAGCCCTATGTTCCACCTCTACCAACTAGTTCATCTTGTCCTCATCCCATCACCCTTTACCTTGATGGACCTATGGTATGGGAACATAAAGAAGATCACATAGTTGAGTTAAATTTAAAACTCTTACTTCAAGAAAATGTAACTCCTTGGTAGCCTTATTGGGCTAGGTCATTGGATTTAAAGATGCCTAGTCTTGGCCTCACCAAGATGGAGAAATATATGGAGGATCTTGTAGCCTTTGAGAAACAAGATCAGATTAAAAAATATGAGATAGAACTTGAGAGCCCTCAATAGGTCATAAATGATTAATAAGAGGTGATTCCTTGTTTTGAGTCTTCTTTTTTGGTTAACAAGGAAGAATGCCTCCCTTGTGTCAAAGAAGAAGCCTTAGATGAATTCCTTTTGGATTTTAAAGAAGATGATGAAGGATAATATCTTGTTTTCCCCCTTCACAATGCTAATGAAAGAAAATATGATGACTTTTGGTAGTATTTTGAAAACATTTTCAATGAGTTTGAGTCTCTCAAGGGGTCTAGTACCTATTTAGAGTTGATTACAAGTGATGGTGATAAAGATGATACTATCCAACATGTCATAGATGATCAAGATCAAAGTCCACATCAACCTTTGGAATTTGAATGCAATAAAATACTAATGTCAAAAATCTTCCTTGGAATATTGAGGCAAATAGAAACAAAAATCTTCCTCAATAATGTTATATTTGCCTCAATCTTCCAAGGAAAAAAAAACCATTCCTCTTGAAGTCATGCCTATAATGAAGATGAATGTTGATCATGAGATGAAGATTGGGAAGAAATATGAGATATGTGTATAGGGATAAGAGGAATACTTTTAAATTTAATACCTATTTTAATATGGTATACTTGAGATAATATCAATTGAGGTGCCAAGAAGTAGATCTAATCGATTAAGTGTTCAATCCAAAGAGCAACATGTTTGGCATCATGTTTCATCTCATGAAGAAAATGATGCAAGGAACTTTCATTTTGATCCTAGAAATGGAGGTATGATTAGTTTTTAGTTTTATATAGCTATTTTATTCTTTGATCACATGTGTATCTTATTAGTGTGTTTGCTTTAATTGGTGTGTGTCTTTTATTTTGTGTGGTTGAGGTAGCCAAGTGGTCTTGTATTGATCAAATCCTTGTGGTCAATGTTCAAAGGTTTTATTTTTTGTATCAAACATTATATGAATCCCTAATACCAATGGACTAATAAGGCTATTGGTCTAGTTACTATATCATGCATACTACCCCTATGAGTCACCACTTTGTTGACCAAATTTGACCTTGCAAGTCAAATTGGGAATCCTATAGGTAAAAATTGATTTTTAAGTATTTTAGGATATAATATATTATGTATAAAGGTGTATTATAGGTTAATTTATATCATTTAATGTTATATTGCCCTTGGTCCTTAGTCTTTTTAATTCTTTTAGTCTTAAGAGTCATTTTGAGGTCAAAAAAGGGGCATTTAATGACTTATATGGATTTATTGGGAAGTGTGAAGGTTATAAAAGGTTATTTAATGTCCCATGTGTTATCATATGTCTTAATAAACTATTGGTAACTATAATTGGTAGGTTCTTCAAAATAAAAGGTAGTTTTCCTGAGAAAAGAGAAGAATTTGGCACTTGTACGACCCATGGGGAAGTGTTCCATGTAGGAAAAGGTCATGTAATTACTATTAAACTTCCTTATATCCATATAAATTCTTTACATGATTTTAAAGAGATAAAAATTTCCCAAAACCATTCTACTCCTTTTTCACCCTTCTAGGCACACAAAACCAGTCTTGAAGTTTGTACTTGGTATGGCCAAAAGCAGAGGTTTCAGGTCAAATTCCTTGGGGAGGTGAAAGTAAAATTATATAGCTTAATTTTCATAACAATATTTTGAATAATAGTTTCCTATGTTTTATTAACCATCCTCATGAAGTTGACTATGTTTTTTTGCTTATTATTTCATACACACTATTGGTTTTGATTTTTGGGAATTTTTGTATAATAAAACTGGTAATATTGGTTAAATATGATGTTAGATTAATTATATAATGATTAATATTCTTATTTTAATGTTTAAAAGTGTTTGTATAAGTCAATTACATCAAAGTTGTAAGAGAAGCACAAATCTGTGTTATAGGCAGCTTTTCCTCTATTTGTAAAATATTCATGTTTAGGTCATGATTCTAGGGTTTTGATATATTTTTTTGAATGTATTAAATGTATTATTGGTCCCTTATAATTTAAATTTAATTCTCTAATTTAAAATCTCCATGAAGTTGAAATCATATGCAACTTACCATTTAGGCAACCATTAATGAACATGTATAGGTGCTTGAAGGAAGAAAACTATGTGGAAACTAGGAACATAGTTTTTAAATTAATGTATAGGTTTTAAAAATTCATTTATAGGTAGTGGAATAATCTTAAAACTTAGTGAAGGATAAATAAAATTCATTTTACACACTTCCATACTACTTACATCCCTTTAGGAGTACCTACATGTGTTTCCATGCTGATGACATGTTATTATGAGGCCTTAGTAGTGATGCTAATCTTTTTGAGGAATAAAAAGTTCATTTAGAAGTGTTGAGATTGGTTCACAACTCAGGAAATAGTCAAAGCAATGCACATTTTCCATCTTTGTTTTTACTCTCTACAGACTTGATAATGTCCACCTATAGGATTTGTTGGTATAGGTATGAAATTACCTATACGAAGGAGAGTGAACATGTTTAAACTTTATTGGCATATTAATGTTTTAAATAGACCTAAGAAAACTTATTTTCAAGGTTAGATGAGAAAATGACAGTGGAAACTACCTCCAAAAGCATAAGATGACTAATTTAGGGTTTTTTTTCCCAAAAAAACAAAATAGTGATCCTTGTTATTTTGTTGGTATCTCATAATAAGGTTACAAAGAACTTTTATGTATTTTGATAACCATAGATTGTAGAATCCATACATAAATAGGACATTTTAGAGTTTGACAAAAAGAGAATCAATAGAGAGTGGTTTTTAGGAAGCTTAATGTTTCCTAGAAATACACTAAAAAATGTATTCATGTCTACAAGTTTGAGCTCTAAAGAGACCTATTCAACCCAAGGTTACATACTAGACCACACTTTAACTTTGAAGTGGTTAAAAATGGTTTACAATAAATTTTATGTTATTTAGGTTATCCAGGGAATTTTATATACTAAGTTTGATGATTACATCACCTACAGGTTTCCTTTTCCTAATAAATATAACCCTACAAGCTAGTTGTAGGTTATCATGAAGCTTGAAGGTAGATGCCTTGAGGTCAGGCCTTAATCTAAGAACTTAAGGAATAAATATAGATATTTCATAGTTTGTATAGTTTCAAATATGACATAAAACATGTAATAAGGTATGCATCACATACAAATATACCTACATGACCCTAAAGACTCATACACAGTTAGCTGGAAGTGACTATGGGCAGATAGTGAGATGAATATAGCATCTAAGTGTTGTATTAAGTAATTTAAAGGTTAAAAAGGAAAAAATAACTGATAAATGACCTAAAATATCTAAATAGAGTCTTTATACATTAATATCAAGGCCTAATATATACACACACCCACATGTATACCACAAAGTAGGTCAACATAGTTAGAATTGTGTATATAGTCTGGGTCAGGTAGGAGCATTGGAGACATGTGAGAGGAATAAATTAAGGTAATAAAACATTAATAACATTTTAAATATCCTCATGAAACCATAATTATGCATTTTTAGTAGAGAAAGGGTTTTTCAAAGGGAATATATAATCATTTTTTGACTGTCATACACAATCTTTTTCCTAGAAGTCTATCTTGGGTTTCTAATGCATTTGTGGGGTCAAATGACCTAATAGAGAGATTTTTTTTTTGTGTAGTGTGAATTTATTACTTGGGTGATATCTTAAAATACTTAAAATTGTTTTTTATAAATAGGGGAGTTCCCTTTGTTTTGTCTCAGATAGAGGGCACTCCCTTTGTGCATGAAACCTATAATTTTGGAAAGTGGTGATAAAAGGATGACCTATGAGCTGAGTAAACATTAATAAGAGTTGTATTAATTTTAATATCACATATGAAATTTTTTATAACACCTCTTAGGATTATAAAACCTAATAGGATGATCTAAAACACAAAGGTTGCAGACAGGCTTAATGAGAATGGTGAGGCCTAGGACCAAAGTGAAAGGAAAAATTAAATTATAATCTTAAATAAGAACTTAAATGGATTTAATTATGTTAATATGGTGGAATTAGGTGTTTTAAATCCTTAAAATTGTATATTAATCCATTAAAATCCATTTTTTGAGCTAAAAGCCAACTCAATCCTATTAAACAAGGTTTAGGCCAAGGCCAATTGGGGGGTCATTCACAATTATAGCATGAGATGAGAATTACCATGGATTTAAGATTGAATATTGGGATAAAATAGAGGTGATAAATATTTTGGAAAGCAAATAAAACATAAATAATCCATTTTTGGCCTAAAATCAACATTAGGCTTGTGCAAGTTGCAGAAAAGAACTCGATGGGAGAGGTTTAGGTGCTCACATATTCTTGGAGTATTTTCATGGAGGATAAACAAGTTTTAAATAGTTATAAGGGGTAATAAATACCATTCTTTTGTATTTTTTTTTCAAGTTGAACATCATTATTTTATGAATGAAGCTTAAGAGGTCAAAGTAGGCTTAAACCTTCCAAAACCCTTGCTAGTGACCAGTTCATGGAAATGGGGTTGAAAAGCTACTATAATGGCATAGTTTGTCTAGAATGATTATTTTAAATTCTAGGAGACTCCATTAGGATATTCCCCATGATTTTTTTATGTAAAAAATTGTATGGATAGGGTACAAAATAGGGTACTTTTAACTATTTTGTGTGTTTTAAAGGCTACAAGAGGTCTCAATAGATGCAATAAAGTTTAGGATGAGTATTAGGAATTTTAATACCAACATATGGAAATATAATTACTTGGAAAAACTTATAAGTGTGTCAATAATATCTCTCATCTTAGCCACTCAAAATTGGCATAGTGACCAAGTGAGCGAGAAGGGTGGAAAACTTCAAGTGAGATGATTTTAAGGTAGCCGTAATGATTATAAGGCCATGGAGGGTATTTAAAATTGTCATAAAATACATCCCACTTATTTTCATGAGAAAATAATTCCTTATTGGAGGCCAAGTGTGTAAGGTGCATGAAATAATATTTTTTTAGACTATAGATGATGATGGCCCATTCCCAAATGATTCTAGATGACTAGGCCTACAACTAATGCATGGAGAGGTATGTATAAAACTATTCCCATTTATTAAAATCATTATAACTATCCATAATTAGTTTTTGGATGGTCAAATAGGTCCAAATCATGAAGGTAGTTTTTGGAGCTAGAATGAGGAGTTTCATGCCACTTTTCATGAGATTTATGACTTGGATGGACAGTTGTGCCTCTTAACCTTGCATGGTTCATCCCAAATCCTCTTATTATGAAAAACTAATTGATTTTCCTAGCTTTACAAGTGTCTTTATTACCCTTATACTTCTCTCTTCTCTTATCTCTCTCAAGTTCTATAAGAACTAGCCATTTTGGAAATTATAATTTATGCTCCACCTGAGTATGGAAAAGACTTACTCATTTTCATACCTTTTGATCAATAAAAATACTAATTTTTACCTCTTCTATGACTATTCTTAGTGTTTTCATTTGAAATTTTTGATTGTGCATAAGTGATAACTCTTATTTCCTTAGCATGATTGTTTCATTCTATCATCTATTTATAGTTGGAAAGCTTTTTCTTGCAAGGCATGTGAAGTGTTATAGGAAGTGTCAAGGTTGAGTTAGTTATTATATTAACTAGTGCCATTTAAGGCCCCTTGTCTATTCATCCTAACCTAAACATTTATACACAACCTCATAACATAATATTTATGTGAGAATATACAAATTGGAGAAGTATATGTTTTATTAGTCTTTTGGTTTCAAGTGTAACATGAAGCTAGTTAGAAGTCATAAATTCTATTTAGTGTATCACTTCCCTTAGGATATTTTTCTTTCAATTATCTCTCTCCCTTCCCCCCACCTTAAAATTTTATGTGTAGTAGGGATCTAAAGTGGTACATCAAGGGAGATAGCCCTATCTAGAGATTCACCTCATCCTTAGGCTACCCATAAGCATAAAGGTGTTTCCATTGTGCCACTTGGATGAGGAGAGCTTAGGAATCTCTTCAAAGGGTGTAAATGCATGTGAAAATACTTAATAAATATAAAAATCAAAGATAAAACTAAATAAAGAGATGATAAAAAGAGGAAATGAATGAATACACCTCATTGGGTATGTGAACCAATGCAAAAACTTAGTGACATCTTATGTGTGTAGATGGTGATCAAATAATGAATATTTTGGACTAAGTTTATGTCTTATTCAATCATCATGTGTGGTGTCTTAATAAATCAAGTTGTCCTTTACTCTGTCATTTCCCACCCTTAATTAGTGGATCATAATCTATGAATAGATTAGACTAGACTAATGGCTTATCCAACCCTCTTATGTAGGTGGCTCAAGTACTCAAGCTATTATTGAATCCATCATTTCCTACCCTTATTTGGTAGAATAAATTGAAACTGAAACTAGTGTCATGAAGCTGTGAAACATGGCTATAGTAACTTGGGAACTATGAACATAAAATGGCTCAGGGGACACTCAAAAACTATGGATGTAAAATGGCTCTGGGCCACTCAAGAATGCCAACTATTATAGATATAATGAGGCATCTGTATGACATAAACTTGGTAAAAAATTATTGTAAATTGTGTTTATAATATATAACATGGATATTGACATGGAGATACCATTCCATCTGAGAAAATGGTGTAAAAATAAGCATATAGAAATAATATGTTAGGCACATGCCCCTAATTCTTATATATGTGCATATGGATTTTGGATTGAGTTATAGAATTTGTATCTTTGCATACCGAAAATTGACATGGGAGTAATCATTTCATGCATGATTCCCTCAATTTGAGAAATCCTATGTAATTCTATGTATAACTAAGCATAAACTATGCATATCTAATAATCTATGAATGAAACTTTTTAATCCTAGATTTTACCTATTGTACCTTTTTAAAAATTCTAGATTTCTCTATTTTTAGGGATACTAGATAGTAGCGTATTTCCCTAGTTAATAGTGATAGTTTCCTTTGTGTTGATCTATTGACAAGATGTGTTATTTCTATGTAAAACTAAGACTAATCTAGTTGTGACTATTTTTCACTACATATTTTTGAGTCTGGACTTTGTAATATGTGTTTACATGCTAAAAAGTATATCATGAGTGCACTAGATGGTCTGATCTCAATGACAAACCCATGTGAATATCCCCTCTTTTAAGGGGAGTTGTTGAACGTCAACAATAAGTTTCCATAAAATAAAATCTATGCATCATATGTGTTAGACTAAGAATATATGATATCTACATGATAATCCAACATAATGTTTATACATGACATCAAAATGTAAATAGATTGATCATATTTTATAAATGTATGATGTATGTTAAATATATCATTCATGAGGTTGTCAAGATAGATTAAAAAATGTAAGTGTGTATATTAACAAGTTTTAGTATAATCTATGTAAACTACTTTGGGGGATGGGTCATGAGATCTATCAAGGAACCAAAGATGAAGGGGTGATACATGAGGTCCATCATGGCATCAAAAATTGAGTTTGCAAGAAACAAGTAAGATACACATTTCATGGTCATGATGCATATATTAAATCATACATACAAACACATGAGGCATGAAAAGTAGACCAAAGGGCCAAAATACAAGGGACATTGGCACATGTCACTAATTTTGAGAAATAAATAAATACAAGGACATGTTCAAATGTCCACATACACAAAGAGAAAGAAAGGCTTGATTAGAGCCACATGAAGGACATGTTAAAATTTATGCATACATAATCAAGAAAGTACACATAAGGACATGAGCACATCTATGAAGCATGCATATAATGAAATAAGGGGCTTATATTTGTAGAATAATGTAATATTTAAATTCCCTCAATTATATATATAAGCCAAAAGTCACAATTAAATCTAAACTATGAAAGCCATAAATGAAAGTATACATGTACATGTCTTACAAATCTATATTAGAGAAAAGATGTACATAATTTGAGTCTATAATAATAGTAAAAAAAAATCATAGTATATAATGGTATAACATAAAAATTAGAAGTTGTGTAGTATGATTCCCCTAATGGGAGGATATATTAATGTTGAAGATGTGTATCTATGTATGTTCCCCCAGTGGGTGAATAGTAGTAAATCTAGGTTTGTGTGGAAGACCTAAGTCCTATAATGATCTATGAACACTTGAAGAGAACAAGTGAAACATGTATGTATGATAAACATTAGTATACTAACATAGATATCATATGTAGGTCTTGGAAAATAGAAGGAATGTAAACATGTAAATGCATATAATCTAAAATTTATATTTTTTGAGTAATATTTTAATGTTTTTGTATTTTTTAAGTATAGTCTATGTACAAGAAATATGAAAATGAAACTATGTTAAAGTAGAGAGGAATATACTAACTAATGAGTTTCAAAATAGACTCATTATCAAGGTTTCTTATATCAAATAAAAAAAGACTGACCACACAAGGTGTGCAAGGAGGTATCTAATATCTATAAATTAGATGTGATAAGTAATATATAGCTAAAACTATCTATAGAGTGGGGCTATGAATCTATGGAGTTGACTGGACCAACTTGTGATGCATATATTTCTTTAGGACCCATCAGGTAGAAGAAGTTATGAATGGCATGGGTGATCTATATTACAACATTGATCTAGATGGTAATCAAGTAGAGAGAGGCTCTCTAGAATCCAAAACATGTCTCTAATATAGGGTTCTCTCGAATAAATATATATGTAATGAAATTACTTATATGTTCACATAAAATTATTATATATCACATAGAATAAGCAAATATGAGAGATCACACAATAATAATTGATAGTAAAGCAGAATATTGGATAATATAGCAAAGACACTTTGAGGGGGAAACCTAAAAATAATGTAATAAGAGTAGAATACTTAATATAATTATCAAAGACTAACCATTAATTCCTATATATATTCTACTTATCCATGCTTATTCCATAGGCCAACCTAACTAATAACATAGAGAAATGTAATGAGAATATAAAAAAGGTATGTGAGATACAAGTCAATCACACATATACCTAGACATGCCAAAGGTTAAGGGTATAGAATGCCCCTCCCCTTCAAAAAAACATTGTCTTCAACATTAAGTTAACTTTGGATGTTTCTATATAAAGGATTCATCCTCCCAAGTGGCATCTTCACAAGTTAGATTCTTCTATTTGATCAAGTACTCCTTAATCATTCTAGATCACAGTTTCTTAAAGCACCTTTGAAGGATCATCTCAGGATTAAGAATAACCCTTCCTTCCTCATCCAATTATGGTAACTTATTTTGAGTATAAAATCTATGTCCAATGACTTTATTTAGGTAGAATACATGAAATATTGGATGTATAAGAGTGGAGGAAGGAAACTCTAACTTGTAGGCCACATTACCAATTTTTTTCAAGATCTAATAAGGCCCATAATACTTAGGGGACAACTTGTTATCCTTTTTTTTTGCTTCAAGGGCATTTGCTTATATGGTTTGAAGAGAATAGAGACCCAACCACCAATGTCAAAATGCCTCTCACTCCTATCTTGATCTACCATTTGATAGTGTACTTGTTGAGTTATCTATAGTCAGGGTACATCCTCCAAGTGTCATATTTATTTCTCACCATAAAAACTAGTGAAGAATATTCACTTTGGCTATGGTGAATGATTATTGCATCCAAAATCTCCTATATCATCTTTTAAATTTCACTTTTCTAAGCATATGGATACCTGTATGGCCTGATATTGGGTGGTGTACTAATAGGAATAAGTTTGATATCATGATAATGCATGCATCTAGGTGGACATCCTTTACACATGTCACCAAAAAAAATTGAATGGGCATATTTCAATTGTAAATTAGGTGTAGATGGCTGAGTTGGTTGAACTTCCATGGAAAATAAGTGAGATATAAATCCTTCAGCACCCTTATGAATAATCTTTGTCATTTTATGGGAGATAAAAAGTTATTGAGATTTAGCCCTTAATCCCCTTATCTCAAATGTCTTTCCCTTAGATTGAAAGTGCATGAGTAATTCTTAGAAATTCATCTCAATAGTGTCAAAAGTGGTGAGCCATTATACTCCCAAAACAATGTTAGCTTCCTCATGGGAATAACAAATATAGGATAATTCAATAAGTAGTCTTCATTTCCAACTTAATATTATGTAATTTTCCTAAGTAGTTAATAGTACCACCATATACAATCATGAACTCAAATTTTGGAGTAGGATAAATGAAATAGTTCAAATGAGCAGTCAACTTACTATTGATGAAGTTATGTGTGCTCCCAGAATCAATCAATACAATGGCATTATATTTCTTTAGGAAAACCACCACCTTAAGAGTTTGGGGATTAACAATACATGAAAGGGCATGACAATAAATATTAATTTGAGAGTCTTTATATTCCTCCTTGTGACCTTCTTCATACTCACTAATTGCCTTCTCATCATCATCATCCTCATTAGCACCTTTGATGTAAAATAGCTTCTTTTCATCACAACAATGATCTTTGCTCCTTTTTTTGTTTAAACCATAACATAACCCTTTGGATTTATTCTCTTTAAGTTTTTGAGATGTCAGTCTAGTGGGTTAAGGAAATGATGGTGTTAGAAAGGTACATTCATGACTAGTAGTGAAAGTTTTCCATTTGACCATCTCTTTTTCTTCTACCATGCATGCCCAGGGAATAGATTCTGATATAGATGCTAGGTTAAACATATGAACCTCAAATTTTATGCTATCTTTTAGGCCACCAAAAATGATCAGACAAATTTTCCTTAATGATGTCTTCCACCTGTAAGGATAGATTCTAAAATTGATGAATATAGTCCTTCATAGCTCCTATGTGTTATAGTTTGGATAACCAGCTAAAGTAGTTCTAAAAAAAATTATTTTGATAATGAGACAATAAGTCATCAATGAAAATATACATGTAATAGGAGCACCATTCTTTTTATTATGAGCACACAACTAATGATACTAAATGAACTGCTCATGTTCTAGATACAGAGATGTCATTATCACATTTTGAGAACTAGGAGTTTGATGTAGATCAAATAAAGTCTTAGTTTGGGTAATCCAATTGAGATGATATTTACCATTAAACTTATGCACGTCCACTTTTGGCAACATCAATTCCACACTAGAATTGGAGTTGTTAGTGTTGAGAGGAGGACCTAAATGATGAAGTGGAGGGTTGTTAAGCTGTAGCTAAGATGAAAGGGAATTCAATTAAATAGTTATCTAATTAAATTGAGTGTGAACACCATTAATATCTTTGTGCATCCCTAAAAAATCAATTTTAAATACAAAAAATTCATCATGCCACACTAAACCCTTTATGTTAGCATAAAGTTTTAGATTCCATGTCACCTGTAAAAAGAGTATTAGGAGTTTATTTCCCCCTCTTATTCCTCAAGTAGGACCTTCCATATACAAACCCTAGGAGGGTTTTTTACCTAAAAAAAGTGTACTAGGAGATGGTACTATTATAATCACCTTGTTAAGATGAACCCAATGACTACCTTTGCACATTAAGGTAAATAATTTTGGCACCAAAAAAGTGTACTAGCATAATATACCATTACGATCATCTTGCTGAGATGAATCCAATGACTACAAATGTAAAAGGCAAAAATTATATATATATATATATATATTTTAAAAATAATTTCAAACAATACTACGCTAATAGAAAAAATAAATTCTTCTCAAATCACAAGTTATATTTTTTCACTCCTTCCACTCATAGAAGTCATGCCTCGCTAGATCCAAAAAGAATACCATAAGAAACTAGCCCAAATCAAAGATTTGATATCACTTATAATGAAATTACTTATATGTTTTCACAAAATGATTATATATCACATAAAATAAGAAAATATGAGATATCACACAAGAATAATTAACAACATAGAAAAATACTAGATAATATAGTAAAGCCACTTAGAGGGGGTAATCTCTACAACAATGCAATAAGAGCAGAATACTTATTATGATGATCAAAGATTAAACACTACCTCCTATATATAGTATACTTAGCCATGGTTATTCCATAGGCCAACCTAATTAAGAACATAAAAAAATGTAATGAGAATATAAAAGAGGTATGTAAGCCATAAGTCAGCCACATATATCCCTGGACATGTCAAAGGTTAAGGGTGTAATACTCTATGTGTTAATGTATGTGTACATGGTAATGCTATATGAGTAGACCTCACCTATTCTAGTGGATTGACTAATATAAAAGGTGTGCTAATGAAATATATGTGTAGAGCTATGATTGGTGGATACTATGTAATTAGTTGTGGAATAAGTAAAAGATACTCATATAGAAGGCCCTTGATTATAACAACCTAACTAGAATATATATAATTAATACATATTTTTATAGTGTATGTAATGGCTCAGATATATTGTATTTAATTCCTACCAAATAACATATCAAATGTGATAACACTAGGTACAATAAATAATCTAGTGACCATATGTGTGGGCCTAATCTATAATGGAAGTATGATCTCTCCAATGGAGCTCTGAATATGGACACTAAATCCATGAATAAATATGTCTATCTAAGAAATATCCTACCCTAAATAACTAAAGTGATGTAGAAGTATAAAAATACACATATTGATTCTTGACCTGTTGTTAACCATGACACTCTAAATAAGATGATGATCAACGTAATCTTGTACAAAGAGTGCATATAAATCTGATTCATCATCGATGATATCCTGATCTAAGAAAGTGATGAGAGGTATCGATAGCACTATAGTATGAGAAACACCATTATATTATTTATAAGGTGTGTGTCCATTATGTGAGTATGATAAAATACTAGTATTGGATATGCTTGATAAGTATAATTATCACCTAAAGTGCCTATTGTCTCATTATTTGTATGTTTTGTAAATAGGTTTAAAAATATTTTCATTATTTTTGCTTTCATTAGTAATGCTTTGGGTTCCTCTATGGGAGTGATCACATAAATTATATTATCATCTATCAAATCTTGTATCTTATGTTTTAATTTGATGCATCAGTTTGTACTATGGTTAGGGATCCTATGATAATTAAAAAAAGCATTGGAATCATAATTATTTGGAATAGGTCTAGCTGTATCAACCTCTTTAATGGGAGGGAGGTATATGATGTAATATTCCAAGAGTTTGTAGAGAACACATTTTGGTGATTCAATAATATTTTTCAAAGGTCTCATTTGAGGAGCTGATAAAATCATGCGATGAGCTAGCTTTAAGGTTGCATTAATTTTTTTATTTTTCTCATTCTTGTTTTCAATGGGCCTCACCTTATATGGGGGCTTATTTAATATCTTATTAGTTGAATCTAATCTAGTTTTTGATTTTATCTTTCACATGGAGAGAATCTTGACTTCCCATTATTTCATTGTATGACATATATCTATGAATGATGGAAATGTTTTCAGTAGTACAGATTCATATAATGCTAGTAATAAACTCTTATTAAATATGTCTTAGAGTTATCTATTTACCATGGGGCTAATCATATTTACTAATATAGTTTTATATCACAAGATATATAAAACTATTGGTTTATTATATTTTTTCTTAAGTTGAGCAACTTGAGCATAGGAAACCTTGTCACTGATGTTGATTGAAAAGTTTACTAAAAACATATCTACCAATGGATTAACTATTATGATGGACTGATTAGGGAGACATAGAACCATTGTAATGCATAGTCCTTTAAACTATGATGGAATAATTTAGTGAGGATATAATCATTAGACATGTATTCCAAACATGTGTGAAAATCATGTAGATGATGTTATAGGTCACCCTTACCATCATACAAAGTAATCTTGGGTGTCATGAATCTAAATGGAAAAGGAGTCACCATGATATGCTATGCCAATGGTGTATGCAGGATAACATTGGAGTTTAAGTCATGAGATTATCTAGTGGCACCTTACTCAAGATGTAACAACTTGATCTATAGAGAATAGATCTCATTCATAATGGATTTTGTATCTAGAAAGGAGGAATGAGTACTAGGCATATGAGGTGTTGCCATTGGAGATAGCTTCCTAGTTATATTAGTTGTTTGTATAATTTGAGGTGCCCCAATAATAGGTATAATAGTATTACCATCTAGGTTATATGATTTCCCTGTAGTGGACTTTTGAAGCTCTTATTGAAAAATAAAAATAAGTTCATCTTGAATATTTGAATGCTTATAAATAGATGTTTGTAATTTCATCTTATCAGTATCATCAAATTGGTTATTGAATTTTTCCATTATAGGTTAGGAAGTGGGAAAACAAAAAGTTATATATTTCATATATTTTAAGAAATTAAATCTATGGAAGATTACAAAAATAAAATAATGAAACATATATGATATTTTGAAATTAATTACTAATCATATTAAATAAAAGGATACAAACCTTAAGAGAATTTAAGTCTAGCATTTGGATGTTATTTGAAGTAATTCAAGTTCACTAAATGTTTTAAATTTTTAGAGATTTATGTAATGTAAAACCCTAGGTTGTTAAAGTGCTAAAATAATAAATCAATGAATAAATATAGTAATATAAATAGTCACTAATTTATACAAAAATTAATTCATCTAATTATTCTTTAAATAAAAATGAACTATAACAGGTGTACTTATCTAGAAAATAGACTAATATAGACAAGTGGTAGGTTGTAAACTAGTGTAGGAATAGTGTGAGATATTGACAATAAGAAACATGTTTAAAAAACTCTCTTGGATAGTAGTACAATACTCTAGTCAATAGTAAACCATGCTAGTGTCCTCTATGTCATGATAATGTTCTTGTGTAGCATAGATAGTGATTTTTTGGGTGGACCTTTGCCTAGTTCTAAGAAGATTGTGTCTATGTGATCAAATGTTGCATCATTTTATGTTCCCTTTTTTTACTAATTTCAATGTGAAACTCTAAGCCTCCATGTTTTTTAGGGTATTTAAAGAGCACAAGTATAAAAATAGTGGCATTGACAGGGTATGTTTGATGTGACCTCAACACCCCATGTGTTGAGAAATTCCTACATGTCAATACCTTGAAAGGGAATCAATCTCAATGTAGTTCTCCCAATCTAGTGCTTGTGCAAGTAAAAATCAATGCTACTATGAGTGCCAATTTGAGTGAGTTGAGTGTGATTTGAGACTAGAAATCTATTTGGTCTAAGCTCTAGGCTACTATTTAGGGGTGTATGTAGAAGTAGGGTAGAATCGGGATCAAAGATCTTGATTTTCATAGCTATTTCTCATTTTTTTTGAGTATTTACATATGATTTTCATCTCAAGGATAAATTAAATAAAGTTTTCTATATATAACATTTTGGTGCTTATCAAGACATGAAATTGGTTTAGGCCAACACTAAGGTGCTTTGAGAAATGGAAATATATCTATTAGGGGTAAAAAGATCAAGGGGACATTAAAACTACCCCTTTGCCAATAGTGTAGTGTGTTATAGTTTAAAGGGCTATGATAATGTCTAAGTGGTACGAATGGGTGAAAAAGGGACATGAGCTCTTAAGTGAAGGCTTAGTGCTACTTTTGGTATATCTAGGAATGGGTTGGACTCATACAAAATATATAAAATGATCAAGAGAGTCCCTAAGATAGGTCTAGGTCTAATATAAGGATAAGCTAGTCTCAAGTGACACTCATTACACTAAAATGACATTTTAGGTGACTACACATATATTTTAAGGAGCTAATAAACATGTAAATGTTGAATATTACTATATTTTTGAATTATTTTAATGTTTTTATATATTTTTTATTTTGATTTTGAATTTTTTGAATTTTTGGAAAGGAAAAATGTCTAATCTATGATCCCATATAAGGTATGCTCATAGGTAGCTCCAAACTCATAATATGGTACAAAAAATTGGTGATATTAACATGGGGTGTGCATAGGTACCATATCCATAACTATAAAACATGTAGTAATCTATATATGTCCCAAAGGAATTTATGGCCATGAAGAGGTAATAGGAGTAGTGTTTCTTAGACTCCATTATAGTGTTATGTTTTTTCTTTAATCTATCTATGATTAGAACATTTTTATTTTCTCTTAGCAACTAGGTGGATTATGTAGGTGTAGATTAGGATTTCATTTCATCCACTATGTATATTTGTTGTAATGTTCTCTCAAGTATGGGTTACCTAGGAAATGGGATTTCATGTTGCTTACCCTTTCCTAGATTATTAACCTTAGCATGTTGTATAATTATCTATCTGGGAATAAAATTTTATTTTTTAAGTGGATGTTCATATGGAATTATAGAAACTATAATTACCCTATTGGGATTAATGTATTTAATACACCCATACATTGTGGAAGGTAATATACCAAGCCTATGCATCCAAGGTCATCCCAATAACATATAAAATACTTTGGTTTATGGTATAAAGGAAAAGGTAGTGACCACATGTGTTGGACCAACTTGTAAATGTAAATCAATCTCATCAATAATGTGTTGTGGTGTCCCATTGAATGCTCTAACCATTCTTTTCAAAGGGTATAATTCATCATGTGTATATTCCAAATGTTTAAGTAAAATCATGGTACATAAATTCTTAATAACACTATTATCAATCATAACACTATGTATAGGTTAATGACCAAGCTATGCTTGAATAAATAATGAATGAATATTTGAATCATCATCCATAATTTCAATGTCATCAAATTTAATATAAGTCCTTTGAACCATAGGAGGTACAATGTGTGTATATTTAAAATAATCCCATCTAATGGGTTCCCATAATGTGATCAAGGAGGATGTGCATTATATGCCACTTGCACTTCTAGATATTTCTTAGAATGATCTTTGAATTGATTATTTTATAAACTTGAATCCTTATGAGGATATCAAAGTTAAGTTTTTGGTTATCAAAAATATCTTGGATATTTTGTTTCAAGTTATAAAATATATTTTTATAATTCTCAAGGCCCCAGTGATAGTCATAATATGCATTAACATCATATTATTTTGGTAGAGTTTGAATCATATCAACCTCTATGGGAGGAAGTGGAGATATGAGATGACACTCCACAAGATTATTAAGTAAAAAACATTTAGACTTAGGTAATCATGTAAATTATCTCTTAGGTGTGTTGGATAAGATGAGATAATAATGTGGTTGTGATACTATGTTAACCATTGTGGTTGCTTCCTTTTTAGGTTATGTAGGTTTTACCTTGTAGCTTGGTTTGATAAGAAACATGATAGTAGATTTAGTTGGTGTGTTTGATACATAATCTTGTTTAAGAAAATAATTTTCATTTCACAATCTCAAACAATATGGCATGTTATCAAAAGTTTTAAACTTATTAAAAATAATGAAATCATGTAATAATGCAAGTAAAGATTACTTAAAGATGCCTTGAATCTCTTTATCTACCACTAGATTTGTCATTTTGGCTAGCATTTTTTATACCCCAAAATATATTTATTAATAGGTTCATCAGTTCCTTGTTTTATCTTAGCAATTTGGGCATATGCCGTATTTTCAGTGGTGTTGATAGAGAAATGTGCTAGAAACTAATACACTGGTAGTTTGAATGCTTTCAATGATTGAATTGGTAATTCTTAAAATAATATTAAAGCATAGTCATTTAGGCTCCTTGTAAATAATTTGGTCAAAATTTTATCATTTGAATCATAATTAAGTCATGTTTCATATAAATATTGAATATGTTATTCAAGATCACCTTTGACATCATAAAATGTGAACTTGAGTGTAATAAAACTGATTTGAAAAGGGTCTAAAGATATATTAGGTGTTCTAAGATTATTTAATACATCTTTTGAATCAATAGCATGAGTTGATTTCAAATCATTTTGTTCAATTTTGATAAACTTAGCTTCCAAATCTTGTATAGTTTGGAGAAGAGTTTATATAGTAAACCCATTAGGATTTAGGTTTGAGATTTCATAATCCACCAAAGGGGATGAAATCACAACCTATGTTTATGTTGGCATTGAAACCAATAATTTATTTTAAGTATTAATTATTCCCATGGAGGATATGGAAATATTTGTTTCATCTAAGGGGTCACCATTACTAGATGTGGATGAATTAGTCTTAGCATATTTATATATTTATTCTTGTGTAGCATGTAAGATTAAATTAATTAATTTTTTATTTATATTTAGATGACTAACTAAGGATTATGTATCTTAAATTTTTAAATAATATTTCTTAACATTTTCCATACTTGATAAAATCAAATAAAGGTTACAAAGGAAATGGAATAAATAATCTCTGTAAATTACTAAAATTAGAAACCCTAGAAGACTAAAACCCCTAGAGCAAACTAGGTGTTTCATGAAAAGACATAGGGAGCAATTTCACTAAATTTTTAACCCTTTTTAAGTTTGGATGAGTGTTAGAGGGTAGAATATCATATACACAAACATGAATAAAAATATTCAAAAATAGGCCAATTATTTGAAAACTTAGATAAATGAATATTATGAATTAAATGTTGAGTTATGTTAAATATGGAAAATACACTCAAATAGTAATTCAATTGCATAAATAGTATGAGGATATAAAAATTGTCACATCTAAATTTTTTTAAGCATATCTGAGATATGCAGAAGTGGAAATAATATCAGGATCGAGTCATCGGATTCTAGAAATATTATTTATAGAGGTCTAGACATTTTTGTCAACCTTGGGAAACTTATGTTAATGTAGGTACAATAATGTCAATAAATATATCTAGTATAAAGTATTCATTTTATTAATAAGAAACAACATAGATTTTTCTATGTTTTTAATAACCTTATTATCACTCAAATGTTGCACCCACTGAAATGGAAGAATTGGTTCAATGGAACAATGGGATCATTCCCCAAGGTGTGGGACACTTTCACTCCTTGGGATTAACATAAAAATAAGTTCAAATTCATTTTAATCTAAATTAATATGATTTAGTATCAACATTAGGCCTAAAAGAGCTAAATGGAAATATACAACTAATCCTATGTCTAAAATCTTTTGTGTGGAAAATAGATAAGGGGTTTTTTTGATAGGGAAATAATGGTGATGCACCAAAACTAGATAGAGGACCTCTAAATGCCTTAGAGAACACACCAAAAATCTTAGAGTATGATAAAATATCACATAGACTCCAAAATGGACATTTTAATTTCATGAATATTTCACATGGAAGTGCAGGACACAATATAATGCCAAGAGGGATGACAAATGATCCATAAGTGGCATATATATAGACCTATATGCACACAACATATGACCTACAAGAAGAAGCTATGTTTTATACATAGTTGATGGAAATGGATAGCAATGAAAGGGACACAAATCATTTATAGGCAAATCTCAACAAACCACAAGATGCACACAGAATGGAATAAGAGAGGAAAGTGTTAAACTCAATAATCATTAAAATGTAAGGCTCAAGTGGTAAAGGGCTCATGGAGGGAATATTTTGGTAGAGTTATTATGATTAAAAAATGTTAACCATTTTACAATGTAAAATCCAAGATTTTATAGGTAATGGGAAGATCATAGGTCATTGATTACAATTATAAATATAGTTGAGAGAATTAAATTGAAAATAAAAAATCAATACATAATATCTCTATAAACTAGACAGGGGTGGCCAAAAGTAATCAAGATTCTAACTACATCCTTGAGGCATAGTGATTATTCCCTTAGGATTAAACTTTTTATTTTAACACACTCTCTTATTATTTATGTAAAAACCTATATTTAATCATTCAATGGGCACAACTCAATTTGTAAGATTTAATGTGTAGGAATGAGGTTATAGCTATTTTAGAATTACTACCTTAGAATATTTTGGCCTATTCCACTACTACTTTCAATACTTATACTTTGATAATTTCATTCCATGGTTATCATTAAAACACTTATTTATCATGTATGATTTGGTTATGATCTTTTCGTGCTAGTCTCACTCATGCCTTAATGTTATTAGTTATACTAGCACAAAATTTTACATATTTGGGATTAATTCAATTAATTATGCCAATTAAAATGTCCTCCTAAATCATTCATCCTGTATTCCTATGATCCTTAAATTGATACATTTTGATTATGTAAATCTTGATTATGATGGTCTTGACAACTAGATAGGGCATCAATTTTAAGCTTACTAACTGATGACATGGCACCATTTCATTTGTTGCCTCTTTTATTACTTGGTCACATCCCCCATTTAATCTATTAAGCTATGGCCATAGTCTATATCCTCAACATTTCATCTCCCTAACTAATTTAGGATCTATAATTTATATCTATCATTTAGGCTATGTGGCTACTTTCTATTTACCTTACCTTTACCCAAGCTTTGTTAGTTGACTTTGTTGAGTGCCAGTTGGTTCTCTAATATTTTTTATGTGATCATGTCACTATGTGTTCAGGGCTTAGCATCTTCACATGGATCTTTATTTCTCTTCCATTTCTCAAATAAAGGTTCAAGTGTAGTGTTGACTATTATTTCTATGGTGAAATGAGATTTTTCCACATGGTGTCATCCCACTCACTGATTGATCTAACACATTTTTGTGTTTTTACAAACCACCCTGGGGTTGCATAGTAGTAAGATTACATCACATGGTGTCATATCACTTACCCAATAGCTTAGGGATCTAAAATATTATTTTATCTATACATAAATATCTAAGAGATCATGTAGTGATATTTTTCCATGTGGGATCATACTACTAACCTACTAACCTAAAAGGTTTTGAAATATAGAGATGATTTTTTTAGGACCCTGAGTTAGCAAGATTGTAACATGTGGAAGCATCTTGCTTGCCTATTTTCATGTTACTTTACTTCCATCATTGACTCATTAGGAAAATTAATAAAAATTGATTAAGTCTTTAAAATAATTTTGAATAGGCCTAATAATTATTATAGGGTGATGCATGGAATCAAGAAATCTTATAATAGAAATGATTTAGTCTCTTTGAGAGGAAAAGTGACACATGGCTCCACGTAAACATAAATAATTGACTAAGTATTTTTTTGGTCAAATCCTATGGGCTCTAATAAAATATATTATGAAAATTGACTAAGTCTTCTACCTTAGAAATTCTATGTTCATCCTCTTCAAAAATTTAAAAACATGCAATTGATCCTGAAGCCCTGAACTTATCGAGATGTTAATCCTAAGTTCATGTTTCTAAGTGTGCACTTACTTCTCTTTTTTCCTAACATAAATTTTAATACTTTAATTCACTCTATATAAAGAGTGTGCACTAAAGGCTACTTATTAGGATGGGTTTTGAAAAGAAACACAGTAGTAGTGTTTGAAAATTACAGTTCTGTAAACGGCATGAAGACCAACCTCTTTTGAAAAAATTCTATGTCAAAAGACTTAGTCATTTTTTTTGGATTGACTATATTTTAAAGCCTTGATCTATTGAACTCAAGTTTTTCTATTCTATGGTGACTAAAAATGGTCAATATTATGATTATATTTATGGTTTACTTTCATAATAACTAGGAATATAGTAGCTTTGAAGTAATCCATTGGGCATAGAGTCTTTGAAATCCCTTGATCTTATTTATCCTAATTTTTATTAGTGAAAAAATACCATCTAATTGTAGAAGGAACTGAGATACCTTCCACAAGGAAAAACAAATCAAACAAATATGTTGAATTAATCTTAGAAGAAAGGTAAATCTAAACTAATAAAACTATGCACAAGAGCTTAGAGGAAATTAAACTACTCTAAACAATAACATGTACATGTGAAACTTAGGTAAATTAAAACATCTAAGCTAATATTTACAAGGGTGATCATTATCATCAGACATAATGTTTGAGATAAATCCCATTGATGGGGATGGTCAACACTTCTCTGATTAACCTTGAGATATGATATGCATTATATTTCTTGCAAATTACTGTGGTATATCGGTTTCTCCATATAGTGTTCATCTTGGTATGCTTCCTAGCCTTTGCTCTATCATCAACCCACTTGAGTACCATGTCTCCTTCAATGAAGCTTCTTTCAACATCCATTATTTTGAATGTTTTCTTGGTCTGTACCTACTAAATATCCATAGTGTACATGGCCTATGCCTTGAGTCCTTTGAAATCCATTATCTTGGATAACCTATTGTCATGGGATCACTTTAAAACACATCCAATTGATAATCTAACTATAACAAAGGAAACTCAAAAGATGTTGGTAACCTCACTTCCCTTCCATATACTAACATGAAGGGTGAATTCCCCATCCCCTTTTTAGTGTTATTTGGTCTACCCAGAGGGTTATCTTGATCTTGGTATTCTAGGATCATTGATTATATTCTATGTTTTTCTTAATAATGAAAATAAAATTCTTGTTATTCGACTTAGATAGACCATTACCCTAAGGGTAGTAATTGGAAGAGGTGCTCAAATGGATGATAGTCTTATTAAACATTCATTGATCTTGGATTAGAAGAAATACAATTCATTATTTTAGATTATAGTGGTTAGGACACCAAATCTTCTGACAATGATTTTATAGAAATCTAGGATGGAAACCTCATTAGCTTTTTTGAGCATTATTTCCCCATTCTACCTCATGAAGTAGTTGGTTTTTATGAGGATTCATTTATGCCCAATGCTTGATGGTGTATTGATCATGTTGATTAAGTCTAGGAACCACTACATAGAGGGTTTATTAACTTGTATTGGGCATAGGGGTAGGGATACCAATTTCTACTTGACTATAAGGAAGGTACACTTTTTACAACTATGTACCCATGTATTCACATTATTAAATAGTGTTGGAAAATAATAGATAGCTTGCATGATTTTCATATAATTTGACTTAGTTGAGTAATGTCCTCCTTGCATCCTATCATGGATTTATTTTAGGATCCTATTCACCTAATCATGTTCTATGCATTGTAATAAAACTCAATTAATTTCTCTTTTGAAAAGTGCATTACTGATAAACACATAAGTAATGGATTGTAATCTAAAAATTTTATGCTTGGATTTATTTAGACCATCTAGATACATATTGGTTTAAAGGAAGATCCTCATGCTCTTGGTCTAGCTTATCGGGGCACCTTGGTCTTCTAGTTGGATCTTGTGTAGTGCAAGAACTGTACAATACCTATTCTTCACATCTTCAACTATCTACTTACATAGTCCTTTTCCTCACACTATCTTGGTGATTTAGATGTATATGTCATATTCCATCACCTTTGTGACCTAACCATCTCTCTTCTCATGGATGTTTTTACTAAGTAAGAAATCTTTTATACTTGAGTGTGAGACCATAAGATGGATATTATTTTTGGAGAGCATGTGCTTGAGCTTCTTTAACATTATTATTATTATAAGGGTGTGATTTTTTACAAATCTATAGTAAAAATAATAATCCTTGAGTACCTATATAAATAAACTAATAGGCTACTATATTTGGTCATTGTTTGTTGTACAAGGATGGTGAGATGCCTTAATCTATACCAAATCCATAAAGGATGAAATATATAACATAATATAGGTTTATAAAATTAGTATTTTTTATAATATCATGTTTGATATCCCTAAAACTAATTTGACCTTCTTGGGTCTAGTTGAATGTAATGCTCTTCTTAAGCATCAGTGTGAGGGTCTTAACCAGAGTTACAAAACTTGCCATAAACCTTCTAAAAAAGTTTATTTTTCTAAAGAATCTTTGGAGACCCTTATTGTGACCTAAGAGAGGGAGTGATATTATGTAATTTACTCATTTTATATCAATTATGATTCCCTCTTTAGAGATGATGTGTTCTAAGGGCTTGCCTTCATGCACTGTGAATACACACTTATTTGGGTTTAGAGAGATCTCGAACCCTTACAAAATTTTAAAGAATTTATCTAGGTAACCCAAATGATATACTACATGCTTGGAGAAAATAGTTATATCATCAAGGTAAACCAAGATGATATTATTAATTCCCTTGAATGCTATATACAAGGCCCTTTATAAATTATCTCCTACATTTTTCAAACTAAAGGTCATCCTTTGTTATGTGAAGGTACCCAAATTAGTGGTAAACACCATTTTAAATTAGACACACTCTTGTAAAAGTACCTAGTTATATCCCTAATAAGTGTCCAATAGTGAAAACCTTTTTGCACCTATAACTATTTATATAATTTGATCCATCAATAGAAATGGATAGTGATCATTTAGGGAGGCTTTGTTCATGTCCCTAACATATATGCACAAGTGGATCTCTCCATTATTCTTATACACTAAGACTAGATTGGCCACCCATGAGGAATGCTTTACTATAAATATTATGTTGGATTCAATCAGATTTGAGAGATCCTTCTTCACTAAGGGCTCAAGCTTAGGGTTAACTAGTCTCTACTTCTACCTGACTAGCCTGGTATTGGGTTAAGATTAATTATATGTTAGACTAAGCCTAGATCAAAGACTATTAGGTCTTTTTATTTCCATGTGAACATATCATTATATCTTATAATTATCTCAATGAGTTCTTTGACATTAGATGGGGAACATACCTTACTATCTTTCATGAGCTTGTCATTAGAGATGACCATTGGCCTAAAGATTTCCTCTTTTATTGTCATGTTTATATTTTCACCCTTAAATTGATCATCAAAGTTAGATATGTTATCTATCATAACCAATCATTTAGGTATCTTCCTTCCTTTTAATTGGATGATTTTATCCTCATACTATGTCTATAGCCCTAACTAATTTTTGGAAGAAAAATCTACCTCTTCTTTTAAAAAATTGATGATCTACTCATCATTGTTGAACACTTACCAATTTTTATCATTATCAGGAACTACAAGTCTAATTATAATCTTGAAAATCTATCCTGATTCTCTCACAACATCAATAGGGAGGTCATATTGAGAGCCTACTATGGCAATCCTATCTACATTAATATTTTATTTCCTCGACTTAGTTTGTATGTTGAAAGCATAAAAAATTTCAATGAGATCTTAGACTCTTTGTTTATAAGCCATTATTAGATACATTTTGGGTTCACACCTAATTTAAAATGAGCTCATTATCCCTAAACACTTGAAGTGTCTTAATTCATTTATTTTACACCAACTAGAGGCCTTAGATCAACACCTCATATTTGGATACATTGTTAGTGAAACTAAATAGTCTACATGCATGGAATTATTCATCTTTTTGAGGAGAGACCATCACAATTACCACACATGCATCATTTTTGCATATGGATCCATTGAAATATAGTTGTCATATTCCTTCAAGATCTTATTGAGTTTTTATAAGGTTAAACACAATAGATTCATCATCAATAATGTAATAATTACCTAGTCTTGTTTCCTCCATACAATCATATGGATTAAATCCATAATGATCATTAGCCTAGTCATCAAGTGTTACATCTGGGACTTCCTCTAAAGGTGTGGTAATCTCATGTAGGATTAAACCATCTTCAAGGTCATGCATATTATAATTCATGTAGATGAGATTATATGAGTATCGCTCTATATGGTCTCTAAAAATAGCCTCAGCCTTGATAGTCACCTTGGTTCCATATCTAGTCCTCAATAACATGTGTGACCATTTAGATAATTAGTATATACCCATTTTTGCAATAGAACCTCTTAAGAGGCAAATTAAAATAAGGGGATGTAGATCTATAATAGATATGTTTTTGGTAATGGGAAGGCTAGGACATGTATGCAATTTAAGGTTTAAGCCTTTAACAACTCCTATAATTTTTAAAGCTATTCCATATATCTCAATAACTCTTTTTGAAAATGGTATATACTTTATACCTAGCATATCAACTATCTTCTTATTATGACTAAGATAATTTCACCTAAATAAATCATAAAAAAATGTAAAAGGTGATTACCTATGATCAAAGAGATATAGAATGGTGGTGTCTTTCTAATTTTTCCAAGATCCCCTTCCCTTGGTTGACACGAGTTTATGGAAATGGCTGGAGAGGCCTTTACTGGTTCATAAGGATGAAAACTCTTCAATTCTTCCTACAATAAATTACTTTGATAAGTGATGGATATGGACTCCCACATAGTCACATTAAATTGTTATTTATTCATTTGTTCGTTATGTTGAAGGGAATCAGAGTCCCTTTCATCTGAAACTTTGGGATAGCAGCCTCCTCTTTAGTCTATTGACTAGATTGTAGTTGATTATCCGTTTAAATAGGATGATTTGTTTCACTTGGATGCCAAAAGGAATCACTTTTTATTTTAAATATTCACATGAAACTTGTGAAGTATAAGTTTAGCCTACTGAGGTATATTTCTTGCCCTCCATCATCCTTTTTTTAAACCTTGTATTTTAGGCCATTAAATTGCTAATTGAATATAGTACTTAGTTTTTATTTATACCAATGAATTAAATATCTTGCCAATTTACCAAGGTAGATTCATCTACCTAAATTTGTAAATCTTCACACACTTCTTCCCTCTATGAAGTTGATTATTTTGGTTGTTCTTGAGGATATGATATATGTTGTACCATTAAAGCTTGATTTAGCACTCAATTTATGGAGGTAGCATGATTATAAGGAAATAACCACTCATAATCCTGGGATAGATTATTTTTAATTGGAACAAGGGATCTAAATGTGCTTTTAGTATTAGCATTTTGCATATTAGGTAGTCTAGAGTAAGTGATCTAGCCTTGGGCTTGTGCATCACTTTAATAAGGTAGCTTGGCATGTTGGTAAGATAGATTAAATGGATAGTAAGTTCTATAATGGTGGGTTTTTTCCCTCTTTAAATTTACTGTCTCATTACCAAAACTTTTTAGCACATAACTTCATGTAAATCTCTTTATTGGTGGGTTAGATTCAATAGGGATAGGTGTCAATGAGGGTTTACTAGTAGGCTGAATAGGTGGTGGTTCTAGAAAGAGAGGCATGGGAGGGCTAGGAGAAATATTTCCAACCTGAATAAGATAAATCTCAGCCCTAAAAACAATTTCATATTCATTATGGAGTACTAATCCTTCCATATATTTAACCATTTTAGTTATATCACTCTTTAGAGCCCTAACATATTATAAAAATGTAGTATTTAGAGATGGCTTAAACAAGGGTGGTATTCTATCCTAGAATATCTAAAATATGAAATTAAAATTAACAATCAACTCATGTGGGGCTCTCTTAATGGTGGTAATTTTATCCATCAAAAATATGTGGTCACTCTTTTCTTCAAATTGCTTGCACATTTTTTCAACTAGCTCATCCTAGCTGTGAATGGAATTAGGTGTCAAATTTTAATACCATTAGAGGTATTTTCCATTTAAATAAGAGGTAAGTATCCTAATTATTAAATTATATTCAATTACATTATAGACTAAAAATATATTGGAAATATCTTTTATGTGTTATATATGGGGGCTGCATTCTCACTGATAAAATATGACAAGATATTAAGCACTAAAATTAGAATGTCATCATATTGATCTAGAGCCAAAATCCTAACCCCATTAAAGGGAAAAAATAGTTAGTTTATTTAGGTAGCCATGAAGGTAATGGGAAATAAGCTTCCTATAGGTAGGGTAAATATACCAAAGGGAGGGGTAGACTGAGATCTTAGGGAAGATTACCTTGAATTGATATATCTCCTAATAGGATATGAATATGATCTAACTCTTTCTCTTCTATAAATTACATGTAATTTAAGATAATGAAAAATAATACCTCTTTAAAATGATCTCATTTATCTTGGCATATAGATGAAGCACTAATATTTACAAACCATAAATAATTGGATTCACCAGGTGATCTATATAGTGTCTTCAACATTGTTAACTAATAACATTACTAAGATCTTAGGTAAATCTTTGTATTGGTCTCACTAGGCATGCTAGAAATTATTTCAATCAAACCATACAATTAATAAATTTGAAAAATTTGTTAATTGGAACAATGGGATCATCCACCAAGGTGTGGGATAATTACACTCCTTGGGATGAACCTCTAGAAAAGGTTGGCTTCCTTATAATCTAAATGCATCTGATGTAGGACCAACTTGTAGGCCTAAAAAATTTAAATGGAAATCTACAACTAATCTTAAGTCTAAGGTATTTTTTTGGGAAAAGAGAGATAGATTTTTTATGAAAAGTAAATAATGGTGATGTACCAAGACTAGATATAACACCTCCATAGGACTTAAATAACACACTACAAATTTGAGAGGATGATAAAATATCACATAGACTCCAAATGGACATTCTAATTGCATGAATATTTTTTATAGAGCTGCAAGACATAATACAATTCCAAGAGGGAAGACAAATGATATAAAAGTGGAATTTGTATAGGTATATATGCACATAGTATATTAAATGTAAGAGAAATACAATTTCTTACAGAGATGCTAGGAATGAATGGTAATGAAAGGTATAAGGATCATCCATAGTCAAAGAATATCAAATCATAAAATTCACACATAATTCAATAAAAAAGGAAAGAGGTGAACTCAATTCTCATTAGTATTCAAGGCTCAAGTGGTAAAGGGATCATGGAGGGAAAATTTTAATAGCATTATTGTGATTAAAAATTTTGTCGACCATTTTACAATGTAAGACCTAGGCTTTTGTAGGCAATGAGAAGCCCACAACTTAGTGATTAAAATTAAAAATTCAATTAAAAGGATTAAATTTAAGATAAAAAATTAAGAAACATAATCTCTCTAAAAATTATATAAGAGTGGCTAAAAGTATTTGGGGATCTAACTACATTCTCAAGGCATGGTGATGATTGCTGCAGGATTGAACTTATCAGCTCAACACACTCTCCTATTGGTTTTACAACAACTAATATTTAATCACTCAATAGACACAACTCAATTTTTAATCTTTTATATGATTGAATGTGGCTATATATATTTTATAATTATTGCCTTGGAATATTTTGGCCCACCACTTCTTTCAATACTTTTCCTTGGCTAATTTCATACCATGTTTATCATTAGATACTTCTTTGTCATGTATGCTCTGGTTATGATCTCATCATGATATTATCACTCACACCTTAATTTAATTATCTATAATAGAATTAAATTATATATATTTGGGTTTAAATCAATTTATTGTGCCAGTTTCAACATCCTCTTGAGTCATTTTTCTTGAAATCTTGCCATCCTCAAACCATCACATTTTTATTCTATAAATATTACTTATGACAGTCTTTATAGCCAAATAATACATTAATTTAAGGCTTGGTGACTGATGATGTCATACCATTTCATTCCCTACCTCCTTTTTTACTTGTTTGCATCACACCTTTAATCTATTAAGCTCTGGCCATAGTCTTTGACCTCCACATGTCATCTCCCTAACTAATTTAGGATCTATGTTGTAGATTCATTAGTTAAGCCATGTGGATGATTATATTTACCTTCCATTTCCTTGATATCTATTATATATCTCTATCAAGTGTCACTTGGTGCTTTAACATTCACTAGGCACTAATACTATTGTGTGCTCATTTCCTACCATCTCTATGTGGCTCCTTCTCACTCTTTGGTTTCTTGGTTGAGGATTCAAGTGTAGTGTTGACTATTCTTTATATAGTGAAGTTAGATTTCACCATGTGGAATTATCTTTCTCACCTACTACTCTAGCACACTATTGTGTTTGCATGAACCACTCAAGGTTGTAGAGTTGTTGGATTACATTGTGTGGTATCATATCACTTACCTGCTAGCCTGGGGCTTTGACATATTATTTGGGCCTTACAAAAATCTCTAAGAGAGTAGGGAAATGGGATTATTCCATGTGGAATCATCCCACTAACCTGATATCCTATAGGGTTTTGAACTATATAGATGGTTTTGGGACCCCATGTTATCAATGTTATGACATGTGGAAGCATCTTGATTGCCTACTAATTTTCTAACATCATTACCTTGTTAGGCAACTTTTTGAAATTTGACTAAGTCTTTCAAAGACTTCTTAATAGGCCTAGGATTACCAAGATAATGATGCATTTTACTAGTCTACCTTTTAATAGAAATGACTAAGTCACATTGACAAGAAAAGTGACATGTGGCTCTAGGTGAACACAAGTAATCGACTAAGTATTTTATTTCTTAACTCATGTGGGATTTTGGAAATTCTAATAGGAAGTGTTATTAAGTCTTCTACCTTAGCCATTTTTTAATCCTCTTTAGAACTTCAACAATATATAAGTGATATTAAAAACCACAAAATGATATAGACATTACTCTTGAGTTCATGTTTTAAAGTGTGCACTTAATTCTCTTTTTTCCCTATGTAAGCTTTAATATTTGAATGCACTCTACATAAAGGGTGTGCACCAAACTCTATGTAGTATGATGGGAATTGAAGAGTGACATTGTAATGGCATTTAAAATTTGTGGTTCTATAAAAGATGTGAATACCAACCTCTCTTGAAAATTTTCTAAGTCAAAATACTTAGTTATTTTTGTTAGATTCTAACCAAATTTTTAAGCCATCAACTACTAAGCTCGAGTGTTGTTCTCCCATTATGAATGAAAATTTTTAGCATTCCTTTTATTGATATATTTTATTCACATGTATAAGTTGTAGATTACTATTTATGGATCAAACCCTTGCTCTTCATGTTAGGTATTTATAGCTTGCCAAAAATGGATTAGTTGGCTAACAAAATCATGTAAACCTCAAGGACACCTTTGTCAATGTAAGTTTCATACATATCCACTACTATAAATAGGACTTAAAAAATATGTAGTTCTCTCATAAGTGTTGGTTAATGTGTGTAAAATTATTCAATATGTTATATTAAATGGCATGCAATTATATATCTTGTAACTTGACAAATACTACTCATGGAATTATTTTTGAATATTTCATGCCTATAATATGACTACTCCTATGACTAATATATAAATAGGGAAGAATATGACAATTTTGAATACTTAAAAGATGATTTTATAGATGTGTGCTTGGTAATATTTTTTAATATGACTTGGTGATAATTAATGGTCTTTGTTTTTTATTTATATCACACCTTTTGAAGATATCTCATAGAAGGGTTAAATAAAAAATGGGTAAACCCATAATTTGAAAAAAAATCAATTAAATGAATTTTTAGGTACACACACTAGATACTAATTTAGACACTTGTGTCAATGCAATTATCCTTATCTGGGATGAAGTGGTTGACATTCTATAAAGTTGTTGAGGATATAAAATTGATAGTGAAGGATATATATCAGGTTTTAATATTTTTATATTATACATAAGATCTTGATCATCATAATGATAGGTTTAGAATAAAATATAATAAATTAAGCATAATGAGATTGTGAATCCAAGACTTTCAACAATAGGAAGGTTTATAACTAAAGGGTATATCCCTAATAGGAATTTGTAAAGTATACAATATTGAGATGTTATATGAATAATATTTTAGTATCTATAGTTGAAAACCATGAATCAAATATTTACCTTTAAAACTAATAATGTGAATCAAATGATGCAAATTCAAAATTAACTTTTAAAATTACAAATTCATCCTCAATAACTTCAATGAGGAGTGAAAAATCAAAAGCGCCCCCCCTAAAAAAAATGCACATTGTAATATTATTCCTCAAACACCACTTATTAATAAATTTACCAATCATATTAAATATGAACCATTAATTACTCAAATTTAAAACATAGACATAGGATATATCACTCCTAATATCACTTATATTCAATCTATAGATCCTGATTTTCATTTAAATTCTTTTGGTAACCTTTAGAAAGATTGGATTAAACTAAATACCTTCATTTCTACCATAATTCTAGCCAAAATTTTTTTTGGATGAATCCATATATTGGAAAAATCAACTTAGGTCTGATACTATCTATAACATGTAATACTTAGTTATTATTATTTTTTATGAATTCAAACCAATTATATTCTTGAAACTAGTTTAGCCCATTTCAATAATTAAAAATAGAAAAAATCAAAAACTGCCCAAATTTTCATTAATTATTGGAAAGGCTTATCTAATAAAGTCAAGAAAAACATTTTGAAAGATATCCTATTACATTTTTTGACTAATTATATTCACCCTAAAATCTAATATAGAGTCAATAATCTCTCCTTAAAATATTTTGAGGATGCCTTTAACCAAGTTAAATGCCAAGATTTTATCATTAGATAGTTGGAGCATTCCCAACCTACCTTAGGAAATTAATGGTTATGTGATATAAAAATAAATATTTTAACAATGATGGTTTTATAGACACTTATGATTTTAGTCCCATTCATGTTATTATTCTTTGAGACTCCAATGAGGCAATGTTTTCCAAACTTTCACATAAAGTTCCTCTTAACCTTTTCCCTCTTCATCATTGTACATAAACAATGTTGAAATTTACAAAATTATTTCTCTAATAGAAATTCAAAAATTTATTTCTAAATATTTATCAAGATAACTTGACCCTACTCACCCTACTAAAAACTAGTATGATCCATAAAAGTTTTGTTGGTATCATATAAGTTAGGAACATTCTCATCAAATATGTAATCAACTTAGGATTTTTTTCTCTTGATTTTCTCCTTGGTCCCAATTTTGATCATGAAACCATGATATGTGAATGTAAATAATCTTATGAAAAGGTAGATAAATCCCATTATTACAAAGCTAAGCATAATGTTATCAATCAAGCTAATGTTCATCTTACCATTTGTAAAGATCCATTTCCAAATCATCAACCCACTACTACTTAACTTCCTTCCTCCAATGGTGGGGAAGCCTTGTTTGATATTCATTATTTACCCAATTATGAAATATGGTCAACATGAACAACATGGGACATGAATTATATTACATTAACCCTTATCCACATTCTAATTATAATAATTTTCCCACTTATAGAACTATGCAAGACACATAGCTATCTCATTTTATGAATGTTAAGCATACATACATCAATATCAACTCATCTCTCATGAATGATAAATTTGATATAGTCACTCATACCTCCAATAGTTCAATCTCTATTTAAGACTCTGATCTAGTCTAAAAATCACTTCCCAATTGTATCATCTAACTTGATACATTGGCTATCCCAATATGGTCTACTCAATCAAAACCTACTACATTGACCTATTTGATGTAGTACGTTATTCCTAAATATAAAAAAACTACATATACTAGATCAATGCATTGTATTTATATTTGTTCTTTTATTTCAACTGTATTGACTAGCTCAATGTAATATGTTTTTATTCCCTTTTATGTTATTATTTCATCAACCACCTTGATACAGGTAGTTTTTATTTATCTTGCATAATAAAATAAGCCAAACAAATTTATGTAGTTTAATATACATGATCAAAATACATAATTTAAATTAAAATAACATACTTCATATCCATTTAAATTTACTTTAGCTCTTCTAGTAGATTAATTAATTTAGTATTATGCACCATTATCTTAGTTTGGTTTAATACCCTTAGGATATGTTGAGTGGGATCCCATCAAAAAAATATCTTTCCTTCCCTCTCAAATTCCTTATATTGAATTCATGATGACTTACCCTCATCATCCTAATTTATTAATGAAATTTTTATTCAAAATTAATGTCCTCGGTCCCCACCCATAAGACAAGAAGCCACCTTGTATGGTTATAAGGATAGTATTATAAAATAGTGTGAATAAATTTCCATACAATTTGAAACAACTTTGGATGATTCTTTTTCACTTAAAGTTACTATAAATTATATTATTCTTGATGAAATATTACTATGTGTAGATGATCCTCTATTTATTAGTGTTTAAATGGGTGATATTCAAGTCAACTGAATTTTAATTGATGAAGTTTCAAACAATAGTGTTATTTCCTTGAATTTATTATAACTCTTAGATACTCAAAATGAAATATTAAATATACCCAAAGCATGTGTTAAGACTATATTTGAAGAAAAATTCCTCTTCTTGGTTGTGTTTAGATCCCCGTCACATTCCTTCCCATGATGGTTAGATTTAAAGTCATGATTTTTAATTTTCCTCTATCATATAATATTTTACGTAGACAACCATAGACACAATGCATGAGATCTATTTCTTCTTTTGCATGTTAGTGTGTCAAATTTACCCATGACAATGCTATATATAAAATTCAAGGAAACACTAATCCTTAGAATTCTGAAAAAATCCAAAGTCATGGTGTTTTTAAAATACCCACCCATGAACCTTCACTTAACATCCCATTTCATGAACATAAATGACTTAAATATCCCATCAGTTCTAATTATAGTTATAATGGACACCACAAACCTATGGGAAACATAACCCATAGCCTATTAGATTCTATTAATGATCAGATCAATGTAATTATTATTAATATAAATACCTCATATATTCATTCTGACATTATCACTTATCTACCCCTTCTTTATGACCTTGTTATCGATATAAATTAACTAACAAAATTCTTGCTTCAATATTCAAGCTTAAAAAATCAAATCCCCATTTGTATTCCATCCAATAAATTAATTTATTCCTTAAAAATCAATCTCCATACACATGATCATGATTATGGATATTACCTAGATGACACATTCTTAGTTATCTATGATCAAGCCAAGGATGTATAATTTATTCACTACCAATATGATTTACAACATTCTTATGAGTCTAATTTACATATACATAACATTCACTTAGTTAATGTAATTCCTTCTCATTCTAATGCAACTAACATTATTTATTCTTATATTAATGTTCATAGTTATAATATGGAATAAATACCATCTTCATCCCATTTTACTCTAGTCATTTTTGAACCTCTTAAGAGTATGTTCCTTGATCACTCCATGATAAGACCATAATAGTTCACTAGTTTTTCTGATCCTTTGAGTAGCCTTCCCCATGATATGTCAACCACATTACTATAAATTTAACCAAGGCTATCTCTCATGGAAACATTTCCTACTTAAGATCATACTCATAGATGTATGGATCACAATTTTATATTTGATAAGTCTTACCCATGTTAAATCTTAACTCTCCACATAAATGATGGGAAAATGATCCATATTATGAGTTTCATAATATATATAGTCATTAGGCCAAATATTATAGAGCATAATAAATATATTTAGTGTATCAATAGACACAAATCTCTATTCCTTCCATATATTTTCAATATCCCTAGTCAAATACTCCTAGATGCACTTATTTTTTTCATGGCATGACTATGAAAACTTCAACACACTACTAATAGCTTTGATAGTGCATTGATGCACTCCATCATAAAACAACATAGTCCTCTAATGATAAGATATTTCTACCTCATAATATATATCCAAAATACATTCCCAAGAATAGGTAATTCTATTTACTTTGGCATCTATTTTCCACATAACATATATATAAGTGTAGAGTACTCTGACCATATTTATATGATTTTCCACGGCCTACACCTTCACCTTCACAATAACACTATCAAGGTCATTCTCAAAAAAATGTTAATCATTCTCTTATACCCATGCATTCTCACTTATCATATGGTATTATCTATACATTATTTCAAGCTATTCACATTCATTATCCCTTTATAGGAGGCACCATGTCCTCCTCCTTATTATTCTCATTCTCATAATGTCTGCATAGAACTCATGCCTTAAGAAGTCATTTCATGACTTTATACAAAAATAGATGAGACCATGACTAGATCTAGATTTTATTTACATTAAGACTTATTAGATGTTATTGATGATGTATATCAAAAACTTTGAGCACATTTTTGTGGCATATCATATTATTTTTTTGCATTATCATATGATAAAATTTAATATTTACATTTCATTATGAGCATTGGTGATTTTTTATATTTATATATTGCTTATATCATGATTATATTTAATGTTTCATTACATTAATTTTCCACATTTACTTCAAATTAATTAAAATTTATTTCCTACTATCGTTTCCCTAATTAAAACTATTTTCAACCATTAGTTTTCTTGGGTAAAACTATTGGGTTCTTTGTATTATGTTTTAATTTTGTTTCTTCGTGATAATTTAAAAAATATATGTTTATTCCCCCTCATTTTTGGATGATTATTACTTCCATAAGTACTTGGGCTACTTCTTTTGTAATATAGTATAACTTCATAATGCCTTGGATATACTAAACATATCCCATGCCATCTTCATTACATTACCTTACATAATTTGATCAACTAACATTATACCCATCATTTTATAAATTATTACATGAATTGATATTATTTTAAATTCATCTTAAATTTTCACTTCCTTCCATTTGAGGTATGCATAGGTCAATTTTGAGATTGGACACTTGTATAAAGTCTAGGAATTATTGATACCATGATCTTTAATATTATTATCTAGTGACCAAGTGTAAGTTCTATTATGTATGCCACTTATTTAATTCATGATTGGTTATCTAAATCCATGTGTATGGGGAATATTAAAATCCATACAAATTTAAAATCCATATAATAAATTAAACAAAACTTGATTACAATATTAAAACTCAAGATCACACTAAAAGACATGATCTTTTGGCACATAATATATTATAGTTGAAGCTCAAACTTCATAGTTGGATTCATGATATATATTATTTCCATTTGGGTATGTTATTATAATATACTAGGATAGGAGGTCTCATTATATCATATTGTGTCACCTAATTTCCCACAAAATTACCTAATCTTCATAGTAGACTGATGACTCGATAAGCGGTCTTGAAGAATGGAGAAGATGTTATGGAAAGGTAGGAACATTTTAAATTTCTCACATAAAACCTTCATATAATGATACATGTATTTCATTCATTATCAAAAAAAAAAATCTAGTTAAAATGTCTTAGGTCCTCGATGTCAAAAATTTCTAGAACTTGTACACTAGTCTAGTGTGTCTCATCATGGCTAAAGATTTACACATCACCTATGTGTAACCTCATACTCTTTTTTTCACATTATATTATCCTTAATAATTCCCCTTGATTGATATCACTTATAGATAATCACATCCTTGCACACACTTCCTACTTACACCCTGATGAATGTCATTCAACTCCTCATTTAATCAATCTTCAATTGATGTCTTATCAACTAGGGTTGTTATCTAAAGCTGTTAGCAGTAAGGTGTAGGATGGTAGATCTAGAATTCTACTTTTGGGGGTGTTTGATGGTCCTATTCTTACTTTGACTAATGAAATAAATGTGTCTTAAACTACTTGATTTACTCTTTTGTTGAAAAGGAAAAGATGTAACTATTTTATCAAATAAATCCACTCTTTTGCTTGAAAGTAAAATCACACTCTTATTTACACTTGCATGGAAATGGAGAAGTTTAACTTAAAAATAAAATTTTCTTCACACGTTTGCTATAAAATAAAACACACTTTTCTTAGAAAATAAATGACTTTGGAATAAGGAAATGCCTTTTGAACTATGAATTTGTTTTGATGTTTTATGAATGACTGAAAACATTAGCAAGATTCTAATTTGATATAAAAAAGAGTTAATATAACATAACATAAATACCATACATAATTCCTATATCCAAGGAGAGTGGCCCTTGCTCCTCTCACACTCAGGAACAAATATTAATCAATGTTGGAAACTGAAGTGATATTTCATAAAACTAAAATTATTACAATCTATCTAAAACCTTTAATATGCTTGTACGTATCTTTCATATATTATTTTTTTAATAAAAAAAGTCTTACATTTTATTCTAATACAATAAACTCAAAATAGGATGCAAAGAGATAAGATTCCTTAGTTGATCCACTCATCTAAAGATAGGAGATTAGATTTCCAAGAGATCCATTTATTCTGATGAAATAGATATATTATCCTATAATAGTCTTAAGATACAACTTTATCAAAAGCAAATCCTATAAAATAGTAGGTGAGTATTTTCCTCATGTGACTCTAGCTAGAATGATTCTCTCTCATCTTATTTGGTCACCAGATTCCCTATTTGTAGCATTGTCTTTATATAATCCATGGAATTGACCCTGTAGAATCATTATAAATGAGCCTATGGAGTTCATAGAAACAAGCCTATGGAGTCTATAGAAACATTTTGTGTGAGTTCATAGTTCTGCTAGATGGAGATCAAAATTGAAATTTCACTATACATCATCTGTGTCTTCTTCCTGAGCATTCTTCACAATAAAAATCACTAAAACTTGCTATGTATTAGACATTAATGATAAAGTACAGGTTTAGTTTTTGGTTCAATATAAACAAGACAAATATCTACTTTCCATTTAATAGATACCTAACAATCTATGATTTTCATAAGATAATATCCTTAGAGAGATGAATTGAGGGAAATAACATGTTAATAATGAGCCATATTTTGAGCTCGTCATCTCCCCTAGGCTTTACCTTTTGCAAGTCCCATTACAAACATTCATTTGCATTCATAGATATTGCATCTACTTTTCAAACTCTGACTAAATTTATAGTCATCAAATTCATCTATTATAGGCTTGTCTAAATTGCTTATAAACCCTTGATGTTCTTGAATCATTTTTTCCATATATTTAATTGCTCCTCTGATTGTGGAGCCTAATTATACCATCCTAGAATAGGTATGATCAACAAAGTGGGTCTCTATCTCATGCCAATCCATTTATTTTCTCCCCTAGAGTTTATTAACTATATTAAGATTTCCAAAATTGAGGTATCTCTCCTCATATTCCATCTTAATGTATTTGGAGACATGTCCTCTCATCTTCTAAGAGGCACTAAAAGTTGGTCCCACCTTTACATACTTGCAGTCACCACTGAACCATAACTCTTTCTTGAAAATAAGTCAAAAGAAATATCAAAATCATATAAATCTTGTAAATAATGAGTTTTAACTTCATCGCTTAAACAAGCAAAATTAAAATTCTTTCTGATCAATCTGGGGATAGGAAAGGCTAGTCTAATACACAATCCTGTAGTCTTAGTATGATTTGTATTCTCCTCAAATCTACTTTTCCATGTTACTTGATTTTTGAATGTAGAATGTAATGCCCTCAGTTTAACTTCTCCTATATGAAGGTTTATCAAGAAATTATTGTGCTCATGGTCTCCTATGATCAAATCATGCAAATAAAACTCACAAAGCAAATCCTGCTAATCAATTTTAGCACTATATAAATTTTCCAAAAATGTTGTTGGCTATAAAATATTGTAAGGTAGATGACAAGAGATCCTCAAAAGCTATCATCTATAAAATTATTCAAATAAAAAAAAACTATATGCAGGAGAAGGATTCCTACATGCCAAAAGAGATTCCCCTAATTTCCATGCATCCTGCAAATTTTCTTCTAAATCTTAGACCTTAGCTTCTAATTCTTTCTTTTCATTTTTCAATATTTTGTTTGAAAAAGTTACACATTTGTTATTTTGTTTGAGTATGGAATATTCTTATTTAATTTGATTTAGCATTTGCAAGGTAAGAATACTTGGATAACTTGTTTGACAACTTCGGTCAACAAATACCTTAGGAGGAGAGTGTACAACATTAGAAGGTGATTTAGATTAGTTTACCAAACTCTGCAATCTCTGATTCTCCTTGTTTAGATTTTCTACATACGTATAGATGTCTATTGTTCACTTTATTTCTTTTATTGTTTCTTTTAATCCGTGAACTTTTACTACATGATTGGTAGATGTTGTGTCCAATTTTTACACCAACAATGAGTTGAGATGATCCTTATTCTATAATTGATTGATCAAGTTAGTAATGTCATTTATTTTTTGTTGCTCTAGAGCTTGAGCTTGAGGAAGCTTCAAGGTTAACTGCATAATAGGATCATTTAGATTAGATGACTCTCCTTTCTCATTTATGCATATAGTTTTTCCTTTATTCACTACAATTTTAATTGAAACATGTGGTTGTTCCACCATACTTGATTCCTCTATCGTGATTGGCTCTTCTCCTAGAATTAGCTCTTTTATTATGATTGGAGATTTCCTTTCGAAAGTATTTTCTTCAACATCTACAATTTCAAGGATAATTTGATGTATGGTGGAATGAGATACCTTTTTAAGACTATCCAGAATGTTTGTAGCCTCTTATTCATCTTCATCTATTAGAATTAACCTTCTCCTTCTTTTGGTCACTCTCTAAACTACACTCGGTTGTCTTTCCTTTTTAACCATCAAACCCTCAGTTTTCTCAAGTTATATATCAACCTTTCATTTTAATTTTCTTCTTCCTAACAAGGGAATTGGTTGCACTACAGATTCTTGAGGCTCTTGTGGGGACCATGAAACTACAGGGATTTGAGACCTTGTGATTCTTCTAGAAGAAGAAGAAGAAGAAAGGATTTTTTTGAGATTATAGTCTGTGATTTCTTCTTTGGATTTGTTTTCTTAACTGATACAACAGGTAGAGATGAATTTTCCTATGGTAAATTTGAGGTTTCTTGTGTAGGTAGATTTGGAATTGGTTGGGTTATATTGTTTTTAAATTCCTCCCAGACCTCTTATCCTTGTTGAAGGAAGTGATGTTAGATAATTAGGTGAATACGGCCATGGTGCCTAAGAAGCATTAGGAGTTGTAGTCATAATTTGAAGGGCACCATATAAGAAGGATGGGAGGTTAATCTTGTAATGAGGGTTTTGCCTCCCATAATTAAGGTGTATTAATATTTTCATGGCTTCTCCTCTTAAAATACTATTTTGTTCCTCACAAATGATATACTTGAGTACCCACTTGGCTATAGATTTCCAAGGTTTAGGAAGTGAATTTCTATGAATCCATTTTGATTTTTCCTTGGAATATATTAGACACAAAGTCCCATTCTACTCATTAACATTAAACTAAATAATTAAATCACTAAATGGAATTCTTCCTATCACTCTCATTCCCTCTTTTGGAACTTGTATGATTTGACTTATAATTTGAGTTGAAATAGGAATAACAATTCCTTTAACAACTAAAAACTCAAGGGTGAGATTAGTGATGAATTCTCTTACCATTATTTCATGGAAACCCTAGAACTTTTCAATGAAAGGTAGCTAGCCATTTGCTCTAAACACTACCACAGAAGATTTGTCTTTGTGAAGCTTTGCTACATTCTTCAGCTTTGATCTCATTTTTTGTCCCATTTTTACTCAAATTTATAGACAACTCTATTTCTTTAACTCAGATTAGGGTTTAGACTAGCTTTTGTTGAAATCTATAGGCAACAATCACTGAGGATCTATAGAAATAAAATGTTTTATGTGAAACTCCATAGCTTCATGAGTCTATAGTTTGACATGATTACTTTATATAGTTCAGCACCTCAAGTTTCTATGGAATGTGCCAGCCATTTTGTCAAATTATTACAAATTGAATGAAATAATGATGTTACACTTTGATGGTGAAAACTATTTATCATTTCATTTAGAACCCCTTTATGATGTCCCATCATTATAATGATTGATGATGTAATTTATTGTACCAAAGCTATATAGGTCATCATGAAGTAGACATACACCTTTGTCATCTTGTTTGCATGCTTATCCATTATGGTATGTGTCATGTCATTCCATTTTGGAAGGCTCAATTTTGGGTCATCCATATAAAATAAATCTTAATTAAATCAAATATAATTAGTTAACTAAACATAAATAAATAAAATATATGTCTTACTTTTGACCTTAGATTTATCCTTTCCTCACCATTTATCCTACATAAATAAGTTTGCATGGATTAGTCAACAGGTGTTGAAAGAACAACTTTTATTACATGGAGAAGACCAATCATAGTGACATGATGAGATTCTCTTTTTTTTTCTTATATATATTTTTTTTGCCCTTTGGCCAGCCATTACTGGTTTCCTAGCTAAATCCCTTTTTGCAATGCATACTCAGCTAGCAAGCTATTTTTTTGGGCATGCATTATCAATAGTGTCCCTAGAAGGATTTTCACTATTGATATATATTTTTTTATTTTTATTTTATTTTGCCTTGTAAGATCATCAAGGAGCAGGTTCTCTAGAAGAAGCAGAGTCCTCTAGAAAGGCTACTTGATCTTTTACCTTTTGAATAAATTCTTCTTTATTAAGAGGTTTCTGATAAAGCTTCAATCTATGTACATTGCCTAACAGAGCTCTTCTACTGTCATCAATAGGTATTAGCTTAATATAACCATTTTTAAAGACCTCCTCAATCTGATACGGTCCCAACTACCTCGTTTGTAGTTTTCCTTTAAACTGTTGAAATTTAGAATCAAACAATAGTGCCCAATATCCTTTCTAAAACTTTTATTGCTTGATTTATGAATCATGCCAAACTTTTATTTGATGGTGTACTAATTCAATTTTTTATAGTTATTCCATCCTCATCTCATCAAGTTGATTAAGTTGTAAGAGTATTTCTTTTTGTATTTCTTCTAGTTCAATCCCTACTTCTACAACTATTTTCAAAGTTTGTAATTCAAATTCAATAGAGAATAGGGGATTCTTATCATAAACCAATTCATAAGGTGAAAATCTAGTTGTTGTTTTCCAAGTAGTATTATAGGCCCAAACAGCTTTTAGTACCTTATCTACCCAATCCTTTCTACTAGAATTAACAACCTTGGTTAAAATGGTTTCCAGTGCTCTGTTGGTGACTCCAACTTGTCCATTATCCTGTGGATGATATGGAGATGTTTTTTTGTGTTGATTTTGATATATTTGCATGAAGTGCTTTATCTGTTTGACATAAACTTTAGTCCTTGATATGAGACTATCTCCCTTAGAGCACCAAATCTTTGCATGATTTTGAAATATATGAAATTAGCTACCATCTCTTCTCTTTTATGAGTTAATACTTCCACTTCCACCCACTTGGTCACATAGTCTGTACATACTAGGAGATATTATTTTCCTCTAGAAGGAGGATCCACAGGACCTATAAAATCAATTCCCCATTTCTCAAATGGTTCTAAAACCAATTGAGGATGAGGTTGCAGAGGCATCTCTATTGAAAGAGTAGGTTGTCCAATTCTCTAACAAGCATCATAGTGTTTGACATATCTTTCTAATTGTTAATGAAGGTGAGGCCAATAATATCCTGCTCCTAAGATTTTGTGTATGGTTCTTTGAGCTGAGTAATGACCTCCTCCTGGTTCATCATGATAAGCTCTGATGATATCATAAGCTTCAAAATTTGTCACACACCTATGAAATAAATGGTCAGATTTAAGTTTGTATAACATTTTGTTAATCCATTTAAAAGAACTTTCTTTGATTAAATAATTATTTTAATTTTGTGAAAATTGTAGAGGAAACTTCCCTATGGTGAGGTAATTGGCTATATCAGCAAACCACAAAGATTTTGATGAAATAGCAAATAGTTGTTCATCTAGAAAGTCATCTTCCACTGGTTCTTCCTCACCTATAGTGTTCATTCTTGACAAGAAATTAGCATCCACATTAAACTTCCCTAGTTTATCTATAATAGTAACATCAAATTCTTGTAAGAGAAATAACCATCTAATCATCCTACCTCCCATAATTAGTTTGTTGGTAAGATATCTAATAGTTGAATGGTCTATATAGACAAATACCTTGTATCCTATTATGTAGTATTTAAATTTTCTAATTGCATAGACTATAGCGAGGAATTCCCTCTCAGTTATGGTGTAGTTTTTTTGAGTGTCATGTTTTTTCTAATATAATATATAGCATACATGTTATCCTCTTCATATTTTATCCAATGACTACTCTTATTTCTATATTGAAAGCATCTGTGTATATATGAAATAGCTGAGTCTAATTTGGTCCTCTCAATACTAGAGTAGTAATGAGTTTAGCTTTAATGGTCTCAAAGGCCTGCTGACAACTATCACTCCATTTGAATATAATGTCTTTTATAAGCAAGGAAAACATATGGGTAGCTATTTGGATAAAATTATCTATGAAGCATCTATAGCAACCATCATGTCCCAAAAAACTCTTAATTTTAGTTTGTGTTTGTGGGATGGGTAAGTTGGAGATTATTTCAACCTTCTCTGGATCTACTTGAATGCATTTTTCAAAAATATGGTGTCCCAGCACTATTCATTCATCCATCATCAACAAACATTTCTCATGGCTCAAATATAATTGATGTTATGCACATCTAATCAACACTGTTTCCAAGTTGGTAAGAGCCTCTTCATAAGTTCCACCATGAATGATGAAATCATCCATATATACTTCAACAAAATCATTTGTAAGGTCAGAGAATATTGCTTGAACTACTCTTTAGAAGGTTATTGGAGCATTATAGAGTCCAAATGGGAGTACTCAGTAAGAAAAATTTCCCTAAGGGTAGCTAAATGTGGTTTTATCTTGATCTTTAGCTACCACCATTATCTGGTTATACCCACTAAACCCATCCAAGAAAGAAAAATATATTTTTCCTACCAAGTTGTCAAGAACTTGATCAATGAAAGGTAGAGGAAAATAATCTCTTATTATTGCTTTGTTTAGTTCTCTATAATCTACACATACCCTTAATTTTCCATTTTTATTAGACACAATTACCAGGAGTGAAACCCACTGGCTATTTGAGATGGGGTAAATAAACCCAACTTCCAACAATTTTTGGATCTATGTTTTGACTCTCCTTTAATGTTGGGTTTATTCTTCTTTGTGGTTATTTGACCAGTTTGATAGATTCCATGTAAATGTGATGAGTGAATATGTTGGGTTGTCCCTTCATGTCAATATAATCCCATGTAAAAGCCTTGGTATGTCTTTACATTACTTCAAATATTTTATCTTCCTCTTCATTTGTTAACCAACTATTGATGTTCAAAATCTTTCTAGGTAATACCATGATTGGTTATGTGCCTAGGTAGTTGGATTCTATTTACTTAAATTCACTAATCAATGAGTTTAGAGGACATGAATGAGGAAGTATCTTATGAAACATGGTTACATTATCAACAAACTCTTCTCTAGGAGGAATCAATCTTGCTAAACAATGGAATACATCTAAGAAATGAGTTTTTTATTGTTTTGCCAATTTCCACACACTTTCCTAAATCAATCCATGATCATATGGTGAGGAAACAATAGAATAAGTAAAAGTGGAGGTTTCATAATATTCTATTTGACCTAAGAATCCTAAACTAAGGTAGTCCATAGTTTATAGACTGGTAGAGTCTGTAGCTTTCAGAATCGTAGAGTCTATAGCTTTCAGACTGGTAGAGTCCATAGATTCTAGGTATATGTCTCCATTCAATTCTTCCAAGTGTTTTCCAACTATGATCACAGCTAAAGGAAAATATTTTTTGATGTATTATTTGATTCATCCACCCAAAGTTCTTTTATGTGATTTGTTGATGGTTGTACAGGAGGATACAAAGAGATGCATTTGGATTTTAACCCATTAGAAATGGTCATATCCCCTGAATTGCAATAAATTAATGTTGTTATAGTATCTAACCATGGTCTACCTAAGATTATGGGATATCCTAGATTCTTTATTTTAGGTTTCAAGACCATGAAATCTACTGGATATTCCTAAGACTCTATTAGTACTTCAACAATTTCTATAGTCCCTTCTGGTTTAGTTACAAATTGGTCTGCCACTTAAAGAATGGTAGTTATGGGTTGCATTCTCATAAGATATAATGTATGGAGAGTATCAATTGTCATAACATTAATTTGTACTCCCAAATCTACCAAGACATTAGGAATTTCTTTATCTTTGATTGTGACTGTGATCATTAGGCTTCCTAGATCTGCATATTTTAGAACTAATACTTTTCCTACTAATAAATCAATAACTTTTTGTCAAAATGAATGGTTCTTGGATATTATTATTTCCTCCTAGGTGTCTTGATACAATTTTTTTTGATAATCTTGTTCAATTCAGGTATATCACTAATAGCTTGTAGTAGGGGTACCTCAATATTGATCTTTTGCAACTCATGGACCTAGTTTTATTCTAGTTTAATATCAATTTATTTTAATATTTCAATAAAAGTAACTACTGATGTAGTAGTGTTTTATTTATTTTCTTTAGGGCTTATTTTGATTTTGACTTCTCTAGTGTTTAATTGAGATGATTCTATTTTTTGTTTTTCATCAAGTATCTCATAAATGAGAATTGGAGATTTTTATATAATTTTCTCTAAACTTAAATATATGTCTAAACAATCAATAGCTCCAACATTCATTATATCTCCTATTCATTAACATAAACAAGTGCTAGTTGTTTATTTTTTAGATTTGCTATTAATTGTGTAGGCATTGAGGGTTGATTGATTTGTCCTTGTTACTGAATAACTAGGGATGGAATTATAGTTTGTTATTGATGTGGTCTTCTTGGTTGGGTGAATTATTGTTGCGGGTTCCACTATGGATTCCATTATTGATATTAGTATGGTATCCATTGCTGTTGTGGTACCCATTGTTGTTGTGGCTATGGCTATGGCACCATCCATGGGGGTGTTGGCATCCAATCTTGTCCTGCCCATAGATTTTGGATTGATAGAATTCAGGGGTTGATTCCAAAAATGTGAAGGAACTAAAACATTCCATGTTGTCATCCATGGATTAACTGGGTTTCTTACATTAAACTATCCTTGAGCCTAGTTTTATGGGGCAAAGTTTTGTGTCTATATATAATTTACTTCTTTAGTAAACTAGACTTGTGTTTTCATTTGATTTTTTAAAATAGGTAGAAGGGTGAAATGTTTGGTATCATGATCTAATGCATCACAGATCCCACATGATGAAACATTGGTTTTATCTAGGGGGTAGTCTCTAAGGGCATGTTTCTATCTACACTTACGATAGTAAATTGCTAAGGATTCTATTTCATTTGCCTTAGCTTGAAGGCCATCCAAATTACTATTTAGTGTAACCAAAATATCCATCTTTAGATTGGTAAATTCTTCCATTAGCTTACCCACTTCATTAGATTTCCCAAACCTTCCTCTCATAATTCTAGGTTTTATTTGAGAGTAGTTAGTACAAAGATCATAAATTTGATTGAAAGCCAACTTATTTATATCTCCACCTCCCATCATATTTAAGTCATCTCTAGTATCTTCGTCCAACCCTTTTAAGAAAACTAATTTTTGAACTTCTTTAGTGAGTGGATAATTACTTGTTTTATGAGTGAACATGAATCTATCTAAATAATACTCTAAAGATTCATCCTCATTTTGTTTGATTTTGAAGAAATCCTCTTTTCTTTCTCTCACTCAGCAGTAATCTTGATACTTGTTTAAGAATTATATCTCTATGTCATCACATGTTCTAATAGAATCTTTAGGTAAACCCATGAACCATCTCATAGTTGTATCTTTGAGTGTAAAGAGAAATAGTTTTAATTTCTGGCTATCTATTGTGTAATCATATATTTGACATAGAACCTTAAACTAAAATAGGAATTGATTAGGATCTTCTGTAGATCTTTCAAAAAAATTTGGCAAATTAGCTGGTGAAATATTTTTCATGGAGATTTGATCATTAGGATCTACAATAAAAGGAAAGGAAAAAGTCCTTCCTAGTTGTGAAATTTGTTGATTTTGTGGATTTTGTTGGAGAGCCATATTTTCTTCTTCTGATGATGTTTCAAAGCTAGGATGATATTCCCACTAAATACTTGTGGTATTAGTTATGGGTTGTTCAAAGCTCTCAAAATTTTCTTCAGCAATGGATTTTTAAAATGCTTCTTTTAAGTCCTTGGCAATTTATAAATAATGTCTTCCTACAAGAGATTGATCTTGAGGAATTTATCCTATGGGGCTTGCTTGTGGTAATGGCTTGGTTTCTATCCAAGTTTCTAAAAATTCTTGCAGATAGGTTTCACTTGTAACTTCTAGCTCACTACTCAGATATGTTGAAGGATTTTCAACTTGTGTTATTGGTGGGAATTTTGGGATGAATCATCCTTTAGAGTCTCTAGGATGGTACATCAATTTATTAAAATTTTTTTTGGGATTTTATGGTTTTAACAATTTTTTTCTATTTTTCACTCTAGACCAATAATTATTACCTTACTAACACCTTGTTCCCTAGAAATGGTGCCAAAAATGATGAATGTCATTCACCTCCTCATTTAATAAATGTTTAATTGATGTCTTATCAACCAAGGCTGGTGTCCAAAGCTATCTTTAGTAAGGTGTAGGATGGTAGATCTAGAAGTCTGCTTGTGGGGGTGTTTGATGGTCCTATTGTAAATTTGACTAATGAATGAAATGTGTCTTAAACTACTTGATTCACTCTTTTTATTAAATGGAAAAGATGTAACTATTTAATCAAATAAATCCACTCTTTTTCTTGAGATTAAAATCACACTCCTATTTACGCTTGTGTGGAAATGGAGATGTTTAACTTAAAAAGGAAATTTGATTCACATGTTTGCTATAAAATAAAACACACTTTGCTTAGAAAATAAATGACTTTGGAATAAGGAAATTCCTTTTGAACTATGAATTTTTTTTCATGTTTTATGAATGAATTCAAACATTAGAAAGATTATGACTAGTTATAACAAAGAGTTAATATAACATAACATAAATACCATACACAATTCCTAGTTCCATGAAGAGTGGGCCCTTGTTCCTCTCAAACTTAGGAACAAAGATTAATCAATGCTAGAAATTGAAGTGATAATTCATAAAATT